>WHUY01000110.1:0-98702 GCA_015179035.1 Tirmania nivea | reverse complement strand
GGAGGAGGCAGTTCATGAGCCGTAGGATAATGATCATTTCTTTGTTACACTGATTATTCCTAGGACCTATGGTACCGGTTTTTCGTTTATGTACCACGTTATGCATTTCCAGTATGGTATTTTAGATTGCTAGG
Source organism: Tirmania nivea (assembly GCA_015179035.1). NCBI lineage: Eukaryota > Fungi > Ascomycota > Pezizomycetes > Pezizales > Pezizaceae > Tirmania > Tirmania nivea. The sequence goes on along the minus strand of WHUY01000110.1, from coordinate 98,568 downwards.
AGTATAAGTTTCTTTGTCGAGGATATTGGGAAAAGTGGCAGGAATGGGGGTAGGATACTTTTATGTAGGGAACTACTGCCCGTTAGAGCTCTGCTTAGCTTGCTTCTAAGTCTTATGCTTATACTGCAGTTGAGAGTCTGATATCTCGTTGGTTGTTATTATAGCTAGCTGAATTTTATGATATCATTGTTTTATTCGAGATGCGTTATACTAAAAAGTGTAGAAGAATATCGCCAAGGTTGATCAGGCCTTGGGATAAGGTAAAAGGTAGTAGAGATTAACTTTTGATATTAAAAAAAATATAATAAATGATACTAGGCAGTAGTCATTTGGTACCATTTATACAATCTATATCCGCTTAGAACGGATGTATATGTATACCAGTTCTTCTGAGGGATTGCCTCAGAAGGGTAATGATTGTCAAGTGGGGAGTTCCCTTAGGAACGTTACTTAACAGGTATAATCTCCTTTTAGATTGTTTGCTAACTAACTAATCTGTAGTCGGTTGTTATTTGTCTGAGTAGTCTAAGGAGGAGATTTCAAAGGGGAATTTGTGCTTCTTTTATACTTATTTAACAACGTATCTGACAGTTTAGAATATATAGAATACGGTACTTGCCACGGGGCAGTACTATATGAGTTATACGAAATATATGAATCATAGGAAATATGAGTCATAGGAAACATAAGTCATAGGAAATATATGAGTCATAGGAATGGGGCTATACCAGGGCTGTGCTATATCCTCGAGGGTGTACATGAGCTGGCCAGTTCCATTGAGTAACTAACTACCAGATTCGGCAGTTATAGAGTAATAACCGATATAGAAAATACGAGATAAAAAATAATAAGAAATAATATCTCTTATTACAAATTGCTTAGAAGCAGCTTATATAAATTGCTTGGAAGTAGCTTATATAAGCTATTAGGAATAAACTTATATGAATTGCTTGAAATAAGTAACTTATATGAACTATTAGGAATGAGTTTATATAAATTGCTTGGAATTAGTTGAATTGCTTAAAATCAGCTGAATTACTCTAGATGAGCTATTAGAATAGCCTTATATGAATTGCTTAGAAGCAACCTATATAAGCTATTAGAACAGGCTTATATAAATTGCTCGGAAGTAGCTAATATAAGCTATTAAGAATAAGTTTATATGAATTGCTTAGAATTACTTGAATTGCTTAGAATTAGCTAAATTGCTTTAGATAAGCTATTAGAACAGGCTCATGTAAATTGCTCAGAAGTAGTTTATATAAGCTATTAGGAATAAGCTTATATAAATTGCTCAAAATTAACTGAATTACTTAGAAGCAGCCTATATATGCTATTAGAATAGGCTTATATGAATTACTCAAAAGTATCTTATGCAAGCTATTAGGAATGAGCTTATATGACTTTCTCGGAATCAGTTAAATTGCTCTGAAGTAGCTTATATGAGCTATTAGAATAGGCTTATATAAATTGCTCAGAAGTAACTTATATAAGTCATTAGAATAGGCTTATATGAATTGCTCAGAAGTAGCTTATATAAGCTATTAGAAATGAACTTATATGAATTGCTTGGAATTAGCTAAATTGCTTGGAAATAGCTTATATGAGCTATTAAAATAGGCTTATATAAATTTCTCAGAAGTAGCCTATATAAGCTATTAGAACAGGCTTATATGAATTACTTAGAAGTAGCTTATATATACTATTGGGAATAAGCTTATATGAATTACTTAGGATCAGCTACATTGCTTGGCTACAGCTTATATGAGCCATTAAAATAGATTTATATGAATTACTTAGAAGTAGTTTATATGAGCTATTAGAATAGGCTTTTATGAATTACTAGTAGGTAGCTAAATTTCTTGAAAGTAGCTTATATAAGCTATTAGAACAGGCTTATATGAATTGCTCAGAAGCTTGAACTTGATTGATAAATGGGCAGCTATACTTTTCAACAATTATAGCAATTAGTGAATAAGGTAGATATACTAGTTGGCAATTATAATAATTATTGTACAGGATAGGCATACTATTTGGTAATTATAGTAATTGGTAAATAAAGCAGACATACTATTTAGCAATTATAGCAATTAGTAAATAAAGCAAGTATACTATTCAGTAATAATAGCAATTAGCAAATAGAGCAAGTATACTATTTGACAATCATAGTAATTAGTAAATAGGGTAGGTATATCATTCAGTAATTAGTCTACATATAGTTAATATAATATCTAATTAAAGAAATTACTATAACTAAATATTAAAATACTATTTCAATAGAAAAATATATAAAGAAGTAATATCTCTAGTATAGTTATATATAATAATATATATTATCTACTAAGTACTATTACTCTTTTGACCTATATACTACTGATTTATAATATCAGTAGGCTCTATAATTCCCGATTTAATATACAGTAGCTTTATTACCTAGCTACAATCAATAAATAATCAAAATCAAGGACGATTTGATAAGGAGAAATATCTTGAATACAAATGCTTCTTAACTTTCCTAGATTCAAAAGTACCTTTGGATCTAAGAAATAATAAAGAAGCTAAACAAAAGTGATTAAATCAAAAGTATAATATACTATTATTCTATGAGCTAGTAAATAGTTATATTTATTGAAAAGCAACAAGAAACTATCTATAGCAGTTTATTAATCTCAATACTTATTTATAATTGAGAGAATCTAAAGCTAATTTTAAATAGAAAAGTTATTTTCTTAAAGAGAGTATATAAAGTAATTATTGATTCATATTAATAATATTAGTATACTGGTCATACCAAAACATTTCATTTTATTAAGTAATATTATTATAATATTTCTTGAGAAGAAGTTATTTGGCTATTAAATTATTATTTAATATGCTTAAAAAATTGACTATTATAAACTTGAGTATAATTAGAATCTATCAATTCTAGCTATACTTTAGAAAGAGTATAGGTAGATTTAGTTAATATGCAAACAACTTCATATAGTAATAATTATTGGATTTTATATATTAAGGATTATTTTAATAAATACTTATTTTTATATGTACTTTTAGATAAAATAGCTTCTAGAATTACTAAATGTATTACTCATTTAATAGAAATTATAGGAGTACTGAAGATTATTTAATCTGATAATAGAAAAGAATTCAAAGATATACTTTTGATTCTACTATAGTAGTATAATATCAAAATTATTAATAGATGACTTCAGTATTCTCAAACTCAAGGCTTAATTAAATAAGTAAATAGTATTATAAAAACAAAATTATACTGCTAGTTAGAAGACTATATAAATCAAGGTTGAAGTGATACTTTATTAAATATTATATTAGGTATAAATTAATCAAGTCTCATTTTATATTTTAAGAAGAAAAATATCTTACCATATATAATACTAGAAATGAACTGACAAAGTCATATATCCTTAGGAGGCAAAATGCTATATAAAATATTTTTTGGTCACAAACTATGATAGGAAGATAGAGTACTAAATTATCTAGAATTATATATTGATTAAGTTAAAGATGAATATTTAGATGAAGTTGATTAAGTTACTCTAGAGACTTAAATACCACATCAGGAACGAATTTAGTTTGCCGCTCGTGCCTCAGGCGCCATAGGCGCCTTGAGAGGCAAACTGACAATCCCTTAGACTTAGTTCCCGATAGGTGGCCTCCGGACGCCACCCCTCCTGTCTCCGTGTCCTGACGCCTGTTCTACCCCCAGACGCCAGGTGTCTACTTCCGCCCTCCTTGATGTCCGCATATCTTCCTGGCACCTCCTAGTGCCTCTATTCTTATATCTATTTTGCTGACGCCTCTGACATCTAGTCTGCCTCTAGATTCCAGGCGTCTACTTCTGCCCTCCTTAATGTCGCTTCATGTTCCTGAACCTCGTGACGCCTCTATTTTTATATGTGTAGTTTTGATGCCCCTAATTTTGCTTTCCTTCATTCTTCGTTATGTTCTTTTATACTGGCGTCCTGATGTCCGCTTCTATATTATATTCCTTCCCGATTCCTCGAATCCTGATCAGCTCCTTCCGTTGCCCTCCAGAGATCCCTATTTCTCCCTTCACAGTATTCTGCGTTGAGATACTGTACCATTTCAGGCTCCTCGCTATACCATTTCCGCCTTTTCACGTTCTATACTCGATCCACTTTTCGTAATCCTTATTTAACTCTATAATATCTCCTAAGAATCCGTATATTGCCGTACCTCCGTGATCCCCTATTATCCCCATGTAGCCCAAAGGCTTATGATCCTCGTCCATAATAATATAACATCCCATTGCCAACCTCCCACGCAATCCTTCATATCATACATGGACCCAAAACTGCAATACATATAATACTCAAACCTTCCCTAGAAATATCCAACCTCAAAATACGTACCTTGAATCTAAGAGCTAAGCTTAAACCAACCTCCCCCCCGCACCCCCTCACAGTCCATCACAATCGAAACCTTAAACCAAAACGAAACACATGGTATACATCCCCCTTAATCCTTCTCCGCCTCACTTATTCATTATCCTCCGCCCCACTCATTTCATTCTCCTCTACCCCGCTGATTCCACCCTCTTCCGTCCCACTATCATTCTCAGCATTGTTCTCCTCACCACCACTGCCATCCTCTTCCTCTTCTATGTATGTTGGCTCATTGCCCTCCCAAGTATCCTCCTCCGTCGTACTTCCAGAGTCGTCCGCGTCCCGTCCTCCTTCACTTGAGTTAAGACCAGCACTCCTCAGATCCGCGGCAAGCTGTCTTGCAAACTCTTCTACCTCCTCCGAGTCCACCTCATAGGCCGTATCCTGCTGCCACCTCACCTTCTTTCCACTGTGTTGACCCTTTTTCACTATCTCGGACTGCGTCACTTTGATAATCATCTCTTGGACGCTTGTTGGGTATAGCCGCCATTGATCCAGCAGCCTCTTATAGACATCTACCACACGTTAGCATTCCGAATCAGTTTAACCACCGCCCACTACGTACCACTGCAATTAATATAGCTAAATTCTGTCGTCATTTCACATTCCCCGCTTTCCCAGGCGCTGAGGGCATGGTATAGGGCGGTGAAGATTAAACACATAAAGGGACCACTTATGTTCTTAATGAACCCGCTGTCGACATTCCCGAGTTTCTTCTTGCCATTGAAATAGTGATAATAGATAAGATCAACTCCTTCCTGTGCGCGAAACCGATAACTACAACTCTAGACAATAACGCCAAGTCAGCCCCTGCAAGCACCCTAGCAGATCGTTTAATATACCTTGCGAACACTCTCCGCACACGTAAACCGATCTCTTTTCAAAAGCCGGCCAACGTGGTCTCGGATGTATTCCTTCGACGTATTCCGGTCAAATTGATACAAGAATGCAATATTCTTCTTTGCGTCTGATACCAGGTGTGACCGTGTCCGCGATTGCACACTCCGAAGCTGTTACCCTACTCTCAGTTGTCTACCTCACGACAAATAAGATAATGGGGCTTACATATGCATCAATCTTGTTGTCGCGGGCATGATCGTTCTGATAGTCTCTTTCCGTTTGTCGCCACACCTTGTCGAGGATTTCTTCCGCACGCTGAGGGTCAGGGAATGGCTCCTCAAATAGAGTAACGTACTCTACCCTGTTGCCTGCCGATTCTGCCATATCTCGCAGTACCCCTGGAAACTGTGAGATTGACCGGTTTCGCTTTTGGCTTTTGGCACATTTCCCCATGGCAGTCCTAGAAGGTGTACTATCTACTAGCCTCGTCGGAGATCTTGTCATCGGGGATTCCACGGATGCTGTCGGGGATCCTAGAGACGCTATCGGGGATGCTACACCATTCCATTTGGAAAACAAACTCCTAAGGGGGGATCCATCGGATATGCTAGCAGATTGCGTGGCAAGAGCACTCTAATACCAATCAGCAACCTATCCCATGCTTCGGACGGGAAGGGTAAATACACTTGGTGTACGAAGTATTGAGGGTGTTGGTGGGGTACTTAGGGACTTTTGTGATCCTACTCCATTCCATGAGAGACTGCTTTCCAAACCCTTACTCGATTCACCGGTTTCTATACGTATCCTCATTAGTGAGCTTCCTGCTCGTCTCCTCGGGGTCATTGGTGTTGTAGCTGGTCTCTCATCTGTTCCCTCGAGTTCCGTAACGGACCCTGTTATAGCGGGGATTTCCCCAACCGGGGGGTCGACAGCTGATGCTTCGGAAGAAAAGTTAATTACAGCGCTAAACTTTGAGGATGCTCCTGGACCGGTAATATCTCCACCTGTGCTGGACTCTTTTCGGAGGTCATGGGTGGAAGGTGGACGTTTGAGACTCGCCGCAGCCTTCTCTTTCCCTTTACTCGCCTTCTTTCCACGAGGCATTATTGATGGATTGTTGGCGTTTGTGAGGATAGATTAAGAGTACAAAAGGAGGTTTGCACGTCATATACGAGGACTTCAAGTTGTGAAGTTCGTTTGGGGACGAGCAAGTCACCCTTTATGTCATCCACATTACACACGGTAGTACTATGTACGTATGTATCAGCAATTCATATCTGATTGCCGCATTTGGGTTATCTATCCGTACTCACAGAGTCTCATATTATTCCCAACCTCCTACATATAACAGATGAAACTATGAAAATCCCCATCCAAATTGCCACAATGAACGAAACCCAATGAAATATAACCCAAGAAAAACGCCCAACCAGTCCATTCCCAATCATATTCCGTACCCACAGTGTCTCCCAACCTCCTAGATAAAACAGATGAAACTATGAAAACGCAATTAAACCATCCAAATTACTACAATAAACGAAATCCAATCAAATATAACCGAGGGAAAAAAAAAAATTCCATCACATGCCCAAGTTGTTCATTCCCAATCATCTTCAGCCTCGTCGCCCTCAAACCCATCCCCATCACTCCCATCCTCATCACCCCTATCACCAACCTCCTCATTCACCGCAAGGGCACCTACAACTCGACTGCCTAGTAATCCGTTAGTGTGATTCCTCAATTCAGTTCAATCTAGACTTACCAGGCCTCACACGTCTAGTCTCGACAAAAGCAGGTACCGCAGCAGACTCTCCGCTGCGTGGAAGCCCAGAACCCCTCATCGCCCGCCAAGAGTCCGGTATTACACTCCGAGTTATAGGACGGTTCGCGACATCGCTTGCTCTACCGATACGAGAATTCGGTAGATCTTCTGATGCTGTTAAATGCGTTAGCATAGCCCTCAATTCGCTTTAAAATCAACTTACTATATGCCTCATAGCCGCCCGAACTGCTGGTAGTAGGTGCACGTCGTCTCAGTGTTGGGATAACCACCTTGGAAGGTTGACCCTTGGCGGCTGATGTTTTGGCGGCTGAGTTGCTTTTGGCGGGTGGGGTACCCTTGGCAGCTTTCGCTTTCGTTGGACCCTTGGCAGCCGATTTCCCAGCTGTAACACCCGCAGCACCCTTGCCAGCGGCAACACTTCCAGCAGCTATACCCTTCCCAGCAGTAACACCCTTCCCAGCAGTCTTCCCAGCGACTATACACTTCCTAGCCTTCCTATTACGCGGTAGGACGCTGGGGGTCGTGGGAGTTGGCCTACGTTGAACTGGAGGAGTATGTGCATCGACCGCAGGTGTACTCGGCGCGCTCGGAGTATATACCAGACCCATAGGGTCCAGTTCCACCTGGAAATCCATCAAGTGGGGCCCTGCATGAGCCATGATCATGGCATCCAACGTATAATCCATGGAAATATGGACGAATCGTCCAGCGACGTCCATACCATAGATATATTTTATCACCCGTCCTCGAGGAATGAATGGGGCAGCCGCTGTTAGGATTGCCGCCATGCTGTGTAAACCCAAAACTACAGTTGTAGAGATGGTCGTAGAATTGAATATCCAGCCCCCATACAGGGGGTCTGGACCATGCGCTTCCGGAGTGATGATGTGAATCCGCACTGTAATTGGAGGACCGCCCACGGCTGGTGCCCATCCTAGGGGATGTGGCTGATTACACAACACCGATGCTAATGGACCACCAGCAACCCCTGGTGGTGCTCCGGCAAGCGGGACTCTAGGAGGAGCTGCTGATGTAACAGCAGATGGTGTGGGTTGTGCTGGTAAGGTGGTGGATGCTGCGGATCGTGCTGGTGCGGTGGAGGGTCGTACTGGTGCTCCGGTCGGGGTTCTTGGAACGGCTAGCCGGGGTATTTCTGGGGCTCGTGGTGGTACGGGGCTAGGGCTAGGTGGTATGGGGCTCGCAAGAAGTCTTGATGCTCGAGCGGCAGCCCTCAGTCGCTCTGCGCCAGACTCTGTTCTTGCCTTCTCAGAGCCTTGGTGAATGGGCATATATGGGGGTTCTGCCGTTGGACGCCCCATGTCCGGTAGTCGACCAATAGGTTCGATTACTACCCCTGGATGATCTTCCTCATATGCAGCTCGCGCATCCGCTATAGCTTCCCACATCGCTTGCCGCGATTTGCGTGCCTTCTTTGCGACATCTTGCATCAGCTGGTTCAGGGCACTCCTATACTCCTGTTGGTGGTAATAGATCTGCCCCTTGGGAGCCATTGCCGGGTGGGAAGCTCCCCATTCACATAACTCCGCGAATTTGGTTCGTCCTGACTCACCAGGCCCGAATATGCTAAAATCTGACATTGCGCGCTGCATGCACGAGCGCCATACCTGGTACAAGCTCCTAGGAACACCTGGGTCATTGAAACCTAGTTTATCTGCAAATTGACGGGTCCCGTGATCATCTTCCCCGGAGTCCGCTCCACCCCCGTCACTAGTAGTGCCCGCATTACCCAGCTTCCGTTTCTTATAGCCTGGCATTTTCGGGTTCCTGATGATCCTTATTAATATTGTATGTCTATCAGTAATAGTACTCCGAGTGTCCATACCTAAACGACTGTTATCTGCGTAATTATATCCCTATGTATGATATGAATTAGCTATTTTAGAGTCGTCTTCCAGCAAATATTGTATGTGCTCTTACCTTAAGGTCACTGCAAGAGCTCTGAATCGTGTGATGTGAGGGATTCGATGCAGCAGGGTAGTTTGGAGCAGCAGGGTAGTTTGGACAAGGGCAGGACAGATATGTGCTTCTATATATATGATATCCCTTTGAGTTGTGAGACACGTCTTCCCTTGTGCCAGAATTCCCCAAAAAATAAAAACAAAGGAAATTTAGAAGAATTTAAATGGTAGGGTGGTGTGTGCAACGGGATTCGAACATGCTTCACTTCGCATATTCACCCTGCACACATCTAACAGCCTAACCACTAAGCCATAGAACATGACTTTCTTTTATGATAAATCAATAATTTACATATACTATATACAGTCAAAGAGCTATCGGAACTGGATTTTACTGGCTCCTTAATGAATAGCTATATTTTGTACAAGTTTTATGATAGCTCAATCACTCACCCCCATAATACCTTACGTTCTTTGTTTGTCATGCAATGACCCATGTAGTGTAAAATTGTCTTTTTGGCTTCCGGGTATTCGGTTGTAGACATACAGCTGCCAGTGCGAATACATATTGTGAAGAAATACTACGTATCAAATACAAAGGGAAGCCTGCATAGTATCAAGAGAGTAGCGCTTTCTTCATGCACTAGTAGTACCTCCTTTATTGGGTAATATCTTTGTTTGTACTGGGTAGTCTCGTGCTGTACTACTCTGTCTGGCCAGACTATCTTGTGCTCAGAAGTGTATAATCCAGTTGTGGACGGGTTCAGCCGGCCACTACCAACCTGACTAGGCAGGTGGATCCTAGGAGGCTGATCACGGCGGCGCCATACAGCCACCAACCGTGATAAGCAAACCTATTACTGGCCAGTAAGGAGCTGGGTGCGGGAGGACCTAACAAAGACAGGATAGTCTAAGTCCATGACTATCATAAGGTTATGTCCACAATCGTATCGTTTCTTGTATGTTTCTTTATGCACTAGTAGTACTTCCTTTATCGAGTAATATCTTTGTTTGTACTGGGTAGTCTCGTGCTGTACTACTCTGTCTGACCAGACTATCTTGTGCTCAGAAGTTAGTCTGGTTGGCACAACACCCTCCTCGTATAATCCAGTTGTGGACGGGTTCAGCCGGCCACTACCAACCTGACTAGGCAGGTGGATCCTAGAAGGCTGATCACGGCGGCGCCATACAGCCGATAAGCAAACCTATTACTGGCCAGTAAGGAGCTGGGTGCGGGAGGACCTAACAAAGACAGGATAGTCTAAGTCCATGACTATCATGAGGTTATGTCCACAATCGTATCGTTTCTTGTATGTTTCTTTATGCACTAGTAGGACTTCCTTTATCGAGTAATATCTTTGTTTGTACTGGGTAGGCTCGTGCTATACTGCTCTGTCTGGCCAGACTGTCTTGCGCTGAAAAGTGTTTCATCCAGTTGTGGTTAGTGCACGGGTTCAGCCGGTCGCTACCAACCTGACTAGGCAGGTGGATCCTGGGAGGCTGATCACGGGGGTAGCCACCAACCACGACGAAGTACCGGGTGGTCAGGAGCTGGACCTAACTAAGACGGGATAGTCTAAGTCCATGACTATCATAAGGTTATGTCCACAACCACCATTACCGTGAGATTATGGTCACAACCACCATAACCGCTCGTTCGGCCACAACCACCATGACCACTCCTTTTTCTGGTATTCCAACATAGCCATTATGAATACCTCTGAGCCTACATAATTTGATACATGGAGTTACAGAACAGTCAGTGCCCTGTGATAGTCGCGTGATCAGGGAAACTGACATCCACAATGCGTTGTAGGTTTTGTGACTTTGAATTCCAGAAAGGTGGACAGTATGGGAGACATTTGCGAACCAAACATTCAGAGTCCGCTACCGCAGCAAATCGTCATGATCCAGTCGAGGAATACCACGAGCAGCGACTTCCGACAAACAGCTCGGTATCCGTGAGAACGACAGCCTCGCACAAACGAACACGCCCTGTTTCCCCGGCCTCCAAAGATATTCCCATCAAACCCGTAAAGCGACCCCGGGAGACCGCGGTGTTGTTGCGTACCTCCTTGGGTCAGTCTTCGAAGGGTTTGGAATTTACGACTGCGAGTGTGGAAGTAGGGGACGGTATGAGGCTGGAAGTAGGGGACGGTATGAGGCTGGAAGTACAGGATGGTATGAGGCTGGACGTAGGGGACGGTATGAGGCTGGAAAATATCTGCGGAACAACTTACTATGCACAGCACTCTGACTTGTGAAATCTACAATTAGATCCCAATTGTCCTGTCCGGCATCCGCAGAAGTCTCCGCCACTTACACAATGTCTGCCAACAGAGTATGAAGCTGGAAAGGTCATTGCGACAAGACCATTGAACGATCTGAGACGGCTTCAATTCAATCCGATATCGCCCTTCCAGAATGCGTACGAATACAAGCTTGCCAGATTCTTCCATGAGAGTAAGACCTCATTAACAAATATTGATCGTTTTTTTAAGCAAAATCTGCTACCACCTGGTCTTTCCGAGGGTCATGGAGTCCATTTTCAGTCAGGATATACATGGAGAAATAAAATGCGTCAAATGATTGACCAACCTGAGTGGCAGAAAGGAACAGTTGACTTTCACCTCCAAAAGGGCTGTGCATTCTATTATAGGGACCTTGAGGATACGTTACGATATCTACTTCAGCAACGTGCCTATGCTGAATATCTAGTTTTCGCGCCGATTCATGAATTCGATGAGGAAGGTAACCGGGTATATACAGACATGAATACCGGTGATTGGTGGTGGAGAACGCAGGTATAGAACTTTTCCAGGGGATCCAAGAGCAGGTGCTGATGATATTGTAGAAGACGCTGCCGATTGGGTCATCGCTGGTACCTGTGCTTCTCACGTCAGATCAAACTTGCCTCACGAATTTTTCTGGGGACAAGAAATTATGGCCCTTGTTTATGAGTATTGGCAATATTCGCGCAGAAATTCGCAATCAGCCATCAGCACAAGCATGGATCCTGATGGGCCTTTTCCCGGTCGGCCCCAAGCGGAACAACAAAATTCCAGGTTTCTCGATAAAAGAGCAGGAGTATGATGCGCTTAGAGTACAACACCAGATAGTTGCACATATCCTATTGCCCTTGATACGGGTATTCAAAGTATGTATGTGATCGTGGACGGGGTCATGAGGGTCTTGTACTAATAACTTTCATAGGCAGGTGGGACGGACATCCTCTGTGGAGACGGCAAGGTTAGGAAGTGCATACCAATTCTCTCCGCTTGGCTTGCCGACCATATGGAAAATGTCAATATCCATGGTATTAAGACCAATCGCTGCCCCGTGTGTATTGCAAGTCCACAGGAACTTGGAATTCTCCCAAAGAAACCACTCGCCTTGCACAATCACGCAGATTATGAGAGGCTGTATCAAGCCGGAGATCTAGAAAGGTATGTAGCCGATGACGATATGACTACGGTATGGTTAACATCTGGGTAGGTTGCGTGATGCTGGAATAAAGCCTTTCGAAAACGCCCTGTGGATACAGCTGCGAGTTCTAGGTATCCAGCCACCACACATAGTCCGCGGTGATATACTTCACAACATTCTTCTGGGGATGCTAAAGCATATGATGGGCTGGATAGAGCAATTTCTTAGCAAACACCAGCGCTTGGAGGTATTCGATAGGATATGGGAACAGACTCCAGCATATCCAGGGTATCGACCACCTAGAAAGAGATATCGGCAGGTTACGATGTGGAGTGGTACGGAAATGCGAGGAGTTAATCATGTGATTTTAGCTTGCTTTACAGCAGCGCTACATGATCCAATAACAGACGCCCCAAGTCTCTCAGCAGGAGCTAAAGCCGACAGCAAGAGAGCGATCCGTTGTGTACGATATCTGACGGATTTCTGCCTTATGGCACAATATCGGAGTCATACGCCACAGACGATAGGTTATATGGATCAATACCTCCGGAAATTCCATGATAACCTAAATGTCTTCAGTGAGTTTCGGGCTACAAAAAAGGATCATCGAGATGCAAAGGAGGCTTCAAGGGAGCTGGCAGTTGATCAACTTGAGGCCCGTCAAGCTAAACTAGATGAATATTTCGAACTTAGTGCCACAAAACGAAAGAAAATAGCTACTGAAGAACGACAGGAGAGACAACAGGTGGTTCAAGACATTCTGTCACAGGCTGATTTTAATTTTCCGAAGATGCATCTGCTATCCCACTATGGTATGCAAATCAGAGATTTCGGAAGTCTCCCTCAGTACTCCACGGAGATTACAGAAGTTCTACATAAGCCATTGAAAGATGCTTATCGAAGGTCTAATCGTGTGAATGCCGCCGAGCAAATACTGGATGTCATTACAGTTGAACATGCATTGCGAATGAGGGAATTGAACATGGAGGTATGGAGTCGTGGGTATGACTTTGGTCGCGAAATTCTTGGTGTCATCAGGAAGCGGGGTGCTGAGGACTTTGAGAAGGCAGTGGTAGATGCGGAGAAACTGCAAAGTCCAATATTAGGAGGTAAACAAGCTTCAGATAGTCCGGAAGGGACTCCTATGCAGACACTTGCAACGAGGCTGGTTCTTGCACAGCTTCCAGAGTGCTTTTACCAATACTTGAGGTTGAACATGGGTGGCAGAGAGGCAGCTATAAATGTGGAAGAGGTCGCACGTTTCCCGACGCACTATTATACGCAGCTATCTATCGGGGTACAAGAATTCCAGGGCGAAGGTAGGAAGACGCATAATGTCCGGTGGACAGCAGGGCAGGTATTTCGCAACCAAGGTCAGTCTAGGGAGGATTGGGTATGGGTGCGACGGAGGGCACGTTCAGAGTCTCCAAGAGGTAATTTGGATGGAAAGATTGTCGGCAAACTAGAAGGGCTTTTCAGCGTGCGGGATAATATGAACAGGCTCCATGAAGTAGCGCTGGTATCGTTACTTCGAGTGCGAGGTTCCAGTACACCAGGTGGGGATGAGGGAATGGTTCGCATGGAGCGGCGGGGGGATGGGAAGGGTATGAATATAGTAAGAATTACGGATATTGAAGGAATGGCGCATTTGATCGGGTTAAGGGAAGAAAATATGTGGTTGGTAAATAATAGGATTGATTTGAATACGTGGAATGAGTTATATGGGGAATGAGGTGATATCGGTGTCTAGATCAAGAATTGGAATTGTATAATAATAATATAATGAGTCAAATAGCTAGCTAAAAGTGAGGGCGGTAAAGGTCTACTGGCGGCTATTTCTTATGTCGGAGGTATACGGTATTATAGTAAACTAAGACAGAGTTGTTAGAGGACGTATGAAGACCAACATGGAGTTATAAAGGTGAAATAGAAGATGCTAGTACTTGTAGTGATAGAGAAAGGAAAAGAGAAAGATATAGAAAGGCATCTGGATGGTAAGGGGCAGGAAAAGTATGCATATGATGTATAGGATAAAATAGGTCGGCAGAGAATCTGAAAAGGGGTGTCCGGACGCTGGGGATAGGAGTAGTACGTGTATGATACCTGGGAGGTAATAGGTCAGAAAGGTATCTACAGGACGCCATAAAAGTCAATAATGACGTGTGGAAAAGCATGGGCGTCCAGGCGCCTCTGCAGGGCGTTGTAACGTCATAAATTTCTTGCTGATGCAGTTAAAGATAATAATTTTTTTATTCATAATTTTTCTAGAATTAATATCTTTGATGAAAATTATAATAAAGATTCTATAAAGGTTTATTATAAATATTTAACTAATATATAATATATAGGTATCTAGTACAGAAGTTTAACCAAAGCTAACTATTCTAATTAATCTAAGTCTCTTAGAGACTTCCTCTTCAACTATAATATTAATAGAAATAGAAGTCTCTATTGGTAGTTCTATTCAATATTCATACATACAAATAGTAAATTAATATAATAAGTACTTCCAAATTGAGTTATTTGAGATTAATGTAATTGCATCCTTATATATTCCTTAACAAGATTGAGGTATACTGGATTATCCAAGACTATATACTCATATTCTAACTCAACCATATTCAGGCGCTATTAACTATAAACTCAATATAGGATATTAGATCACTTATATCTAATAGCAGAACTTAATTCAGTTCCACTATTAGTTGGTAAAGCCTTTTAACTTCTAAGTTAATATCTATATTTTACTAAATATTAATTTAGTTATAATATTAGATCTCAGTAATAACACTATAGCTATAAGCTTGTATCAAGTAGTAGCTTTAGCTTTTTAAGTGATGGAGTTGCTTTTATATTATTTTTGTAGCAAGAAATATCTTACAAAACAAAATAATATAAATGCTTCAAATTAGACTATAAATATACCAACTATTGCTATCAAGGAAGTAAAGAGCCAGATTCTTATCTTAATCTAGCTCTTCCAGAAAACTGCAATACTAGAATTCTAATTCCAAGAATTCAAATACCAATTCCCTCCAGTTCGATAATATCAACTACAAATCTATCTGATTCAGATTCCTCCACTACACAAGGATGTAAAAGGCGAGCCTCCCGCTTATCTGCTTCAGAAGGATCCATACATATACTAAGATCTACTCGATCTAAACCTCCCTCTATTACATCTAATATTTTTGAGCCTATAGCATCTAATATTTCTGAGCTGGAGGCTATTTCTGATACTATTATAGTACGCAAGGAATAGTAAGTACATTCTATTCCTATAATTATGATTTATGATACTAATTTAAAATACTAGGTACTATTGTGCAGTAGGTTTTAGGAATATGGTGGGTTGTTTGACTAAGACCGGCTGAGTTTAATTGAGGCCGGGTGAGGTTGATTTAACTTGAGCAAGCAGGTGGGTTTGATTTAACTTAGGCAGGGTGCTTGAGCTGGGTCTCATATAGGTTTTCATATTATGCTTGTTGAGATTGTTTTTCATATTGTATTTACCTTCCTATTTGTTCTGGCAATTTATTAGTCTAGTTGACAATTTATATAAGCCTGTTATAAGCCCGCTCCAAATAGCTTGTATAAGCTGCTTCTGAAGTAGCCATGACCGTAAAGTAAAGTACGTACCACTGCGCCATGCCTCCCGTCCGTTCATGCTAAATTCTGTAGAATCGGCTTATATTATGCAGTTGCATGTACCCAAAAATGCTAGATTATGCAGTTGAATGATTTCGCAGCATTTTGTTGGCGCTAACGGCTCGATTGATGAATGGGTCGCGCTAACATCACCATTGCTGAGTGGGGCGCCCCAACTGTAAATAGCGCCCCATTTGTCAATGGGTTGACCGATTGACAAATCGCCATGATTGCTGAATGGGACAGAACAGATACCTTACTTGAACATCTAGAAAATGCAAAATCCCTCTACAGTACACGAAATCCACCTTCTGAACACCTACTCACTTCTATCCAACTTGCATGGTCTAAGCTTGACAAGTATTATTCATTAACAGATGATAATACTGTCCTTTGTGCGGCTGTTGCCTTACATCCAGGCATGAAGTTTGAGTATTTTGAAGTGAATTGGGCTGAACATCCTGATTGGATTGTTAATGCAAAGGACAAAGTACGGACACTATGGATATCTAAGTATGTATTATATCTTCTAATAATTTATTTTTACTTTATTCTAATATATTCATTTTATAGATATAAGCAAGCGGCATCAGCTTCACCACCTCCGGAGGTACCTACAATCACGACAAATATTGCACTCAACAGTTGGAAGCAGAAGCGCACACCAAGAACACGATATCAGGATGAGTTAGAAGTTTTTATTTCCTTAGGGACTCTGGATATTGATAATCCCCGTGTTTGGTGGATTCTGCACAAGGCGGACTTTCCTCAACTCGCTATAATGGCACTTGATATTTTGGCTATTCCTGCAATGAGTTCAGAGATTGAGCGTGTATTTGGTAGTTCTGCCTTACTGCTAACAGACCGACGCAATCAGCTGAAGGAAGATGTTATTGAAGCATCAGAATGTATGAAGTCTTGGAGTACTAATGGCCCTAGTGGATTAGTTTCTTCAAAAGATATTGATCAGGTACGGGAGATGTTGTTAGAGCTGGAGAGTAATGCGGCTTAAGCTTGTGTGTGCGTAGACTTCTTGTTTTTTATGTGTCCGACCTTCTTTTTTTTGGTGTGCGACCTTGTTTTTTTTTGAAGTCTATATGTATCTATCAATATGTCATTTTTGTCGTCTGCTCTTATGAACTTAATCCGGTAATTCAGCGCATTCAGGCCAATCAGGCCGTTCAGGCCAATCAGGCCGTTCAGGCCGTTCAGGCCATTCAGGCCATTCAGGCCGTTCAGGCCAATCAGGCCGTCCAGGCGGTCCAGGCCGTCCAGACGGTCCAGGCTGGTCCAGGCCACATTTACCTCGGCCGGGGCCGCTCCAGTCTGTTTCAGGCCGTGCACGGTCCTCGGCCCCCAGGCCAGGCTGCAGGCGGCCTGAACCATGGCCGGCCCGTTGCGAACACTGCCGGCGGCGCCGACTTTTGAAGAAACAAATCTAGGACGGGAGGTTTTGAAGGATGTGGCACAGTACACCTCTCTAGGTTTAGGGACATACCAACCGGAGGAGTGGAGGGAAATGAAGATGGTAATGATCCTGAAACCCGGCAAGGACCACTCTAGAGTCAAAGGATAGCGGCTGATAGTGTTAGCAAATATGGTCAGGAAGCTCACAGAGAAGATCATCGCAGAGGAGTTACAAGAGATCCCGGAGCTGTGGCATGAGTTGGTATTTGCAGGGCGGAAAGGGCAGGGAATGATTGACAGCGTGATGCTGATGGACAAAATAAGCAGGGAGAATCCTAAAGCAATGTTGTATGGTTGCGACATCAAATTAGCTTTTAATCACCTATATTGGGAGCGAATGGAAGAGATCCTGGGAGATTACCTGGAGCTACAAAGCTGGGTCCGGAATTTCCTGAAACCAAGGACATTCATGATAGAGGTAGACGGGACAAGCATCGGTTTAGCGAGGATGACGCAAGGGACACCACAGGGGTCACCTCTGAGCCCCTCTTTGTTCACAGTATACATGTCTGCAATGGTGAGGAAGGCGGAACGAAGAGCGGAAGATAGGGGCAGAACGGGGTTGCGGCGAGGGGAGAAGGGTACTGTGTTTGTATGTTGATGACGTGAACTCGGTGTACGTCAGGAGCGAGAAGAGGCTTGATCATATACTCCGGGGAGTGGCAGGGGAGTACGGCATGGAATGGTATGACAGTAAGAGGTGGAAGGAGGCTGAAGCCCCACATCTGGGTGTTAATGTGAAGTCCAGAAGGAAACACCAGGCATATCGGGTAGCAAAAGGGAGGGCGGCTTGGGAGCTAGTGCGGCGACTGTCAAAGCTGCCACCCAAGGGGAAGAAGCAGCTGGTGTGCGGACAGCTGCTCCCGATATTGACGTATGGTGCGGAGCTACACACAGAGCCCTCGGAAGTGATGGAGAGGATGAGTGCAGAGTGGGGTAGATGGATATGTGGGGGGTGGAGGGGTAGTGCACGGGGAAAAATCGAGGATATTACTGGCATCCAAGTCCTGAGAACATGGATGCGGGCGAAAAGGATTCGGTGGGCGGCGTCGGTATATGGGAGAGCGCTACCAGCGCTGAGGGAGACCGCAGAAGGAATACTGGTAGGGGTGGTAGAATCGGATGCGGTGCTCCATTGGATGTCCGGAAACGGTGGGACCATGGGAAGGGAGATCAAGGTCGTGGAGCTGAATGGGGGAGAGGTGAGAGCTGGTCAGATGGATCAAGACAAGAAGAGGTGGCAGCAGCAGGGGCGGTTGGTGGGGAAGTGGGAGAGGGATGGGAGGAAGGGGTATACTTAGGCTCCTTCGCCACGGTGATGGACGCCGAGATGCTGGGAGTGGTGCGAGCGTGGGGGAAGTGGGAGAGGGATGGGAGGAAGGGGTATACTTAGGCTCCTTCGCCACGGTGATGGACGCCGAGATGCTGGGAGTGGTGCGAGCGTGGAAGGCGGGAAGGTCGGTAGTGGCTCTTGACAGCCAGGGCGCCATAAGCCGGTTACGGAATCTGTGCTTTGAGCAACCACGGTCATGGATAGAGGAATTGGCGGTGGAAGAGATGAGGAGCGGTAGCAAGACAGTGATGTGGGTAAAGGGGCATAGTGGGGTGGAAGGGAACGAGAGAGCGGATAGGAAAGCGAAGGAGGTGGCATGGGTGGGCAAGAGGATGCTAAGACCTGACATCGTTACACCCGGCAGGCATCCGACAGGCCTTCCCCATGGGACGACCTTCCAAGCAGACGAAATGGAACCGGGAGGCGCTACGGGGGTTGACGTATGTAGTGACTGATCGTGGACCGCAGCGCTGGTGGCTGCATAAAATAGGCTGCTTAGAGTATTTTCCTATTATAACTTCTAATAGTTATATATAGTGCACACTGGCCCTTAAGATTGATTGCTAAGGGCGGATGACCCGCGGTGCGGGCTGTGTGAAGAAGGGGTGGCTCAGAACGCGGCACACCTGTTGAGCTGCCCTGGGGTGGCGGATGGGAAGGGGCGGAAGTGGGAGCAGATCTGGGAGGACCCGGAGTGGTGTGAGAAGCTGGCGGGAGCCGTCAGAGGGCGATTAGGACGATTCTCCTTTTGTTTTTGCGTTCTGTTGAGGTGCGAATATCTTTCACGGGGGGTATCTAGTCACGCGTATGTAGATACAGGGGCAGGAAGCGGCCCAGTGGTAGGACAATCCCGTCAGGCTTAACCTGAGAGGATGCGCTGCCTCGTCATAAGCGAGAGCTTCAATACGAGTACTGATTTACCAAAAAAAGAAGGGGTCGGAGAAGGTCTAGTCCAGTGGGTACATATTGGTGCAGTCGGAAGAAATAACTTCAGAATAGTCCGCAGGTTAAAGAAGAAGCAAGAGCTCCGGACAGTCTGAAAGCTCATAAAAACCAGAGGGTTTGTCCCGGATGTCTTTGCTACATCGTGAGAGCTGCGATATGCGCTAAATTTAGCTAGTCACAAGTCACCCAGTTTCCAGCTAGTGTGGGTACATCCATCCTTCACGTTGTATCAAAATGATTCAGAGGGGCTATCCGATCTTGTGGCAAGGCCCTGAGGGCCTTGGACCTCACAGTTATAGCTGAAAGCACTCTTTGGGCTCTGAAACGGTAGCGAGAGTGAGCAGGATAATGGAGGTACCTAGGCAGCCGGAAAAGAACTAAAATTTCCTGAGCAGCAGTCTGTAGTCCGTACGGGGCTACTGGGGTCGATGTAACGGTTCTAAAGCGGAGCCTTTTTTTCTTTTGGTAAATCAGTACTCGTATTGAAGCTTCTCGATTACGACGAGGCAGCGCATCCCCGGGTTAAGCTGACGGGATTATGGGCCGCTCCCTGCCCCGTATCTACGTACATGACCAGATACCCCCCTTTAGGAAATAAACAATATCGCCATCCACCCCATCTGCTCCCACCTGTCTCAAAAACTCTCATGCCAGTAGGAATCGCCAAGAATGTCCGCACGCAAGTAGAAAAAACCCAACAATTCATGGTAGCGCAACTACTACATATACCCGTCCACTTCCTTCACAGACAGGGAATCCCCTCGCTCCTCCCTCACACAGCCTGCAAGTCTCATCGGTGGTAGTTGACCTGGTGAGTGATGCTGCTCTTTGTTTCCCTTTCCCCTCTCTTCCTCTGCTGCTCAGGCGGTTCAAATCATATCTTGTGGTGCGGAAGAATTTTCTTCCCATACATAGCCTACCTACCTCCTCCGCCGACCTCGTGTAGACCACCAGAGAGGATGCCACCTTCTCCAGTTCATGTTGTTTCAATAACCTCCTAACTCCCATGACTTCCACACCTTCATTATTTTCCTCAATCCATCTTCTCATTTACCCTTGCTTGTATCTAGTTGCTTGTGCTCTAACCGAGGATGCTGAGGGTATTGGAAGTGCCAGCTTTGGAGACACAGGGGGAGAGTCCTTTCCAACAAGGGTGGAGATGGATCGGTCCCTACGTCTCGTATGGTTTGTGTATCTGTCTGTATTCCTTTGTCCTCCTGTAATAGTACTGGTGACCTACCCACAAGAAAATCTTCCGCCTTCACCAGAGCTGTCGAAAAGGCTTCCCATCCACCCTGATCTTCACCTGTTCCATCCCATTCAAACAGTGCGGCAAGATACAAATCGTGTACGTTATCCAAAAATTCCTGCTGGCTCCTCCTCATTCCCTATACTGTCTTTGCTGATGCCATCACTTGCGTTGTTGGAACCCCCGTCCTCTCCCGTCCTATCTGTAACTTCCTCTCGAAGTCCGAAATGCTGTATCCCGCTGTTCCAGTTCCGGGGAGTATATCAAGTAGTAGCCTAGCTGCCCTAACTGCCGTGCCAGCTGTTTCATCCTTATCCCAAGCGTCCATTAACCAGATAGCCACACCTTTCATAAGCTGTTCTGACGCTCCGACAAAAATCTTCTGTGCCATTACTCCTCTCTGGATGGCTGTTTGTAGACACCTCGGACCGCAGCCGCTGCAATCCTGCTTGCACGTGACCGGTGGTGCTGCCATCACAGACTTTCCCTTTCCCTTTCCCTTTCCCTTGTTCGGCATCGGTAGACCGACGTCGGTGGAAAATCCTGATTGGTGCGATGCCCTGCGTATGCGCTAGAGTATGGTTCTCTAGACCTGCCGCCGGTGTGGGAGTTTCAAGATCTGACTGGCCCGTTGCGTGCTAACGTAGGCTTCCCTAGACCTGCCGCTGGTGTGGGAGTTTCAAAATCGCTGACTGGCCCGTTGCGTAGTGTCGTTGTCTCGGGCCGCAATTGACACAGGGTGGCCGGGAAGAATTGCAGGAATCCCCACTTTTGAAAGGCGTTTTTCGAGGGGGAAGAGGTCGCGATGTTCGAAAAGGGGGAATAAATTAGATGCCTAAGGAAACCCTCGTCGGGGGCTGCCTGATGCCATTGTCCGCTCCTCCTGACGACGTCCGGTTGTTGCGCTGTTTCCAAAAATCACTCCGGGGCGTTGTTGGTGGATCGAGCGGAGTCGATGTCAGTGTTACTCATTTTCTAGTCTTCAATAACAGAAACTCGTGGTCCACATGTTTCTGATAGTCTCAAACTGTTACACTGATGTTCGAGGCCCTGAGCGGTCCAAATGCAACTGTGGGTTATCCATAGTCTACATTAGGGGTATTCAAAGTTAAATTTGGAGCCAAAATTCTTGTGCGTTTTTTACGCCGGAAAAAACGGCCTAACTTTCGAAAAAGGGCGAAAAAAGCTAGCCTCGTACCCATATTATTTTTGTAGCGTTCGTACGTGACAACGCCAAGTAACTCCCACAGACAACAGCTGGTTACGAGGCTAATCAATTCGCTACTCAAAAATAGCCTGGAGAAAAATGTTACAATTCTAGTCCAGGCCTTAGCGTCGTACGTAGGCCCACAACAAATAAACATTACCACCACGCTGCCAACCATTCCTACTCTGCATCTATTGAATTGGGCTCTCTATTCAATCCTTTCTGTTCCATCATGGTTTGTCCAGATTTCAATGAGGTCTATGATGATATGCGGAAGAAGCTTGCTACAGACTTCCTTCGCAACGCCTCTCTAGCGAACCAATTGAAGTTCATTGCTGAAGTGGTTAAAGGTGCTGGGTTCTCTAGCATTTTTAAGGCATTTCAAGCTCAGTTCTTGGCCAACGATCCTTCCTCAGAAAAAAGACTTGGGTAGTTCATTGGCCAAGGAGGTTTAGGCGCTTTCTTAGAGGGGTGTTGGCAGAGCTCTGCGTACAAGGATAAGTACGTCCTCAAAGATCCTAAAGTTAAGGCTTTCGCATACGCTGTAGTATCTCAGGTGCTCGAGGGGGAGCTGAAGGACCTATGTGCATCAACAATCATGCGGAGAAGAATGCAGGACTATAGCCCAGAATATATCAACGAGTTCAGTCTTCATCGCTTAGCCCAAGAATAGGGACTAAAGGCACCAATGACAACAAGACTAATGCGAGAACTTGTCGGCATAAATATTGGAAATACAGGCCCTGAAGTTTGGGACAACGTAGCCTGGGGAAACGATCCTCAAGAAGTGGATGAGTTTGGGAGTTCAGCGGGGGTAGACGGAGTTGGAAATATAACAAGGGATATGGGATCAAAGGAGGATGAAGATGACGACAACTTGCGCACAACAAAGAAACCTGGAGGTGCGAGGGATTTGATGGTATCAACCACAATAAACGTCTTGTGTTACGCAAGGAACCAGCAAGTAAATGCTTTCCAAGGTATCAACGCTTACTTCAATTTCGCTAGCAATACATCAAAACGTACTATGGAGGTGAATAAAAAGCTTGGGTTTGGAGTAACTTATGAAGCAACTGTCGGGATGATGGTTCGTATAGGGGAAGCTTCGAAAGAGTCTTACATGGTCAAAGCACGGAAACATCCCTATGTGTTGTTCTTCGATAATATGAACTATATGGTAAATGTCAAAACAGTGTTACTATCGAACCGTGCACACATGAAAAATTATACAGTAGGGTATGTGTACTTTACCAGGGAAGACAGTTGGAAGAGAATAATAGGGAGCGCGGCTGGGGACATTGCTGGGTGCTTTCTACCTGGAAGCTGGATCAACAGGAATATTGAGGGCTTTTCGGCGAAAGATATAGTTGTAGGTGGACCAGTATTTGATAAGTTGTATGTATGGAGTTGTAGCTAAGCTGGTATAATCCTTCAAGGTCCGTAAGACGATGTATGAGTATTTGAAGCTAGTTTCCAGGGTACATGTCATTGATGTACTTAAGAAATATCATCCGATATCGATAGAAAGGTATTTACAAAGGCTGAGGAAGCAGGAGCTTCGATGGAAAGCTCAAATGGGGAAGGAAGAACAAGAAGGGGTGATCGACCAATCTGTTGCTTCCGGTATTGCGGAGAATAGTGGGAATACGAGGAAAAGGAAATTAAGAGATGTGGATGCTAATATAAGAAGGTTGGACTCTTTGTCCAAGATCAGCGCGATATATGAGCTACCAGTACAGATGACCGATATAAATACCTTGCCAATCATAAAGCTGAATGAGGCTGTGATTTTTGATATGATACAGATATTGAAGCTGCTGTGTGAGGAGATTGGGCTGGAGTTCGATTCCACATTAAAAGAGGTACTGATCATGGTAAAGGGAGATTGGTTAACGGTGAGGAATATAGTGTAGGTAGGATATATTAGATATTTGGGACAGATGGCTAACAAGTAGATAGTAGGGCTATCTATGAGCGGATAGAGGAATTGGTACCAGTAAAATCTTTCTCTTGGATTGAACCGGTGATTGGACTATTTCATTTACAAATGAATGTTTTGCATATGAATATGAGTGCACATTGGGGTAGGGTTGAAGATCCGGGTTTAGTACAGAGATTTGTGGTCATGTTGGGGCATAATCGGGTTGACAGCAAAGCGAAGGATTTCAGATCATCTAATCAGTTGTACAATGAACTGTTAGATGCCCATATTCTAGCAAAACTTACTGTTCTCGTAGATGGGGATCTAGATGGGCGCATAGAGGCTGGTGACTAGTTATACCTTATGGATGATCTGGTCGAGGAGGTCATGAACCTATGTACTATAGAATGTTTACGAAAACCATCTACTGAAAATTGGGGGCAGATGCCGGATGTGGTGGGTGATCTGGACCTAAGAGTGGAGAGAGATTTCGTTTATGAGAATACATCGCTATTCATTCAGCATGGCTTGATTTATAGGGAATATACAAGTGCAGTGAAGGCTGGTGATCCAGGGAGAATCCAAAATATATTGGAAGTATGGGAAACACATTTTCAGGCAACAGGTCAGATGAACTATGGTCAAGAGATGATCCATATGATGTTTTGTCTGCGAAGAGGGTGGAGCGAGCAATTCCGTCGATTCTGGATGGAGCATTGTCTGGTAAATCCCGCAGGAAGGATGAGTGGATAGGTTCCAGACGATTTATTCGGAGAGTATGTCGTCCATGAGAATAAGGCGAAAGTGAGGCCGTCATCGAATGCAAAGTCTAATGATTTTTTACGGTTAACCGTGGCACATCAGATTATGTCTTTTCGTTCAGTAAAGCAGGTGATGTATAGGGAAACGAATGCGATTACCTATGGTATTAAGTCACAGACAATGGATTCCAAATTCGATATACAGAAGATGCAGGATGTGATGATAAGAGATTCGGTTTTTGAAAAAACATATGGTAGGAATAAGTGGAGGGAGCACGATACAGAGTTGATATCACAAAGTAAAGATCTTTATAATGAGGGAATGGCAAGGATGTTGAATGGGGTTCCTATAGCGAAGTATGTTAGGAAATGTTGTAGCCGATGGAGCAGTGGGGTGGGGAGTTATATGGATACTGAACAGGGTGAGGAGATTGAAAATGAAGATCAAGGAGAGGAGGGGTTTTCCAATCATGGGATTGATATGTTCGATATTGACCTACTGGAGGATGAGATGTAAAAAAATGATTAACAAATGAATACTAATATTTACGGTGTCAAATGGCTTTGTATGGGAAAGGATTCTTGGTATAAGTATGAGGATATCTTAGATATATGAAGTATATGCAAAAATTGCAAAGATCTGAGATATTAGGTGGCTATGTAGAATTTAATACAATGTACGCGATAGTATGATAATCATGAATATGTAGAAGCTCGTCATATAGCTTGTATAAATTCGGCGCTTGCCTTACGCTGTTTGGATTTGGGTGGAGGTTTGTTCTCCGTCTTTTGCTCTATGGTGGGGTGTGGTATCTTCCTCTTGGGGTGTTGAAGGTTATCCTAATTGTCTGGAGGTCGTTTTGAGCCTGTCTTGTCAGCTTGGAATAAAGAAGCAGATTGAACATTACAGGGTTGAGATATATTTAGAGTCATATTCTCTTTGTCTGGGTCTATAGTTAAACCAGGCGCATGATTAAGTCTTTTATCTACCTTTTGAGTCACAGTGTCTGTAAGTCGCTATAACTTTTCTGCTTCTTTTTTTTCTTTAGCCAACACCTCCTTGGCAGCCTTATTCGCTAGTTTCTGGGATTGCTTGGTCTCTTGCTTTTGAATTCTGGTAAGCTTGTCATTGAGTATTTTCAGTTGCTTTGGATCCTCAGGGTCTAGTAAATGATCTGGAAGATCTAATAGAGGATTGCATTTGCGTTTGGATTTGGGCTTAGGTGGAGAGTTCGTGTTCAAATTTGACTCCGCTACCGCGATTAAATTAACATTTTCATTAAGAGGTATCGGATTCGCAGAGGTGGTTTGGATGGGATTGAATCTAGAGAGGTTGTCTCCATCCGGATGAAAGTCGATGTGAAAACCTTTGCTTTTTAATGTCGAGGCAGGCACGAATGGAAAAAGTTGCGCAAGTTATTCCTTTACATGGGGTTCAAGTTCATAAAGATATGATTTGACTTGTAAAGGTACACGGAATGCATCATTAGAAGAAATGCCATCCTGTATAGCCTTAAGAATCTCTTCTGTATATTTCCCGAAAGAACAAAAGGTGAGTTCAAACTTGGGCAGCAATTTGGTAGCCAGTTGTTGGATTATACTAATGCGTGCACATTTTTGAGTAATCCTGTCGATTGCTGATGTTGGTATAATATGCTCAGGACGATCATACAAAAGCCCATTAGAATCTCTATAGGCCATTATATTCTCTCTAAGCCGACAGAGAGCCTCACGTACTTTTTTCTTCTGAGTTTGGTTGCTGCAATAAAGTGGCCTCTTTTGAAGTCTAAGAGCAACCTCGTTCACAATACATTAGTCTCGATATTCTTTGATGCGCTCATAAGTTAGGCTGCGCTTGAAGGAATATCCTAAAAAGGTTGGAATTTCTTTGTCTTGGCTATAATTGATGATACACCCGTCACAGCACATATCCCCTGGTTGAGAATATACGGTTCTATCATCGAATTGGCTGAGTACACAAGCGTTGCGGCATCCATATGTGTTCAATCGCTAGCCTAGCCCAGGACATATTTTGCTGATTGTATCTTTGGCACCGTCTCGATGCGAGAATAATATCTTCAAAAGAATATTTGTTTCGACCTGTGATTCTGGAGTGACCTTGCTCTGAAACCCAGCATAAGCTAGACCTGGTGTGCCATTATCATATCCAAAGGGCAGAATGAACTTAGGTTCCACAAACATAACTGCAAGACCTCGCATAGAATGATTTCTTACTGCCCTTCCAATCCTTTGTTATGCATCTGCAGTAGTCAGATGGTCGGCAACTTTCTATAGAATTACCCGCTAGATGTCGGGTAAGTCCAATCCCATACCGCAGGAATCTGTATAAATGAGGATTCGACAATCTCCACAACTCAAAGCCTCAAAAATATCTTCCCGAGTCTCCAGTTCCAACCGTCCATGGTAGGCCCTAATCAGTGATCGACCAAAGGGAACTAATTCCTTGGAAAGCAAAGATCGCAGATACCTATAATGAGTGCCCTAATTAGTTGACACTCTCCCTTGGAGTTTATCAAATATAGACCCAGCAATATCCTGTGTAAGTGCACAATTATCCAAGAATACCATTGTCTTTGGGATTTTCCATGCCACCCTAATATTACCATCTACTAACCAACTTAAATTCTGGAAACCACGTTCTTGAATTCAAGTCACGGAGACACAGATGTTGTCCCTCCTGATACTTTCCTTGTATATAACTGTGGGCTTTTGTAAACCTAACACTTTACTGATATATCCTAGTACCGCCAGAGTCAGGGTTGCTGACAGACATAGGAAAGGCAACTTGGGGAAATGTACCCGAATAGCTCCGATGTTCCGATATTCATGCCTGAATCTACTCTCACCCCACTGTTAAGATGCAAACCCACACAGACGAAGAGAAGACTTGTCTTAGGTAGTTGCTTGACAGCGTGCAGACTTTGTTCACGGTGGCTCGGTTTTGTGTCTCCTCTCTCTGTATTGCTCGATGACTATTGCTCGGATTCTCGTTCGTACCCTCGCTCGTATTGTTGTTCGTACCACTGAAAGAACTCTACTGCCGCTGGGCTCTCTCGGAAGGCTTGTAGATATCTTTGGTATGTGGTAGCGTCTCGAGTCCACTCAAGGAAGAAGACCGGTGGTATAAGCCCTTGATCGTTCCTCCCTTGGTGGGGATATAGGTCAGGATGTCGCTGAAGGTTCTCTGCTGATAGCTGTAACACAGCCTTTGGTAGAGTGATTGCACTGAAGTTCACGGATACGATATGTCGAACAACTGCTTTCTCGATTTCTGGTAGTTTGCTGTACTCCAACTCAGTCTGTTTCCCAAAGTAATAAAGCCTTAACGTAGCCTTTGCCAGTACTCCGCAAGTGCTGGGGTTGTTGCGTAAGTCTTCACACTCCTCCTCAGAGTCTCGGGTAAACTGATCCAGTTTGACAAACACCAGTGTTCAGTAGTTGTTATTACGACTGCAGCCACCTCGCATTGGGCTCCAGTATTAAGATGCAAACCCACACAGACGAAGAGAAGGCTTGTCTTAGGTAGTTGCTTAACGGCGTGCAGACTTTGTTCACGGTGGCTCGGTTTTTGTGTCTCTTCTGCTCTGCATTCCTCGATGACTATTGCTCGATGACTATGACCAAGTCTCAACCAGTGAAGAACCTTAATAGCCACTTCTCGAAGGTCTGACTAATCCACGCTAAGCTATCTATACAAACAAAACACCCGAAACTTCCTTATCGGGGCTACTACAAACGCCCCGTAACACCACTTCCACACATAGTGTACTTCATCTACTACAATCCACCCCAAACCCCGAATGAATTTTGACTCCTTATTAGTTGCAATCTTTTTCCAAAAGTATGAACCAGATCCCACCAGAAGTTCTGGTGAAGTGAAGATCATATCATACTTCCCCATCTCAATTTCCTTCCATAAGTTCTTATCCCCTGTAAGATTATCTCCAGTTATGGCAACTGCCTTGACACCATGTGCTTTCATATATTCAGCCTGCATTCATCTAAGCTAATTAGTGTAACCTTTTCTACTCTCGATGTAATGGCTTAAGTACCTGTTGATTGGCTAGAGCTATCAGAGACGCAACAACTATTCCACTTTCATCCTTCAGACCAGCTAATAACTGGTAACTCAAGAACTTCCCTGAGCCACACCCTGCAACTACTACACAGTCTCTCCCATCTTTAATCATAGTACCTATCTCAACTTGCTATTTATATGCTTCCTTGTTGAACGTTTTATACGCAACTCGTTCCAATCATTTTATGTCCTTCCAGAAATTTTTTCCACGTGAGTAATCCAACAGACTAATATATAAACAAGCTGTCTTTCCCTTCTCTATGACGTTTGTAGGCTCAACCTCGTGTGTTAAATCATTTAAGTCCTCCAAGTCTTTATCTCCCGACTCATATTCATCACCACTTGCAGGCACTACTGCCGATTCATTCTGAAGAACCATTGTCATATCTGCTTGTAAGTAAAATACAATCACCCAACAAATGTTTCACTACCTCAATGCGAGTGTAACTTTTGAATTCCTGAGCGTAGATCTATTTTATACAACTGAATTAATATTTCTACGCTCTTCTTTTCCCTATTGAAGTAATAGTCATGTCGTTGAAGCACATTTGGTTGTTATAAACTCACTTCAAAATAGACTTATCAACTAAACTGTTAAGATGCAAACCCACACAGACGAAGAGAAGGCTTGTCTTAGGTAGTTGCTTGACGGCGTGCAGACTTGGTTCACGGTGGCTCGGTTTTTGTGTCTCTTCTGCTCTGCATCCCTCGATGACTATTGCTCGATGATCATGACCAAGTCTCAACCAGTGAAGAGCCTTAATGGCCACTTCTCGAAGGTCTGACTAATCCACGCTAAGCTATCTATACAAACAAAACACCCGAAACTTCCTTATCGGGGCTACTACAAACGCCCCGTAACACCCCCCTTCATCAGGGATGGTTAGGAATCCTCCTGACCGTCCCGTAACAAAGCAGCTATCATTAACAACCAAACAACATATTAAAGAGAGGAGATAAGCAACGTCCCAATCAACCTAATCTATCCCGCCTATTCCCATACCTAATCTCATACCACCACTTCCCTTAGCTAATCCCATACCGCCACTTCCCTCAGGATGAACGGCTTCACTCGATCTGTATGCCAACCCTTATGGATAGTCCCATTCGTTGTCTGAAAGTCGATTTTCCCCTTCGATGTGATATAAGTGATTCGAGCCGGCCCCTTCCATCTATCCTCCCATGGACTCCCAGGCTTATGCCTCTTCGCGTAGTTCTGGAACAGAATCAAGTCTCCGATCAGGTAGTGATGATCCATCAGCTTAGCTTGATATCGTTCGACTCGGTGCTCCCAGATCTTCAACTGCCTCTCGGTTGCTAGGTGTCTAATCTCGTCCAATTTCTCATTCCTGAGGAATATCAGCTTGTCCTTGAGCTCTCCAATCTCCGTTGGCAACACCAGGTTCTGTATGGCTGATCTTGGTTGGTATCCATACAGTAACTGAAAAGGCGAATAGCCTAATTGTCCGATTTTGGAGTTGAACGAGAACTGTGTAGGTTGGAGAAGCTTCTTCCAAGCCTTCGGATCCTGGTTGGCGAGCTTAGCTATCGACCTCTTAACCGACCGGATTGCCCTCTCTGCCTTTCCCTGCGTCTTTGCTGTCCCAGGGCCTGCAAATACCCATCGAACTCCATTCTCCTCTGCCCACTCTATGCACTCATGATTGTGA
Source organism: Tirmania nivea (assembly GCA_015179035.1). Taxonomy (NCBI): domain Eukaryota; kingdom Fungi; phylum Ascomycota; class Pezizomycetes; order Pezizales; family Pezizaceae; genus Tirmania; species Tirmania nivea. The sequence goes on along the minus strand of WHUY01000110.1, from coordinate 67,873 downwards.
AAATGGGGTCCCCTATCTGTGTGTATAACTCGTGGAAACCCATGCCTAGAGCAATAAGCATTTAGCATCTTGATTGTAGCTTCCCCTGTTGCAGATTTGCAAGATACGAGATCCAAGAAGCCTATCATATTCTCGATCATCACCAAAGTATAGATATGCCCTCTAACTGGCTCAAACGGTCCCGCATAGTCAATGGTAATCATCTTAAAAGGTTCGAGCATGATAATAGGCCTGAGTGGCTCAACCGGGAAGTCCACTAAATCTTGACACTTCTGACATCTCTTACAAGACTTGCAATACTGTCTGCAGTCTCTAATCATTGTTGGCCAAGCATACCCTGCTTCCAGTATTTTTCGGTAGGTGATGTCTGCAGCATAATGGCCAGCGCATGCGGCATCGTGGAAAGCGGCTAAAAGAGTAGAAATCTGCTTCAATGTAGGGACCGCCCTCCAAATACCATCAAATCCTTCCAACATAAGCCTTCCTGTATTCTCTTCCAGTCTATACCTCCTAGCCATCTTCCTAATCCTAGCCCTATCTGCGCTATCCCAATTTTCTGCAAAATCCCCCGACCTCAGAAATCTCTTAATCCCTGACCTCCAATTATCCCATAACCTCTCCGCCGAAAATACTTCCTTCCTTCCTTCATTATTTCCCGCTTGTCCAACTCGTTCCATATTTTCCGCTCGTGCTATACCTCCTACTCGTGCTATATCTCCCGCTTGTGGCATATCTCCCGCTTGTGGCATATCTCCCGCTGGTAGCTCTTCTCCCGCTCGTGGCATATCTCCATGCTGTTCCGCCACACTCTCCCATTCTACTCTTTCTATCTCTTCTAGCAGTTCCTCTGATATTTCCGTTAGATTTACTTTCCAAGTAATATCTCCTACAACCATGTCTTCAATCCCTTTATCTCTCTCGGAAGGCATATCGTCAAAAATATCCTCCTCTTCTTCTTCAACAGCTCGGTGTTCTTGATGTTGTGAGGCTAATGACAAAACCGTTATCTCTTCCGAGGTCCTCAGTGGTGGATTCCCGACAAAAGCCTTTGTGCGCTGCTTTTTCCCAACATCTGCGAAATACTGTGATATGAGCTTTTGCATCCTTTCCTCCAGTAACTCTTCTACCCCTTCATCCGCTTGCACTTCAACCCCTTCATCCGCTTGCATATGGGTATCGGACGGTTGTTCCTCTTCTTCAATCCATATAGCTGACGCTCGTGCCTGGGGTGTCACTTTCAAGTGTTTCACCATATATGAGTTGTAGTCATTAGTTGCGTATATAAGGCATTTGTCGCTTTTGGCTACCTCTGAGAACAGCCACCTCCGATTTCCTATATATCTTCTTCCTTCCAATAGTATGGGTGGACCATTTGCTCGCGGAACTTCTAAGTAGTCATGGCGCATTCCGACCTTGGCATCGATCATAGCTAAGAATGGCTTTCCTAGTAACACTTCATAGCCGCCTCCTACTTTGCAAATCAGTAGGGTATGTTCCGCCACCACACCTTGGCCTAGATCAATCATTATCTTCACCCATCCTTCCACAGTACTTTTCCCACCGATTCCTGTCACATTCATTTCTCGCTCTGGTTTGATTACAGTATATCCTGCATTCTCACGCAAGATCTTGGTAGACAATTCAGGGCTTACCAACGAACACGTTGCCCCACAATCCAATAGAACATCCTGGTTGAAAGTGGTTCCAAAGTACGCCCCTACCAAGAAGGCTGGTGACCATTCCTCTGCGTCCTCTTCCTTGGTCGCTGCATTTACCCTTCTAGGTGGTTGAACTCTGATAGTATCCTCCATCTCGTCCGATTCTGAATCATCCTCGTTTTGGACCTCTCTCCTTGGTAGGTTCCTTCTCGCTCTTGCTGGTTGCGGCACCTCTCGTTCATTCTCCGACTCTAGCTCTGGATCAGGCTCTTGCCTTCTCGGAGTTAAGGTCTTGAAGAGCTTCTCCCTAAGCTCAGTAGATTCTGTGCACAGCTGACGGATCGGTACAGTTACCATCGTGTCCTCTACCCACTTATCTGCTTGGACGAAAGGCCTCTCTTGGTCTCGTTGTTGACGAGTCTTGCGCCAGTCAGCTGGTGATGGGTATATTGTGTCCGGGTTGCCTCGAGCTGGGTAGGCTTGTACCGGGTAAGTATTGCCTTGGTAAGCCTGCTTACCAGTAGCTTGACGAGTGTAGTAGTATCTCGAGTTCGACGAAGGTCAGTGGTATTTTGAGCTTGACGAATACTAGTGTGTTGAGTTTGATGAAGGCTAGTATCTCGAGTTCGATGAAGGCTAGTGTCTCGAGTTTGATGAAGGCTAGTATCTCGGGCCAAGTCAACCATCATCCCAAACCCAAACTCATCCTCGTCCTCCTCATATAACTTTTGTACACGAGCAGCTGACTCCACGATCGTCATTTTACTCATCTTAGTAGTGGCTATCCGCTGTTGCCATGCAGTTGGGGCTGGTATGCCCTTTTGGACTCGTAGCTATTCTCTAGCTTCGTCATTTCTAGCATCTTCTCGACATGACCCTGCGTGGTGGCCATACTCCCAACAGTTCCAGCACAAGACTTGAGCTAGCCTTGGGTTGCCTCCATTACCTCCCGATCCATAACCACCTCCGCTACTAGGTTGGTTGTTCTTAGTAGGGTTACCACTGACGAGCTTCTTCTGAGACTCCAACAGTGATTTCTCTCGATTAAGTGCCTCGTCCAACTTCCTCTGCAGATCAGCTTTCTCCTGTTGGTATTTGGCAGCCTGCTGCCGGTGTCGCTTAGCCGATAGGTCGAAGTCTTCACTTGCAGAGCTCGTAGGGCCTCCCGTGGTCTTGTACTTCTTCCGGTTATCTGCAAAGATTGGGTCTTCCCCCAGCTTATGCTTCACCTCAGCTGTTCTGACCTTCTTCTTGGTCTCCTCCCACGTCTCGTTCCTGAAGTCCCTGTTGTCCTTCACATACATCTTCATCAGGGCTGGATCGAGCCCAGAGATAAACGTCTCGATTTGATTGTAGGGCGTCATGATAGTAGCCAGCTGAGCTGCCATCACCTTGTCCCTAATATCTTCAAAGCAAGCCACGTAGTCATCGACTGGCTTCCCTTCCTGTTTGAGAATCTTAAGTTGAGTAGCCACTAGTTGTGGCGTCGTCTCCTCATCTCGTTCTCCGTACTTGTCATTCAACCGTTGTACTAACTGCTGGTAGGTGGCTATATCCTCATCGGCCTGGTCTGCCAACCATGATTGTGCTCCTACAAACTTCCTTCCATCCATGCCTTTAGGTGGTGGTACTGTCGGATCCTTCAGGATAGCTACCAAAAGCTCCCGCTTCATTTCGTCATCCATAGCTACTCGATGTTCCGTTGAACCTGCGTTATCATGCAGTCTAACCATGGTCTCAAAGGACCTTTGAAACCCCTTGAACTTGGCGGTTCCATTAAACTCCTTGTTGATGATAGATGTAATGTACTGCGTCCTAAGCTGTTCAGCCTGGGCAGCCATCTCGTCTATAGTGTCTGTGTCCGTATTCAGTTCAGGCTCAGACTCGGACTGTTGTTCGGATTCTCGCTCGTATTCTCGCTCGGATTGTTCTTGCTCAGATTCTCGCTCGTACTCTCGCTCGTGTTGCTGTTCGTACCACTGAAAAAACTCTACTGCCACTGGGCTCTCTCGGAAGGCTTGTAGATATCTTTGGTATGTGGTAGCGTCTCGAGTCCACTCAAGGAAGAAGACCGGTGGTATAAGCCCTTGATCGTTCCTCCCTTGATGGGGATATAGGTCAGGATGTCGGTGAAGGTTCTCTGCTGATAGCTGTAATACAGCCTTTAGTAGAGTGATTGCACTGAAGTTCACGGATACGATACGTCGAACAACTGCTTTCTCGATTTCTGATAGTTTGCTGTACTCCAACACAGTCTGTTTCCCAAAGTAATAAAGCCTTAACGCAGCCTTTGCCAGTACTCCGCAAGTGCTGGGGTTGTTGCGTAAGTCTTCACACTCCTCCTCAGAGTCTCGGGTAAACTGATCCAGTTTGACAAACACCAGTATTCAGTAGTTGTTGCTCTGACTGCAGCCGCCTCGCGTTGGGCTCCAGTGTTAAGATGCAAACCCACACAGACGAAGAGAAGGCTTGTCTTAGGTAGTTGCTTGACGGCGTGCAGACTTGGTTCACGGTGGCTCGGTTTTTGTGTCTCTTCTACTCTGCATTCCTCGATGACTATTGCTCGATGATCATGACCAAGTCTCAACCAGTGAAGAGCCTTAATGGCCACTTCTCGAAGGTGTGACTAATCCACGCTAAGCTATCTATACAAACAAAACACCCGAAACTTCCTTATCAGGGCTACTACAAACGCCCCGTACCAAAACCATACAACACAACCAACCCTATGGACACGACACTCTTAATATTACTGTTTAATGAAGTAATAGACCTTAATAGAGTCCTATAAGGTGATAGAGAGACTCTAAAGGTATCACTAGAGATATTTTCGCATACTAGTGTAGTGATGTTGATAGTAGAGGGAGATGTCTAAGAGTAAGAGCAGTGATAGGAGGTGATAAGATGTAGACTTTCAAGACAACTACGATCCAAAGAGAAATTACTAGAAGCATCTGGAATATTATTACTACAGTGTATAAGGAATACAGATATTAGGGCTCAAAGTTTATATTATATCCCACAACTATTTATAATATTTTTAACTATTTAACTAAGTAATCATATTAAAATAATATAGATAAAGAAACTATAGTCTTTAATTGCTCCTCATATTTATTCTATTTATAATAATCTTATAACTTAGATCTCAATCCCCTCTCTGTATCTCTGAAATTTGATTCTCTAAAAAACAAGTAGAAGTATCATTATCTATATAAAATAGCAACTACTCTGGTAAGCTACTAAAGCCTTTTTTAGGGCTACTACTCATATCCTCCTAAGCTAGTACTAGATTAATATGTCTCCTATATATATCTCTATTACTACTATAAGGTCCTAGGTTATATAAATATCCTATATTAGATACTCCATATCTACTTTCATATCCTATATTTAACCCAAACTCACTACTATATCCCCCATAGCCTATATTTCCCCTACTTATATATATTCTGCCCCCTATGAAAGGTCTACTGTAATGGAGAGGTGTTACAAACCCGACCTTATCAATCCCCAGCTTTTGTCATATATTGGCAACCTGCATACTTGCCGGCATAAGTACACTAGCCAAGACCCGATTCTCTGGAACCGATGCTCATCGATCATTCTCGCACCCGATCCCTATTCTGGACTAGTTCGACTACCGACTGTATCCCAAAAGTCCAAACTAAGTACTCGCTTAACTAGGGAATCGACTAGAATAGTCTAGTCGGATACCCTCACTTCCCTTGAACTACGAGAGTCGTGCCAGTACTAGTACGACTCTCAAATAAGAAATCGATCCTCTTGCACTACCCTTATTCACTGTTTTCCTATGCCCCTTCTCATTAGTATTGAAGAATTGGCACTCCGGAAACCTTATTAGTGCGCCTCTCGAGTATTGCTTGTGCATCCTTCCATTATGACTCAAATTGGGATACTTTGATAGTCATACTAGCCAGTGGCACAACTCTTAAGAAGGAAACCGAATTGTCTATAAAAAGGGCTGATTTCTACTATATATTTCCTTCTTCACACAATAACTTGTTCTCCTCCTTGTACTTAGAAATGATATCCCGTTCACCCCCTACTTGAGTGTAGTCTAGACTACCCCGCTTCTCTGTTCCTTGTCGACTCAGGTTTCGCCTAAGTCTCCCACTACCTCAATCACACATGTAATACTCCTACGAGTGCAACACCTGTATAACTACTCACTAGAGTACCGGATAAAACACTTCACCTGCGTCGCAGGTAATTCTCCGAGAACAATTCGTAACACTTTGTTGCATGACCTATAGTCTCCACTACACACCATAGTATCTTCTGCTCAGACAGCTCTACCTTCTGAAGATAACGAATAGTAAACTCTAGCAAGTACCCTTCGGAATGCCCCTCCTCCACCTCCCTCTGTTTTCCCTACTATACCTCTGGGGACCCTGACATCCCTTTATTCACCCATCTATGAAGCCTTTGGAGCTGAAATACACTCCGGTCATGGAATACTGACTATCTTCAATATTCCTATAACCAACACCTCAACAATAGCAGAATGCTGTTGGGCCTACTACAATAGGGGATATGAGTATGGAGTAACCGCCCCTAGCTTGACTCCACAGACGGCCACTCCAACGCAATCCTCTTCTCGTGCTCCCAAGCTCTATGAACCAGAGAACTTTGACGGTACCAGGTCTAAGTTCACCAGATTCATGACCAAGCTAGCACTAGTCTTTTCCTCCGACCCTATACGCTATGCTAACGATACAGCAAAAATCGCCTACGCAGCCTCCTACTTGACAGGCTCCGCTACACACTGGTTCAAACCACACCTTGACCGGACACGAGGAACTATCGACTTCGATATCTATAATGAATTTGCAACAGCATTAAAAAATGCCTATGACGATTCGGATGCAAAAGCTACAGCAAAGCGAAAGCTCCTTGCTCTTAAGCAAGGAGGTAAAGACTACTTCGCTTACTATGCCGAATTTACCACTTATGCTGCAATTCTCAACCTAGACCACCGAACGAAAATTTTATTCTTCACTAATGGAGCTAATCACAGCCTCAGGACAGCTCTCTCATACCAAGTCTCTCCTCCTGAAGATTTTGATGAATTCGTCCGACTTTGTATTAAGTTGGATAACTATGCCAAACTGCTCCAATCACGAGACTCTCCCAAGACCACAGAATCTGGACAACAATCCTCTGCACCAAAACCGGCCCTTTCAACCTCCACTGGAACTGCTCCTAGACCTATGGACCTTTCCATTTCTCGCAAACATAGCCCCCTTATAGAAGAAATCTACAAATACCGATGAGATAACAAACTCTATATGTATTGCGGAGGACTGGGTCATTGGACCACCGATTGCCCTATCTCTACAAAAAGCAAGAAGCTAGCTACTGCTAGTACTACTCCTCCACCAGATATTGCAACTTCCGGCCCCCAGGCCCTTTTTGAGATGCCAAAAAACTAGTACCTTATTCAAATAACGATAGTAGTTCGAAGAGCACTAGAATGCTTCCTGGTGCCATCTCTCCTAATTTTGTTTCTTTTGTTAGTCCGAATTCATTTTCTGCTCTAGAAGAGGTTCATCTCTAAGAAACCGGTTATGTTTTACTTATTATTTCTCATAAGACTCGTCGACGACTTCCTCGACGATGCTACCTTGCTTCTGCTTTAATCATTTCCACAATTTCTGTTACTCATGACTTGGGATCTAAGGATCCACTTATCTTGCCTTGCCTGGTTAATGAAAACCATTCAGCCACTTGCATGGTAGACTCGGGAGCAAGCTCCCAGTTTATCGACCTTGACTTTGCCTTGAACATAAACTTGCCTTTGAACTTGAAGCCGAAACCTGAGGATCTTATACTTGCTGATAGTAAATGCTCCTTAGTGGGGCAAATCACCCACACCTGCACTCTAAAACTCATGATCGACTAGCATCTATAGGTTCTGACCTTTCATGTCACTAAACTAGCTGGTTAGAACCTGATCGTTGGGAAACCATGCCTCCGACTTCACAATCCCTCAATCGACTGGACTTGCAATACCATCGCCTTTGCCTCAGGGTATTGCCATACTCATTGCCTGCCTACTCGAATACCGACCCACCGAGAACCTCCCAGAAATACCCTGAACCCCCTTCGAATCTCGGTTATCTCTCGAGCTGCCTTTCGAGTAGCTATCAAAGACCCAGAGTCTCGGTTATGCATTGCTGCAATTTACGCATCTCCAGAAGACGACGATGATGATGACCCAGAACTAGCTATCAAACTTATCCCCCTCGAATACCATGACTATCTAAACCTTTTCTCTAAAAAAAAAGCTCGAATTTTACCCCCTCACCGATATGTCGATCATGCAATTCCACTTCAAGAAGAAGCCAAACCTCCATTTGGACGAATGTATTCTATGTCAGATGCCGAATTAAAGGAGGTCAGGGAATGGATTAATAAGAATCTCTCCAAATCCTTTATCCGAGCCAGTTCTTCTTCTGTAGCGTCTCCTATCCTCTTTATCAAGAAAAAAGACGGTTCTCTCCGTCTTTGTGTCAATTACCGGGCCCTCAACGATATTATAATCAAGGACCGAAACCTCCTATCATGAATTGAAGAAACCCTTCACCAAATTCGTAGCTACAAATACTTCACCCATCTCGACCTCCGAGCCTGCTTTAACCAGATCCGGATCAGGGAAGGTAACGAATGGAAGACCGCTTTCAGAACCCACTACGGACTCTTTGAATTCCTCGTTATACCTTTCGGATTAACTAATACTCCAGCTATGGCCCAAAGGTTTATAAACAACACACTCCAAGAATACTTTGATGTCTTTTGTGTTTGCTATATAGACGATATCCTGATTTACTCAAAATCCTTGAAAGAGCACAAAGAACAGGTATGGAAAGTCCTATAAAAGCTGAAAGAGGCTGGACTATTTATCAAACCAAAGAAATGTGAATTTTCCGTCAATAAAACCATATTCCTTGGTTTTATTATCTCCGAACAAGGCCTAGAAATGGACCCCGAGAAAGTCAATGCCGTTCTCAACTGAGAAACCCCGAAATTAGTAAAGGACGTTCAGTATTTCCTCGGATTCGCCAACTTCTACTGGTGCTTCATCAACAAATACTCACACCTCTGTCAACCTCTCTTTAACCTGCTCCGAAAGGATGTCCCCTATGCTTAGGATGCTACATGCGAGGAGGTTTTCAGCCTTCTCAAAAAGGCCTTTACTTCTGCTCTCATCCTCCGACATTTTAACTCCGACCTTGAAACCCTCGTAGAAACTGATGCTTTGGACTACGTTACTTCTGAGATACACTCCCAGAAGTACCTAGAAAACGAGAAACTCATACTTCACTCTATTGCCTTTATCTCCAAAAAAATATCCCCCACTGAATGTAACTACGGAATTGGGGATGAAGAACTCCTCGTAATTATCTTGACCCTTAAGAAATAGCATATCTACCTTCACTAACTCCCACGCCCCTTCACCATCATTACCGACCACCACAATCTATAAACATTCACCTCCAAAGCTCTCCTTTCATGACGACAAGTACGATAGGCATAAGAATTAGCCCAATATAACTTTAAGATTATCTTCTAGCCCAGTAGCCAGAACACAAAAGCCGATGCACTAACAAGATGATCTGGAGATCTCTCTGAAGAGGGGGATGAACGTGGTCGCCCAATGCAAGCCCTTATACCCCCTGAAAAATTCTCCCTTTCTGCAGCTTCAGTTGCAAATAATAAGGATATTCTCGCTGCCCTGAAATATGACAAACTCGCTAAAGAAATTATTCTTGCTCTTGAGACAAAGGTCAAGAAACACTCTGTGGTCCCTTTATCTAAGTGCAAGATCTCAGATGGACTTATCCTCATCAACGATCTTATTTATGTTCCCAACTCACTAGATATTCATCTCCGAATCCTTCACAACTGTTATGATCACCCCACTGCTGGACATCCTGGTCTCGCGGCAACCTATAAGCTTATTTTACGGGACTACTGGTGGCCAAAAATACACCAAACTATTGCTCAATATATCTGAAACTGCGATACATGTGCCCAGATTAAGTCTGCTCACCATGCCCCTTATGGCCTCCTGAAACCTCTGCAAGTCCCTTTTCAGAAATGGTCATCCGTTTTCCTTGACCTTGTTACAGGACTCCCTATCGCTAAAGGATTTGACACCTTACTCATAGTAGTTGATCGACTTTCCAAGATGGCTCACTATATTCCTACTACAACTGATATTACTTCCAAACAGATTGCCAAGCTCTTTTTTGACAATATCTTCCGACTTCATAGAATTCCTGATTCAATCCTCTCCGACCATGGTACCCAATTTGTCTCCGAATTCATTCGTTCCCTCACATCACTTATTGGTATTCAGTAAAAGGTTTCTACCGCCTTCCACCCCCAAACTGATAGCCAAACTGAGAGAATCAATACAATTATAGAACAATATTTACGAGTCTACTATAATTACCAACAAGATAACTGGTCTGAACTAATCACTATGGCCGAATTCTCATACAATAACACCCTGTCTACCACCCTTGGCATCACACCCTTTCAAGCTATGTATAATGAGAACCCTCGCTACCAGATCAACCCGAACCCTGTAGTAAAACTCCCAGCACCCACTGTCATTAAAAAATATGTAGACCGTCTTGCAGAACTCGATGCTTATCTCAGATCCGAAATAATCTGAGCTCAGGCAACCTAATCAGAACAAGCTAACAAGTCTCGCATTCCCCTACCTAAGCTGGACATTGGCGAAGAAATATGGCTCCTCTGCCGGCATGTCAAAATAACATGCCCTTCAACTAAGTTGGATTTCAAGAAACTTGGTAAGTTTCGAATTATCCAGAAGATCTCGTCTCATGCTTATAAGCTTGATCTCCCTGCCTCAATAAAAATCCACCCTGTTTTCCACGTCTCGCTCCTTGAACCCACCTCCACGGACCCCCTGCCTGGCCAAACTCAGCCACTCCCATCCCCTATTATTATCAAAGACGAACCCGAGTAGGAAGTCGACGAAATAGTCGATTCGTGCTTCCGAGGTCGATCCCTTGAATATCTCGCCCAATGGGTAGGTTACAACGAACTTACCTAGGAACCCACTGCCTTGTTTTTGAACAGACCTAGCACTATAAAAAAGTTTCACACTTTGTACCCCTCAAAACCCCAACCTCGAACTCTACCAAAATAAGTAGAACCAAACATCTCGACCATGACTCGCAGGAGCTTGTCTTCAGAGAGGGGGCTACTATTACAAACCCGACCTTGTCAATTCCTGGCCTTTGTCGCATATCAGTAACCTGCATACTTGCCGGCATAAGCATACTAGCCAAGACCCGATTCCCTGGAACTGATGCTCGTCGATCATTCTCGCACCCGATCCCTGTTCTAGACTAGTTCGGCTACTGACCGCATCCCGGAAGTCCAAACTAAGTACTCACTTAACTAGGGAATCGACTAGAATAGTCTAGTCGGATACCCTCACTTCCCTTGAACCGCGAGAATCGTACTAGTACTGGTACGACTCTCAAATAAGAAATCGATCCTCTTGTACTACCCTTATTCATTGTTTTCCTACGCCCCTTCTCATTAGTATTGAAGAATTTGCACTCCGGGAACCTTATTAGTACGCCTCTCGAGTATTGCTTGCGCGTCCTTCCGTTATGACTCGAATTGGGATACTTTGACAGTCGTGCCAGCTAGTAGCACGACTCTTAGGAAGGAAACCGAATTGTCTATAAAAAGGGCTGATTTCTACTATGTATTTCCTTCTTCACACAACAACTTGTGCTCCTCCTTGTACCTAGAAATGATATCCTATTCACCCCCTACTTGAATGTAGTCCAGACTACCCTGCTCCTCCGTTCCTTGTTGACTCAGGTTTCGCCCAAGTCTCTCACTACCTCGATCACACATGTAATACCCCTACGAGTATGATACCTATATAACTGCTCACTAAAGTACTGGATAAAACACTTCACCCGCATCGCAGGTGATTCTCCGAGAATGATTCGTAACAGGAGGGTACAGAGAAGTGACCAAAGGGTATAGTAAAGGTGTAGGAGGCTGTCATGATAGGGCTGTCATGGAGGAGGCTATCATACAAGAGAAGATAGACTGTATAGGGATGACTTAGGTACAAAGAGAGAAAATAAGATATTAAGTGAAAAGAGAAGAAGAAAAAAGAGAGGAAAAGAGGGGAAAGCAAACTATTTAATAATTAGGAGTTATACTGATATTACTATAACTCTGAAGATAAAAAATATAATCTGAGATAGCTATAGCGTATGATAACTACAATCTGCGATAACTATAACCTGAGATAATTAAAATATAAGATAAGATATTATACTTGAAGGTAATATGGAGAAGACAGAAGGTAATAAGAGAGACTGAACTTATAATAGACATAGCAATGGGGTAAGCTAATACTCACATAGCAGCTCCTATATATGTATTAGGTAGATAGATTATAGTTATAATACTACTCTCTACTTCTATGATTATCATTCTAGTGATAAATAAAGAAGGCATGGCTTATTAGGGTAGTATTGGTGAAAAAATAAAACTAAATCTTCAAAATGTTTTAGATCTCCCTCTAGCTACTAAATCACTTCTTTATTATCTACTTAATTCACCTTGTACTTTAGTTTATAATAATGGTGGCAACTATCCAAAATTTCCTCTACTTCTCACTTATTGGTGCTATTCATAATTACTGGTAGAGGAGAGGACTATATTTATTTTGGTAAAGGGTCATTAGAGACTAGCTCTAGTTTGGAAATATAGACTACGAAATATTATTTGATTATATGAGGAAGTTTCAATTGGTAGACATATGTACCTATAGCAGCGAGGACTTTATATAGGCTAGTGAACTTATGATCTAGCTTATGGGAAGGTTATTTGGTATAGAAGTACTGGCTAGATAACTATACCCTATTTCTAGGTTTGTACTATAGAGCTAGGAGTCTTAATCTATTAGTATATTCCACCTACTAGGTTTGCATATTTTTGAGCTCTGCTTTGAGCAAAGTATATAGGTTGACAAGTTATGAGGCTAGCATTTTGACTAAAGGGTTCTTCTTGGCCTTTTAGAGTGGTGCTATAATATCAATGAAACTTGGATATTAACTATAGTTAGCTAAGAAGGGGAAGTACTTGAGTGTATCTAAGAAGTAATTATTGTCTACAAACTCATAGGTTACTAGTAGTATTATCTAGTTATTCTACTGGTAGTTAATATATACTCTTAGGTATTGCTCCATAATAGTACTTATATACTCTAACTGACTGTCTATTTGGGGATGATAGGTGGTAGATAAGTAGACATCAATTTCTAATAGTTTATAGAAAGCTTTCCAGAAGTTTGAAGTAAATTAAGAGTCATAGTTAGATATAATAGATAGAAGCAATCCATAATAGAACTACATATAGTTCAAGTATAATAGGGCAAGGTCTTCAGTAGTACAGGAGTCTCTATAAAAGATGAGGTATCTCATTTTTATTAGTCGGTCTACTACTATAAGTATTATATTGAATCTCCTATCCTCTAATAAATCTATTACAAAGTCCATTGTTATATATTACTAGGGCTAGTTAGGAATCTTAAGTAGTTAGAGGGTATTATAGGGTATATATCTTGTAAATTTAACTCTCTTGTATATATGGCAATTGCAGATATATTACTTAATATCCTTTTACTAGTTAATCTAGGTATAGCTCCAATTTAAGAGCTCTAAGGTTTTTGCTATACCTAGGTATCCAGCTGCGAGAGTATCATAGTAATTCTTTATTAGACATAGCTGGAATTAGGAATCTATAAGTATATAGATTTAGTCAAGGTGATAAAAGAGATCATTATGTACTTTATACTTGACAAAGGAAATTTTGGTATATCATTATTATCCTATTCTAATAGCTGATATAATATTAGTAATAAAAGGGTTTGCTATATTAGTTGCTATCAAGAGTTTATGTAAGGTGAGAGCTAAGTTGCCTATGATATCTATTACTATAGAAGCAAAAAGAGAGATGTTTTCGAACTTAAGGATGACCTAATTTTAAAATTTTAGTTGTTTATCCTCTCTTTTAGGGAGGTCTCCTAATCTTTTAGTTAGTGAGTCTAGTTTACTACCTATTCTATAAGGATAGTATTTGATTTTAAAGTTAAAATGTGATAGGAATTCTAACTAATGCACCTATTACTAGTTGAAGAGCTTAGTTGTAGTAAAGTATTCTAGATTTTTATAGTTAGAGAGGACTTCAATGATACTTTTTACTAATTCTAGATATAGTTTTCATTCTTTGAATCCTCAAATAATAGCTATTAATTCTTTGTCATATATTTCATAGTTATACTTAGCAGGAGAGTCCTTCTTTGAGAAGTATGTGACAGAATAGAATATACTCTGGTTACTATATTGAGAGAGAATATTAGTGGATATATAGTCTAATATATCAGTTTCTATAATATATTCCTAGTTAAGGTCAAAATGAGCTAGGACAGAAGTTGAACAAAAGGCTTTTTTAAGCTATTCAAATACAAACTATATTTCAGATAACTATTGAAACTTCTAATTTTTCTTTGTCAATACTATCAGGAGGGTAACTATTTAGAAGTATGCTAAAATAAAGCATTAATAAAAATTTGTGAAATCTAGGAATACCTATACATCTTTTATATTACTCAAAGATTCCCACTCTTTTACCACAATAACTTTAGCTAAGTCTATTTAGATTTCTTCTATAGTAATGATTAGTTCTAGGTATTTCACTTCTTAAATATAAAATTCACATTTCTCAAGTTTCAGGTATAACTTTGCTAATTCTAACTTCTCTAAGATCTAGCAAATATGTACCTTGTATTTGGCTAGAGAGTCAGAGTAGATAAGAATGTTATCTAGGTAGGTAGTATAGAATATATCAAGAAAATCATAGAATATATTATTTATAAAGTATTAAAAGGAAGGAGGAGTATTAGTTAATCTAAATAGTATAACATCATACTTAAAGTGACTATAATAAATTCGAAAAGTTGTCTTCTACTGTTCACCTTCTGTAATCCTCATGAAGTTGTAGGGTCCACAAAGATTAAGTTTTATAAACTACTTTGCTTTAGAGAAGTATATCAGAGTTTCTTAGATAAGAAGTAGAGAGTAGTAGTTTTTTACTGTAATCTCATTTAATCCTTGATAGTCTATATATAGTTAGAGAGAGCTATCTACTTTTTTAATAAATAAGACTGAAATACTGGTAAGAGATAAGCTATAGTGAATGAATACTTTAGTGACGTGTTCTTTAAGGTATTTCTTTAGGGCTTTAAGTTCATCTCATGAAATACTATATAGAGGTCTATAAGGGGGTATTTTGCCCTCTACCAAAGGGATTATATAGTTGTACAGTCAATGGAGTAGTAGCTTCTCTACTACTTTTTTTAAGAATAGGTCTATAAAGTCATAATATTTAGTTAGTATTAGAAACTTCCAATCTTCCTTAGATTGTAGCTTATTAATTTCGAGGTTAATATTATAAATAGATATCGAGTAGGCTTTTAGCTTATAGTACTTTATAAGATATGTAAAGTCTTCTGCCCTAATAAAGTTGATATTTAGAGGGAGCAGTTAAGGTTCCATATCTAGTATGGGAGTTGGGGGGTCATTGGTTCCTAATAGTCTAGCTTATTTAATACAAATAGAGCTCTGGGTAGGAAGGGGTATTGCTAAAGATGTGATAGGTGTCATTGTAGCATTATAGTATTTTTTGCAATACTAACTATCAAACTGTATTATTTAGGAACCAAAATAGATAGAAACATCATATAGTACTAGTGAAAAGATCTCCAAGATAATAGAATATTAGAGTTTGGTAATGAATAAGAAAAGTATCTCAACGTGGTTCTGAATATTGGTAGAGAGATAGCTAATATCTATGATATCTCTGAATAATATAGGTTATCTATTAATAACATCTATAGTATAGAGGGTTTTTAAAGTAGATATGGGGATAATATAAGTACTGATAAAGTCTTTATCTATAAATACAATTCCAGTAGCTTCACAGTCTATTAAAACTGAAGTGGAGATTGTCTTTCCATTAAATGAGATTGTTATAGGTATAATAAGATGACAACCAGATAAAAGAGATTCTTCTAAAGCTATGAAGTTAACTAAAAATATAAAAATAGAAAAAGACCCTTAAATAGGTCTTTTGCTTATATCAGTAATTAAGTAAGAGACTTACTATTTCCCGATTCTATAAGGGCTTTGGTTGTGGTATAGATAGTGAGGGAGCAAGGGTAGCAGATTAGACTGTTTACTATAAAATAGTCTAGTTTCCTATAGATAATATATGCCTCTTTTACTTTGCAGTAATCCCATTCAGCCTAGGAGAGGTAGGAGTATCCAAAGAAAAGGTCCATAGGGGTGAAACCTCTAGGAAAGAGGAAAAGATATACTGTTTTATTTAAAGTAGGAGTAGTAGTTATAGTGGCTATAGCTATAGCTGTAGCTGACTGAAAGTACTATACTATAATATCTAGGAAGGTCCTTAGGTTTATACATAGTCAGGCTATTTTCTGCCTAATCTTACTTGCCTAATCGATATAATCCTCTAAGGTATTAACCTTAGGATAGTAAACCAAGGCTTATTTAAGTTCATAGGAAAGGCCTTTTTGGAATTAGTTTAGCTTGGCTCTATTATTCTATAGTATATCTGTAGCTAGCCTAAAGAATTCAGCGATATATATTAATAGATTTGAGTTATATTTTTTAAGTAGACAAAGAGCTTGAGTTATAGTACTTACTAGGTGTAATAAGAGATGTTATTTCTTATTATTTTTTTATCTCGTATTTTCTATATCTGTTATTACTCCATAACTGCTGAATCTGGTAGTTAGTTACTTAGTGGAACTGGCCGGCTTGTGTACACCCTCGAGGATATAGCACAGCCCCAACATAGCTCCGTTCCTATAACTCATATATTTCTTATGACTCATGTATTTCCTATGACTCATATTTCCTATGACTCATATTTCCTATGACTCATGTAGCACTGTCCTATGGGAAGTGCCGTATTCTATGTATTCTGAACTGTCAGAAACATTATTAAACAAGTATAAAAGAAGCACGAATTTCCCTCTAGAATCTCCTCCTTAGACTACTCAGACTACTCAGATAGACAACAACCGACTACAGATCAGTTAGTTAGCAAATAATCTAAACGGAGATTACACCTATTAATTAACGTTCCTAAGGGAACTCCCCACTTGACGATCCCTACCCTTCTGAGGCAATCCCTCAGAAGAACTGGTATACATATACATCCGTTCTAAGCAGATATAGATTATATAAATGGTACCGAATGACTACTGTCTAGTATCATTCATTACACTAGGTCAGGATCCCCAAAGGCATGATCGAGGATGGCAAATAAGGCAGCGATATCTGTCAGGTTGATACCAGTAGTAAGTATGTATGGCTAGTCCTAATTTATTGCCTTTCCCTCTAATACGCCATATACATATGCGAGTTAGTACTGAATTCTAGGAAACTTAGCTACATCTCTATTGAACTTAATATTAATAGAGTTTTTTTAGAACTTTAGGTAAAGACAGTTACTATTAAACTTTAGTAAAGTAGGAAGGTTTTAAGTTTTTAGTAGGACTATGGCTAGGGCCATTAGGGTCATGATGGCCAAAATGTAGTTCAAGGATTATACCGTTAGGTACTTATTGTACAACTCCTCCCGAAGTAGGATAATCTCATTATGATTATTAGAGGCTTATAACTAGTTCTATATGATTTGTAATT
Organism: Tirmania nivea; assembly: GCA_015179035.1. NCBI lineage: Eukaryota > Fungi > Ascomycota > Pezizomycetes > Pezizales > Pezizaceae > Tirmania > Tirmania nivea. The sequence continues at coordinate 50,388 of WHUY01000110.1, read as the reverse complement.
CTTGTTAAGTAAGAGTGAAGTTACTTCTGAGCTCCCTACTAATGATATCTATTGCCAGGAAGATATTAATGTTATTACAGTAGTAAATAGTCAATATAATAGTATTAGTAGGAATTAGGAGTATTTACCAGGCTTGGAATCTGATATCAAGAGAGACTGGAGGATTGGGAGCTAGGGGACTAGAAGCTAAGAGACTAGCTGTGGGGATTTGAAAGCTCATAGTCATGTATACTAGTTAGTCAGATATGACTTAACATAGTATAATAGGAAGGGCATAGGAAAAGTAACTAAGGGATATGGTGGAGGTGTAGGAGGCTGTTATAGTGAAGCTATCATTGAAGAGGCTATTATAGAAAAGAAGATAAACTATAGGGATAACCTAGGTACAAAGAGAGAAAATAAGATATTGGGTAAAGAGAAAAGAAGAAAGAAGAGAGGAAAAGAGGGAAAAATAAATTATTTAATAATTAGAAGTTATACTAATATTACTATAACTCTGAAGATAAGAAATATAACCCAAGATAGCTACAGCTCGCGATAATTACAACTTGCAATAATTATAACCTAAAATTGTAATAAGGTGAGTGGGAATAAGATGATCAAGGGGTATACTAAATAGGGTAGAGGTAAAAGCAAGGCAAGGGGGAGTACCTAGACATAGGAGAACCAGAACTATATAGGTATATATAAGACACTGGATAGAGAGTAAAGAGAAGAGTGTAGGCAAAGGAGATATATATACAAAAAGTCACTAGTGGCCAAGGCCAACTACTAAAGGTAAGTTTCTTGAAGATATACTAAGAATAGGCTTCCTGAAGATAATGGAAGCCCAAAACATGTGGGTGTGATACTATCCCCCCTTTAGGTCGGAGCTCCAGTGACAAGAATAAAAGGTAGAAGATAAATATAGAAACAATAATATGACAATAGTAATAACAATGTCGAGACATAATAAATACAATAATAAATATATCCTTAATACATTGACAATACTTTAACAATACTTCGACAATAATATTAACATTATTATACTTCTACTGGGTGAGACTTCTAGGGATAGTATTGATGGAATAGGGTAACCAGGTCCTGTGTATTCTTTAAGTCTCCTACAGGCTACTATATGGCCTCTTTGTTACGTACCTATCTTACCTTATATTATACACATCTGTAACGCCTCCTTGAATCTAATATCTTCTCCACTTCCTATTCTTTTTCCCCATTGACCACTATAGAGGGTAGTAGGAGGTGCTTCTATCCAGGTAGTGAGTCATCCGCAATAGGCTTGATCTTTAATATATAGACTATTGGGTGTCACTTAATATCTTTAAGGAATTTCAACCAATAGACATATATCCCCATACTTACTAGTACCTTTGTTACGGCATAGACTATAACGTGAACTATAGATATGATACTAGGGAGTACACATAGACTTAGGGATAATAGTGTAGTCATAGACAATGGCATAGACTGTAGACAATAGTATAGATGTGGACAATAGTATTAGATAATAGTATAAATATAGGCAATAGCATTAGGCAATAGCATAGACATAAGACAGCTTGTATTGCGAACTAGAATATATAAAACATTATGTAAAGAGCAAGAACAAAGAATAGTAGCAGCATCCTCATATATATATAATTATCCTTGCCCATAATATTTACTTTGATATAAGTTCTTCTCATCACATATATAAGTAAGCTTCTGCATGTAATACTCAACATGATGTTACCTATAATATAGATGATAGTTCATGGTATATATGTATCACCTATAATCAGAGGTAATAGTCCGTGATAGTTTATGATAGTCCATGACAAGCCGTGACAGTCTGTGATAGTCCATAATAGTCTATGATAATATCCCCTTTTAAGGGCCGAAGTCCCTTGAGGCTTAAGCATTCTCTGGCAAAGGTCCTAATTTGTCTAGATATCGAGTATAGAAGTTATCGATGGCTTTCAGGTTATTTACATTGATAGTTAGTTCCTAATCCAGATTATCATAGCCTAGCCATTTGACTAAATATTGGAGTTTCTTCTATATCATATTCAAAATATTATTTTTTATTCTTCTCCTTCTATTATTTGAATAAGATTATAAGTAGTTCAGATATCTAAAGTTATATAATATCATACTTTAGATAATCTCATGAGGATTTCTTGAATTAGGGGTAGTAGATATCAATTTTTAATAGTGCTATTATTCAATCCTTGATAATCAATGTATAGACATAATGATCTATCTTTCTTCTTAATGAATAATATTGGTGCTTCTGCTGGGTGTTACGAATCGGTCTCGGAGAATTTCCTGCGACGTGGGTGAAGTGTTTTATCCAGCACTCTAGTGAGCAGTTACACAGGCGTCGCACTCATAGGGGTATTACGTGTATGATCAAGGTAGTGGGAGATTCGGGCGAAACCTGAGTCGACAAGGAACGGAGGAGCGGGGTAGTCTAGACTATACTCAAGTAGGGGGTGAATGGGATATTATTTCTAGGTACAAGGAGGAAAACAAGTTACTGCGTGAAGAAGGAAATATATAGCAGAAATCAGCCTTTTTTATAGACAATTCAGTTTCCTTCTTGAGAGTCATGCCACTGGCTGGCACGACTATTAAAGTATCCGAATTCGAGTCATAATGGAAGGACACGCAAGTAATACTCGAGAGGCGTACTAACAAGGTTCCCGAAGTGCAAATTCTTCAATACTAATAAGAAGGGGCGTAGGAAAACAGTAAATAAGGGTAGTGCAAGAGGATTGATTTCTTATTTGAGAGTCGTGCCAGTACTGGCACGATTCTCATGGTTCAAGGGAAATAAGGGTATCCAACTAGACTATTCTAGTCGATTCCCTAGTTAAGCGAGTACTTAGTTTGGACTTCCGGGATATGGTCAGTAGCCGAACTAGTCTAGAATAGGGATCGGGTGTGAGAATGATTGACGAGCGTCGGTTCTAGGGAATCGGGTCTTGGCTAGTGTGCTTATGCCGGCAAGTATGCAGGTTGCCGATATGCGACAGGGGCCGGGGATTGATAAGGTCAGGTTTGTAACACTGGGGAGGATAAAGCTCGGATAAATCCTTTAGAGAGGTTTTCATCTATCTAGTCTTTAAGTACTTCTAATTCCAGTCTTCACAAGGAATATAGAGGTCCGAATGGTAGTGTAAATCTTTCTTTTAATGGGATTTTATAGTTATAAGGCCAGTGAGGTAGGAGTACCTCTACTACCACTTTCCTAAAGAGTGGTAGAAATTCATAATATTTATTGGGTAGGAGTTCTTTAATCTTAGCATCTTCAGTTTGAGGTTCTTCTTTTGGTGGCTTAAGAGTCTGATTGAGCTCATAGATAGTGAGCCGAAAACGTTTCTCTACCCCTTTTCCTTTTCTAATTAAGCAGCTAAAGGTAGAGCCAGCAATCATAGCAATTTGAGGTTATTATGGAATTGGTATAGAAATTCCAGTAACAGATGAAGGTTTGTAACAATAATGTTATATATAATATTCGGAGTCAAAGGTAACTGTATTTCATATAAATCACATATTCATGTCATAGCGATGAAGCTAAAGAATTCCTAATATAAGAAGATAGTATGCCAATTTAGTAATGAATAGGAATAGTTGTTTTTGATATTGTCCGATAGTTATTTGTAGCTTTGTTAAGTATATGATAATTTCTGATTCTATGGGTCATCTGTCGAGTACTTCTAAAGTTTAAGGTTCTTTGAATTTGTATAGTGAAAGTTAGTGATGGCTTACGAAGTCTTTATCTATAAATACATATCCAGTAGCCCTACAGTTTATGGGAGTATAAATTGGGATATTGTTATTATCATCTTTCAATTTGCAAGTAACTATAAGATGATTCCCTTCTAACTCTTTCTCTAACATAGACTACAATGATAAACTAGAAATATACAGAGAAGATTTCAGTAGCCTCACATTAGTGCTATTATGCTGAGGTGAGGCTATTCTTTTAGCATTAGTAATATACTATTATCTTGTAATACACTTTCTGTCACTTGAAGAGAGTAGTTTGAGTTTGAGGATAGACTTTTACCCTATAACCTAATCTACTACAATAGTAATAATGACCCTTAGCCATTCACTTAGCTCGCTCTTTTAGGGATACTTTCCTTCATTCTGCCGAGAGGTCTATTGGTTCCGCGTGCATTTCCATGGCTATTGATAGAGTAGTAGTGGGGGTTACAGCCGGGGCATTAGTATGTAGACGGGGAGTTGGTGCAGGGTCTGAATGTATAGAGCAATTGCCAAATTGCGACTGTAGAGCTCATCGTCATATATCGAGATATTATTAAATAGCAATAAATTCATTGAAAGTAGCTCATTCAGGATGTACTCCTAAAAGGTCTTGTTGAAGTTGAAAGAATAGACCTCTTTTAAGAGTAGCTAGCTTAGCTACATCATTCCAAATTATTTTAGCTGTATATCACTAGAATTCGGCAAAATAGGCTGCAAAGTCACATGTTCTTTGAATGATAGTATAGAGCTTGTATTCGGCATTTGCTACTCTGTTGGGATCTCTAAATATATTTTCAAAGATTGTAATAAGGGTATCCAAGTTAATCAAATTCATATTATTATTCTAGATATATAGTATAACCTAATTAAGGGTTTCGTCTAAGAAAGAGTTAATTACTAAGTACAGTTTGGCTTGTTTATCGGTATATATAGCTACTTTTAAACATAGTTGAGTCAAGAAAGGACGTAGCTTGCTTCAGTCTTTACCATTAAATTTCTCAAGGTTGGGAACCTTCTCAATTCGATTTCCTCCCCCTTATTGGTTTTTAGCTAAAGTGGTACTAATATCTTATATAGCTTGTAATTGAGTATACAAATCATCGATGACTACTTTCTGGAGGTTTATGTATTCTCTGGCCTCTTGCAATAATCATTGCAAGTTAGTAAGTTGACTTTGTAAGGTAATGACATCTATGTTCCAATCAGAAAGGATGAGAATTCAATCCAAAAGAGTGATAGTTTCTTGCATAATAGTGGTATAGTCAGTATTAGTATTGGTAGAGTATACTTCTACTCACAAATATGCAAGCAGGTCTGTAACCTCTTGTAGTAGTTCAATAATAAGTTGGGTTGGTCGAGATATAGTAGTTATAGTACGAAGTAGTACTTAATAGAGTATAGGGATGCAATGTAATATTATGGCGTAGACTGTGACATGAACTATGGACGTGACTCTAGAGAGTGTACATAGACTTGAGGACAATAGTATGGTCGTAGACAATAGCATAGACTATGGACAATAGCATAGATGTAGATAATAGTATTGGATAATAGTGTAGACATAAGTAATAGCATTGAGTAATAGCATAGATATGAGGCAGCTTGTATTATGAACTAGAATATACAAGACGTTGCATGAAGAGCAAGAATAAAGAATGGCAGTGGCATTCTCATATATAAACAATTATCTTTACCCATGATACTCACTTTAATATAAGCTCTTTTTGTTATACGCATAAGTAAGCTTTCACATGTGATACTTAATATGATATCACTTATAATACAGGTGATAGTTTATGGCATATTTGTATCACTTATGATTATAGGTAGTAGTCTGTAACAGTCTATAATAGTCTGTAACAAGCTATAATAGTCCGTGATAGTCTATGATAGTCTATGACAAGCTTATATGGACTCAAGAACTTATGATCTAGCTTGTAGGAAGGTCGCCCTATTCAAAAGTGTCAACTAGATAACTACACCTGATCTTTAGGTTGGTACTTCAGAGCTAGCAGTCTCGACCCATTTGTGTATTCTACTTGTCTGGCTTGTGCATATATTAGTTCAGCTTTTAGGATAGAGTGGAATTCAGTAATCTCAGATATGAAGCTCTTAGCTAGAGCATTCTCTTTTGACTTTTAGAGGGGTGCTAGTAAGTTAACGAACTAGGAGTACCAACCATAGTTTGCTATAAATAATAATATCCATAACAACTCAGAGAACTGGTAATTCACTGTGAATTCACAAGTTGCTAGTAGTGATACCCAGTTGTTCTGCTAGTAATTAGTATATGCTCTCAGGTACTATTCTATGATTACATTTACCCTTTCAGATTGGCTATCAGTTTGGGGGTAGTAAGTAATTAAGAGGTACACTTCAATCTCCAGTAACTTACAAAAAGTGTTCTAGAACTCCGAGATAAACTAGGGGCCATAGTCAAAGATGATAGATACTGGAAAACTATGGTAATGGAAGATATTAATAAGGTAGAGGCTGACAAGTTCAGAGGCGGAGTAAGTATTGCGATAGAGTATTATATGTCTTATCTTAGTCAAATGGTCCACTACTATCAAGATTGTATTGAATCTTGAGTCCTCTAGTAGTCTAGTTATAAAGTCTATAGTCAGGTATTGCCAAGCTTAGTTTAGGATCTCCAGTAGTTTCAGCATTCTATAAGGTACATAGTTGGTAGGTTTGGCTTATCTACAAGTATGACAGTTCTATATATATCTTTCAATATCCTTTTAATGGTCGACCTAAGTATGTTGTCTGTTCAGCAGTTCCAGTGTCTTAGCTACCTTGGAGTGGCCAGTGGTTAGGGTGTCATAGTGTTCTTTGATTAGCCATAGATGCAACCCATCAACTATTAGTATATAAAGTCAGTCTAGATAGTAGAGGAGTCCGTTTTAGACCTTGTATTCAGATAGTGAGATCTTGGCATAGTGGCACTAGTTAGATTCTATAGCAATAATGATATCTTTAGCTAAGGCATCCTTCTCATATGCCTCTCTGACTAACTGATATAGGCTAGTTGGGTTTTCATCACCTATATTAGCTAGAGTATTGGCTGCCAAGTCGAGATTTTTAGGCTTTAATACTACCTGATTCTAGTACCTTAGTCATTTATCCCCCCTCTTTAGAAGATCTCCTAATCTCTTAATTAATACATCTGGCTTACTACTAGCCTTTCCTAGTCAGTATTTGATTTTAAAGTTGACCTGAAAGAGGAATTCTGACTACCTGGCCTATTGACAGTTCAATAGCTTGGTAGTTATAAAGTATTCTAAATTTTTATAGTCAGAAAGAACTTCTATAATACCCTTAGCTGACTCCAAATGGGGCCTCTACTCCTTAAACACTCTCATGATAGCTATCAGTTCTTTATTGTAAATTTTATAATTGCACTCTGTCAGTGAATACTTCTTAGAGAAGTATGCCACCAGGTATAGGACATCATTATTATCATATCAGGACAGGATGCCTGCAAAGACATAGTTAGAAGTATCAATTTCTGTAATGCATTTCTGGTCTGAATTAAAATGGGCGAGAATAGGGACTGAACAAAAGGCTTCTTTTAGGTTTTCGAAGGCTAACTGAGCTACTTAGTTTTACTAGAATCACTAGTCTTTTTTGGTCAATGCCATAAGGGGTACTACAATCTTAGAATACCCTAGTATGAAATGCTATTAGAAGTTTGCAAACCCTAGGAAGGTCTGTATATCTTTAAAATTGACTGGGGTTTCCCACTCCTGAATTATGGTAATCTTTGTGGGATCTATTATAATGTCTTCCATAGTTATGATGAATTCGAGATACTTTACTTCTTATATATAGAATTTATATTTCTCTAGTTTGAGGTATAGCCTAGCTTACTCAAGCCTTTCCAAAACTTATTGTATATGGATCTTGTGTTCTGCTAGTGAGTTCGAATAGATGAGGATGTCATCTAAATAAGCTATATAGAATATATTCAGAAAATCCTGTAGAGTATCATTAATAAAATGCTAAAAAGAGGCTGGAGTATTTATTAGGCCAAAGAGTATGACATTATATTCGAAGTGACTGTATCAAGTACAGAAGGCAGTTTTCCACTCTTCATCCTTAGCTATCTATACTAAATTGTAGACTCCTTTTAGATCTAGCTTAGTAAACTACTTGGCTTTTAATAACCTACTTAGAGTTTCCTGAATCAAGGGCAGAGGGTATTAGTTCTTTACTATTATCTCATTTAATCTATAGTAATCCACACATAGGTGAAGGAAGCTATCAACCTTTTTAATGAAGAGGATAGGAGTATCTGCTAGAGATAAGCTATACTGAATAAAGCTCTTACTAAGGTTTTCCTCCAGATACTTCTTTAGAGCTTCTAACTCTACTCTAGACATTCTATAGAGAGGGCCATAGGGAGGAGTTTTATCTTTTACTAATGAAATAGTATAATTATATGGCCTATGGGGAGGAAGCTTCTCTATAGCTTTTTCTGAGTATAGATCTATAAACTCATAGTATTCATTTGAAATAAAAGCTTTCTATTCTTCCATGGATCATAGCTTATTAATGGCTAGATTGACCTCACAGATTGAGAGGGTATGAGCCTTCAACTTATACCATTTAGTAATATAGGTAAATGCTCCTACTCTAATAAAATTAATATTTAGGGGTTTTAGGGGATTCATAGTATCAATATAGGTAATCTAATAAACTACTTAGGCTAGGTATACTATCGGAGGTAGTAGTATATACAGTCCAGTTATAGTAGCCTTTAGGGCTCTGCTATACTTCTTGCAGTAGTTGCTTTTAAACTATAGGCTGTATAAGTTAAAGTTGACTAATATATCATATATCTAGAGTCAGGGAATACCTAAGACAATAGGATATTTGAGTTTCATGATAAAGAGTAGGAAGATTTCTTTGTGGTCTCTCAGAGAGGTTGAAAAGCATATAATATCAGTAATAGCTCTAGAAAAGATAGGGCATCCATCTATGATATCTAAGATGCAAGGTTTTTTGAATTTTAAGGTGGGTATAGCAAATTTGCTGATAAAAACCTAGTCAATAAAGGTAATTCCAGATACTCTATAACCTATAAGTACTGATATAGTAATTGTTTTCCTATTAAAAGATATAGAGATAGGTATAATAAAGTATTTACCAAATAGGCAAGATTTATTAATAGAAGTAGTAAAGACTGAAAAAGACAATAGAACCAAATAACCTTGAGTAGGTCTCTTACTAGTATTAGTGACTAGGTAAGGGACATCTCTTTTCCTGGCTCCTTATCAGTTACTACCTGGCTAGATTCGGATATGGTATAGATAGCTAGTAGGCAGTTTTTTCGCAAGGGGCAATTAGCTATAAAATGGTCTCTCTTTCTACACATAATGTAAAGACCATTATCATAGCAGTAATCTCTTTCTGCTTGGGTAAGATAGAGCCTGCTAGAGGACAGGTCAATAGGTATAGACCCACCAACCACAAATAATGTGTATGCTGGCTTATTAGTAGGGACAGATGTCTATTGAGTGAGCTTGTTAATAAGTATCTATAGTATATGGGCAGTTGTTAGTGTGAAAGTCTTTAACCTAATATATAGCCTAGCAAGCTTTTACTCTACATGGCTGGCCTGGTTAATGAGTTTATCAAGGGTGGTTACATTCGGAGAGCTAATTAGTACCTGCTAGATTTCGTAACTGAGCCCTTCCTGGAATTGGTCTAGTTTTGCCTAGTCGTTCCACAGGACTTTAGCAGCCAACCTTGAGAATTTTGCCATATATATAGACAGATCATTATTTTATTACCTTAGACCTCACAGAGCTCAGGTAGCAATACCCATCACATCTAGATCTCCGAAAGCTTAATCTAGGATAGTAAAGAAAGCTTAGATACTGTCAAGGTTTATTCTTGTATCTAAGATAAATGGCTGGATCTGGTCAGCAGCTTTCCCTTCCAACAAGGCGAAAACATATAACAGGCGGTATTAGTAAGAGGAGAATTTAGCTGCATCTCTATTGAGCTTAAGGTTAATCGCATTTTTCCAGGGCTTGAGGCAGGTCCTGTCACTATTGAACTTCAGAGGGGTAGGGAGGCTTTTGGTCTTAAGTACTGGAGTAGTCACTACTGTAGAAGCTGATGTTAGAGCTGTTGTTGGGGTAAGGGCTGCTAAAGCATAGTTGAGGCTCTGCATAGTCATTTGCTTATGGGTGAGTGCAGTGATTATTGCCTTAAGGTCTTCATGAAGGGTAGTAATCTCACTATCGGTAGACTTTAGTTAGTACTATATACTCTGGAGGTCTTGACGCAAGGCAGTAATCTCATTGTTAGCAGACCCTAGTTAGAGTTATATATTCTGGAAGTCTACACCTAATTATACCTCCATAGTATAAGTAGCTATAAAGATGTCAACAATTTCCTGGCAGTAGGCTATAAGTGCTATCAGATCAGAGGGGATTGGCATAGCTTACTAGGTCTCAAATGTGATACCTAGTAGGGGAGTTTCTTGTTGGGTAGTAGTAGTCTCAGATATAGCAGTATATCAGTTGGTCAGAATGATCCAACATAGTATAATAAGGCGAGTAAGGGCAAGGCAACGAAGGGATATACTGAATAGGACAGGGGCAAGGGTAAGGCAAGGGAGAGTACCTAGACGTGGAAGAACCAGAACTATATAGGTATATACAAGACATTAGATAGGAAGCAAAGAGAAGAGTAGAGGTAAAGGAGATATATATACAAAAGGCTACTAGTGGCCAAGACCAACCACTAAGGATAGGCTTCCTGAAGACATCCTAAAAATAGGTTTCTCGAAGATAATAGAAGTTCAAAGCAATGTAGGTGTGATAGAAATAATCAAAACATAAAATAAAATATTATAGTTAAGGGTAATAGGAAGAAGACAAAAGGTAATAAAAGAGACTCAACTCAAAATATATAACAATAAAGTAAGCTAATACTCATATAGTAGCTTCTAAGTGAGTATTAAATAGATAAGTTATAGTTATAATACTTATAGCCAAACCTAAAGCTATACCCTAAATAACTATTATATCTATAACTTAGCTCATAACTACTGAATCTTACAGGAGGCTGATTATCTCTATTAAGGCTCTGATTACCTCCTTTCAAATAAAGTTAGCTCAGTTAGTATATTATTTGAGAAGGTATATATATTTCAATTAGAGCAATCAACTCCTTCTAGTCAAGCTTTACAATCCACTCCTATTCACTAGTTCTATTAGGGCCTAAAGCCTAACCACCTAATAATTTTCCTTCTTCACCTGTCACGACCACGACTCTGTCTACCTAACACTCACGTAGGAGCCGCTATGAGTGTCGGCTTACCCTATTGTTGTGGCTATTTCGAGTTCAGTCTCTCTTATTGCCTTCTGTCTTCTCCTTGTTACCCTTAAGTGCAATATCTTATCTTATGTTTCCTTCGGGTTGTGGTTATCGTGGGTTTTGGTTATTGCGGGTTGTGGTTATCGCAAGTTGTAGCTATCTTGGGTTGTGTTTCTCGTCCTCAGAGTCATAGTGATATTAGCGCGACTCCCAATTGTTAAATAGCTTGCCTTCCCCTTTTCTTTCTTCTTCTCTCTTCTTCTCTCTTCACCCAATGTCTTGTTCTCTCCCCTTGTACCTAGGTTATCCCTATACAGTCTGTCTTCTCTTCTATGACAGCCCCCTCCGTGATACTCCTACCGTAACAGCCTCCTACACCTCTGCCGTACCCCTTGGTCGCTCCTCTATGCCTTCCCCATTACACTATGTTAGGTCACATCTGACCAACCAGTACGTACGACCATGAGCTCTCAAATCCCCGCAGCCAGTCCCCTAGCTCCTAGTCCCCTGGCTCCTAGTCTCCCGGCTCCCAGTCCCCCAGCTCCCAGTCCCCTAGCCCCTCCTGCAACTAGATTCGAGGCCTAGCGAGTACTCCCAATCCCTACCGATACTACTGCATTGACTGCTTACCACCGCGACATTGTGGATATATTCCTGGCAATGGATACTATTGGCAGGGAGCTTGGAGGTAACCTCGCCCTTACTCAACAAGAATTACAGACCATGCAGAACCAGTTACAAGCCTCCAATGACGAGATTACCCTACTCTAGGAGGAGTTGCACAATGAGCACCTAACAGTGCAATCCTTGAACCACGCTCTAGCCATCATAGCCCCAGAGGCCCTGGCCACTATCCTACCAAAAATGCAAGACCTCCCTGCCCTACCAAAGTTTAATAGTGACTGTCTTCACCTGAAGCCTTAGAAGAACTCTATTAATATCAAGCTTAATAGAGATGCAGCCAAGTTTCCCAGCATCCAGCACTAACTCGCATATATATATGGCTTGCTAGAGGGAAGAGCGATGGACCAGGTCCAGCCATACATACTTACTACTGGTATCAACTTGATAGATATTGCTGCCCTATTTACCATCCTCGATCATGCCTTCGGGGACCCGGACCCGGTAAGCACTACAACTCGAGCCCTTCGTTTACTCAAACAATGGAACTCCGACCTATTAACGTACATCGCCAAATTCTCCAGGCTGGCCGCAGACGTACCATAGGATAACAGAGCCAAGCTAGACCAATTCCAAGAAGGCCTCTCCTACGAACTTAAACAAGCCCTGGTTTACTACCCTGAGGTTAACACTTTAGAGGATCTCATTGACCAAGCAAGTAAGATTGAGCAGAAGATGGCCCGACTACACACAAACCCAAGGGCCACCCCAAGCACTATGGTGCAGCACTCTCAGCTAGCTATAGCCACAGCCACTACCACTCCCACCTTGACCAAAATAGCACATCCCTTCCTCCTTCCTAGAGGTGCTACCCCCATGGACCTCTCCTCCGGACGCCCTCACCTCTCCCAAGCTGAACGGGATCGCTACAAAGCAGAAGGGGCATGCGTTATCTGTGGAAAACTAGACCATTTCATAGTGAACTGTCCAATCCACCGCCCTTGCCTCCTCACTGTCCATACCACTGCCGAAACCTCTGTGGAATCGGGAAATGGTGAGTCCCTTGCTTAATCGCTGATACAAGTAAGGGACCTGCTCGAGGGTCTTTTTCTATTTCTGCACTTTCAGTTAACTTCATAGCTTTGGAGGAATTCCTTCTGTCTAGTTATCATCTTGTTGTACCTATAACGATCTCATTTAATGGAAAGACGATCTTCATTTCAGCTTTGATAGACTGCGGAGCCACTGGAATTGCATTCATTGATAAAGACTTTGTCAGCACTCATACCATTCCCACATCCCCTTTAAAGACCTCCCGTACCATAGATATCATCGATGGGCAACCCATATCATCCGGAGATGTTATAGACATCGCCTGCCTCTCTGCCAACATTCAGAACTACGTTGAGATGCTTCCCTTATTTGTCACCAAACTTCAATATCCCATCATCTTGGAGATCCCTTGGATGGTACTACATGATGTTTCTATCCATTTTGGCTCCTATACAATATAGTTCGACAGTCAGTATTGCAAGAAAAACTGCAATGCTATAACGATACTTATCACATCTTTAGTACTACCCTTTCCTACCCAGAGCCTCGTTCGTATTGAACAAGCCAGACTACTAGGAACCGATGACCCACCAACCCTCGTACTGGATACGGAACCTCGACTGCCCCCTCTGAATATCAACTTCATTAGGGTGGGAGCCTTCGCATACCTTACAAAGCACCATAAGCTAAAAGCCTACTCGATATCTATCTATGATGTCAACCTCGAAATCAATAAGCTATGATCCAAGGAAGACTAGAAGTCTCTAATACCAACCGAATACCATGACTTCATAGACCTATTCTCGGAAAAGGCAGCAGAGAAGCTACCCTCCTATCGACCATACGACCATACAATCCCTTTGGTAGAAGGCAAAACACCCCCTTACAGACCCCTATATGGCATGTCTCGAGATGAGCTGGAAGCCCTAAAGAAATACCTTGAAGAAAACCTTACCAAAGCATTCATTCGCTATAGCTCATCTCCTGCCAGTGCTCCAGTCTTATTCATTAAAAAAGTAGATGACTCTCTCTATCTTTATGTAGACTATCGAGGATTGAATGAGATCATAGTGAAAAACTGCTACCCTCTATCCCTTATCCAGGAAACTCTGGTATGCCTCTCTAAAGCAAAGTGGTTTACTAAAATTAATCTCCATGGAGCCTACAACCTCGTAAGGATTGCAGAAGGTGAACAGTGGAAGATAGTTTTTTGAACTTGTTATGGCCACTTTGAGTACGATATCATACTGTTCGGATTAACTAATACTCCCGCCTCCTTTCAACACTTTATAAATAATACACTTCATGATTTCCTTGATGTATTCTGCATCGCTTACCTAGATGACATCCTTACCTACTCTGACTCCCTAGCCGAACACAAGGTGTATGTCCGCCAGGTCTTAGAGAAGTTGAAATCAGCAGGGTTGTACCTAAAACCCGAGAAGTGTGAATTTCATATTCAGGAAGTAAAATACCTGGGACTGATTATCACTACAGAAGGAATCCGAATGGATCCAGCTAAGGTTGCTGTAGTAAAGAAGTGGGAAACCCCAAGTAATATAAAGGATATACAGGCATTCCTAGGTTTCGCAAATTTTTACCAATGCTTTATCCTAGGATACTCCCGAATAGTTACCCTCCTGACAGTGTTGACGAAGAAAAATCAGAAGTTCCAATGGTCATCAGAAGCACAGTCTACATTCGAACAGCTTAAAGAGGCCTTCTGTTTATCACCTATCTTGGCCCACTTTGACTCTGACCGAGAATGTGTCATGGAGACTGACGCATCAGACTACGTATCTGCCGGCATCCTCTCCCAATATAATGATCAAGGCATACTCCACCCCATTACATACTTCTCAAAGAAGCACTCCTCTGCTGAGTGCAACTACGAGATCTATGATAAAGAACTGATGGCTATTATCCGTGCTTTTGAAGAATGGCGACCGCACCTAGAATCAGCAAAAGGCGTTATTGAAGTCCTCTCTGACCATAAGAATCTGGAATACTTCACCACAACTAAGCTCCTCAACTGATGACAAGCCCACTAGTTGGAGTTCCTATCACGCTTTAGCTTCAAGATCAGGTATCGTCCAGGTAAAACAGGTGGTAAACCAGACGCACTAACTAGGAGGTCAGGAGACCTCCCTAAAGGAGGGGATGAACAACTAAAATTTCAAAATCAGGTCGTCCTTAAGCCTCAGAATATCTCTCTCTCTGTGACAGCAGACGTTCCAGACTTGCAGGAGCTCTTGATAGCAGCTTATGTAGCAGACCCTTTCGTTACTGATATTATCTCAGCCATTAGAATAGGACAACAGCGATATACTAAAATCTCCCTTGCCGAATGTGAAGTGCGTGATGACCTCCTTTACCACCTAGACCGATTGTACATACCAGCGGACCCTCAGCTCCGGCTGCGCCTGATACGGGATCATCACGACGCCTTTGCAGCTGGACACCCAGGTGTAGCAAAAACTCTGGAGCTCCTGAACAGGAGCTATACCTGGATCAATCAGGGGAAAGACGTTGAGAGGTACGTCTGTAATTGCCATATGTGCAAAAGAGCCAAGTCGACGAGACATATGCCTTATAGTACCCTTCGACTGCTCGAGATCCCCGACTAGCCTTGGCAACATATAACAATAGACTTCGTGACAGGCTTACCAGAGGATGCGGGATTCAATGTGATACTTATAGTAGTGGACCGACTAACTAAAATGAGATACCTTATCCCCTGTAGAGACTCCTATACTGCTAAAGACCTTGCCCTGCTATACCTGAACTACGTATGGCGCTATCATGGACTGCTCCTATCTATTGTATCTAACTGTGGCCCCTAATTCACCTCCGAGTTCTGGAGAGCCTTCTATGAACTACTGGGAATCGATGTTCGCCTGTCTACTGTCTATCACCCCCAAACTGACGGTCAATCAGAATGCATGAATGCGATTATGGAGCAATACTTATGAGCATATATTAACTACCAACAAGACAACTAGGTGATACTGCTGGCAACCTGCGAGTTTGCCACCAACAACTACTTTTCGGACACACTCAAATGCTCCCCATTCTTGGCTAATTATAGATTGTATCCGAGGTTTATTGATAGTATGGCACCACTTCAAAAGGCAAAAAAGAATCCTCCTGCAGAAACTCTGGTCTCGCAGCTCGCCGACCTCTATACCACACTCAAAGCAGAGCTCAAGTACGCACAAACTCGACAGGTGGAATATGCTGATGGCTCCAGACTTCCAGCCCCTCAATACCAACCTAGAGATAAAGTATGGCTGTCCAGTCGACACTTCCATACTGAATGCCCCTCCTGCAAGCTTGACTACAAGTTCACTGGCCCATATAAAGTCCTCACTACTATAGGCATACATGCCTATCGGTTGAAGCTCCTTCGAACAATCAAACAACACCCCGTAGTTCATGTCTCAGAGCTGGAGCCAGCCCCTAACGACCCTCTACCAGGATAGATACAGCCCCCTCACCCACCAGTGATTGTGGATGGTACCGATGAGTGGGAAGTGGAGGAGATTCTAGATAGTCACTGCCGTTATCGCAAGCTAGAGTACAAGGTGAAGTGGGTAGGCGATGAGGAAGCGACTTGGCAGCCGGAGGGGGATCTGGAACATTTTGAGGATTTAGTTTTGTCTTTTCACCAATGCTACCCTAACAAGCTATGCCATCCCCATTTATCACTAGAATGATAATCATAAAAGAGGGGGGTAGTATCACAACCACAACTCTATCTACCTAACACTTACGTAGGAGCTGCTACGAGTGTCGGCTTACCCTATTGTTGCAGCCGTTGCAAGTTTAGTCTCTCTTATTACCTTCTGTCTTCTCCTTATTACCCTCAAGTGCGATATCTTATCTTGTGTTTCCTTCGAGTTGTGGTTATTACGGGTTCTGGTTATCGTAGGTTGTGGTTATCGTAGGTTGTAGCTATCTCGGGTTGTGTTTCTCGTCCTCAGAGTCATAGTGATATTAGCACGACTCCCAATTGTTAAATAGCTTGCCTTCCCCTCTTCTTTCCTCTTCTCTCTTCTTTTCTCTTTACCCAACGTTTTGTTCTCTCCCCTTATACCTAGGTCATCCCTATACAGTCTATCTTCTCTTCCGTGACAGTCCCCTCCATAATACCCCCACTGTGACAGCCTCCTATACCTCTGCTGTACCCCTTAGTCGCTCCCCCATACCTTCCCCGTTACATCACCCAATAATTATACTAATTTCTATTTCTAACTCTTAATAACCTTTTATAATACTTTGCAATTCTCTATTTACTTCTTTATACTATCAATATGACAAGACTCTTGAAGAATCAACTCCTTAAAATATAAGATTTCCTTCTATGAGGCTTCCTTATTTAAGTTCATTTTGTCTTCAAAAGGTATATAAGCCCACAATAATACCTTCTCCATCATATACCATTCAGGAATAGAGATCAACTGTAAGGTACTATAGAAAAAATCTTATAGAATAGTATCTAGATCAATACTTCTTGAGACATATTCTTTAGATATTTGATAAGTAAATATCTCTTCTATCTCCTTAGTAGAGGTTTTAGCTATTTTGTATAGACTTAGAATAGTCAAATCAAATTTAGTACCTTCTTCAATACCTTATACTTCTTTTTTATCATTCTCTATCTTTTTTACTCTAATTTGTACTTCTTTATAGGTATTTAGTATATCTCTACTATAAGATTTAGGTAAGTTAATCCTATCCTTGAAAAATTATATATTACTCTAATTATCCATATTTTTAAATATAGGCTAGCCTTTATAAGAGAATCTAGTATGCTGTAAATCTTACAGAATTGCTTTACTAATATACAATAACCTACACTTATAATCTTCTTAAATATATAGAAAAATTAAACCAAGAGTCAAGTTCTTGAGTTTATTATACTATATATGATTAGAATCTTAGATCAACTACCTAATATAACTATCTTCCAACTCATAGAGTAACTCTTCTATCTCTATAATAACTAATATCTTTAGATAGAAGTTAATAACCTCTCATTTACTAAAGATAAGTCCTTCATTACTTAGAATGTCATCAATCTTCTGTAATAATACTTGATTCTTAACCAATATATCACTTACCTTGATTAGTTGAAAAATTCTGTTACTGCTATACTAGTAGCTTACTTCATATACTCTACCTTTCTCACTAGTGTTTTTTCTAAGAACCAGTCTCTGTAGAACTTAATCTACTTCCTCAAGAATTCATTATATCATTCCTAAACCTAGTCAAATTATTCACTTATCTCATCTTCATATACTAACAATTTTTTTGGTACCAACTTATGAAATATCTGTACATATTTATCGACTAGCATACTATAGTAGACAAAAGAATATTACCTCCAAAAAACTTGGATCATAGACATTTACTTTTTAATTAACTTGCAAGAAAGAGCAACTTTGACTATTATAGGATTTAGGTCCTTAGGATAATTATAATCTTATTATATAGGTATTAGATCTAAATTCTTTTCCTTCTTTATATAGTTGTCTTTTCTATAGAGTATACATTTATTGCATAAGAGTTCAATAGCTACCAAACTAGTTACTTTGTACTTATTAGCTTATACTATCTTAATAAATAAATACATAAGTATCTCTATACTCTAAATCTAATATCTATCATATTTCCTTACAATATAAAAAAATATTCACCATACCTAATTGAATAACCTCATAAAGTTGGCTAAAATGATGGATAGAGCTAATTAGGGTGAAGGTTAAAAGGTAGAAATTTCTCTAGACTATTGGCAAGAAGTTTGATTGGTTAAGCTAATATACATAATAGTACTAAGTAACGAATAATACCAAGTAACTCCTCCAAGATAATAGACTAGGTACAAGGCTAGAAAAAAGTAGTATTTTTATATACTCCAAAACTCTATTTACTCTATATAGAATTTTTTTAAGATCCTTATGTATTAAATTTAAGACTAAAAGAAAAGCTAAAATAAAAGTAGTTAGTACTTTAAGTTAGTCAGGTTGGGTTAGTCAGGTTAGTATATATGCTATGAGACTAGAACTAGGTTTTGATATAATTAGTTTAATAGACATAATTAGTGAAATATAAGTCCCCTATATTTCAATATATTACTATAACGTATTAAGTTACAGATGTATTAAGGTATAGTCTAGAGTTGAGAATTATAGTAAATCAAGTTATAGCTAACTTAAGGTCTAGATAAGGCCAAACTGGATACAATCTTAAAAAAAGATATAACTAAAAGAGAGCTAAGATAATAAAATAGTCATAGGAGTAGAGGGGGGTAAAGAGGAGTATCAAGTAGAATTTATACCTAGAAAAGCTATTAGCATACAAGTTATAAGATAAATACACCTTAAAATATGTTTGCAGTATTCAGATTAACATAATAAAATAATAAGCAATCGATCTCTAGATTAGTTACCTAGATCCTTAAGGAATTAAAACCAAGAGTATAATTAAGATTATATTCAAGAAGTATCGGGAAGCTAAGTATTTATATAGTTGAACTGGGTCAGGGGATATTATAGAGATAAAGGTTATAAATAGGTTTCTACTTTTACTACTTCATATTTTTTATTATATATATAAATTATCTATATATATAAGATATTGGAATAATTTTTGATATAACCTAATCAGAGATAGTACTCTGATTCTTATTTTTTAGCTCTTACTCTAAGAAACTCTCTAGATTATAAAGTTCTGTATTTGATATTTAATATAGTCACTAAGAGGCGGAATTTGCCTAGGCCCTCTGGATCTAACACCCTTGTACCTACTACGAATTCAGACTAGCCTTTCACTAAGGCTAACCCACGTTGTCCTTGTTGTTCTTGGCACAATTCGCAAAAACAAGGGCCAGATTTGCGTTTAATTTCGGTCTTTTCTGTGCGAAATCGACGCAAAAAAGTTTGTGTGGCGATGGTCGCAAAAAACGAAAAAAACGAAAAACCACCGATCTGAAAAAAACGTTTTTTTCGACCGAAAATCGTGTGCGATTTAAATGGCCGGATAAATCGCCAAACCTTGAGTACCCCCTCAAAAATCCCGGATAAAAAAAATCAGATTCGGACCGTATTCACCACGTAAAGTTAATTGGACACCGTGCAGGACGAGCCCACTTGGTCGATCTCAACAACCAAAGGGTTTCCGACGTCGGGGAAAACAGCAAAAGATACAGCGGTTCGAGCAGAGCAAGAATATCTACTTTTCTTGTTCATTTACAGAGAGCTACATAATCCCCCAGAGGTTCGAGTTTTGCCACAACTCGTCGCGATTCCGGGCGATTTTTCCAAGGAGGCAATCAGCATACTTGGAGGCTCAGGCTACAACCCATTAAGCAGCGCAAGACCTTGGCAGCCGCGGGAGTGGGAAGGAGTGAAATTTTTTTTGGAATTCCGAGTTACTTCAATATGCCACGCAACCGTAAGGCTAACAGGCCGGAAGGGTATCAAGCAGAACAACAGGGGGGGTGTCACCTTACCTATAAAGGAAAGACAACAGCAGGGGTTTGGCTTGGACGACTTGCTGCTTATAGAGGCAGAAAGGGGGCGTCATGAGGAAATGACGAGTATTATTATGAGATTCCTGTTTACAACTCCCATGGTCGATTTCTTGTAGCAATATCCTCAGCGCGCAAACTCGTCAAAATACTACCTAATGTGGCCCGTACATGATTAACCCATTCCTGCATTCGCTGACTTTGTACTGTGTCCTCCAGGTGAAGCTGGTCCATCGACTCTTGTATTGCATAAAGCTGCTGCTGCACCTGCTCACAATCCGCTCGCACCTGACTGACACTCTCGGTCATACGCACATTCCTCTGACTGCCTTCCTCTTCAACCCAAACGTTATTCACGGAGATATGGTATTGCAATCGATGTATTTACATTCAAATAATAATACTCGTCATGACGCCCCCATAAGCAGCAAGTCGTCCAAGCCAAACCCCTGCTGTTGCCTTTCCTTTATAGGTAAGGTGACACCCCCCCTGTTGTTCTGCTTGATACCCTTCCAACAGGCCAAGGTACGAGACCCCGGATCCTGGCCAGCTACCAACACCCAAGCAGACACCTGGGGTTGGTTCTTCGGCGAGGAAGGGTCCTTGGAGATCACAGGAACGGCTCGAGCAGGAACGACAAGAGAGGGAGATAAGGGAACTTGACGAGTCTATTAAGGAAAGAGTAAAGAAGTATCGAGAGCGAGGAGGAGATACTGATGATGAGTTTGAGTTGGGCATTGGGCCGTGGGAGGCGAAAGGAAATCTAGTGGGGTATTTGGACTCTGAAGATGAGGAGATGCTTAATGAGTGGAGTAGGGAGAATGAGTCGGAAATGTTTTGCAAGATGGGGGTAGAGAAATGGAAGACAGTGGCCATGTTTTTGCTTGAGCACGTAGTCAGACTGGTGGAAGGAGTGGGTTTGGAGGAAGCCTTGCCAGGTACTGGCTGACATTATGCTCGAGCAATTTTGGGGAAAGATGGATCGGTAGCGTTTGAGGGGAGAGATGAGTTGTCCGAAAAAATCGCCTCGATTATTGGGGAGAGGGAGGGACTTCAATCTGAGATTGATGATTTGGGGGACAAGGTGGGGGAGTTACTACAGGAGCTGGCTCGTAAGTCCGAGTCTGAGGAATCTTATCCTGAGAAGGTTAGGGAACTTTCGAAGATAGAAAAGGAGTATGAGAACGTAATGCAGCGGTCGAAGAGAATTTGGATTTGAAGAAGCAGTTGTTGAATGCACAATTGGCGAGGTTCGAAGCGGAGACTAAGTGGAAGCAGTGGGCTGAACGGGAGGTACAAGGGAAGAGAGAAGAGGCGGAGACAGGGGCAGAGGAAGGCTCCAAAAAGGAGAGGGAGCAGCAGTTGGAGAAGGAGATACAGGTTAGGGCTGGGAAGTTAGTGGCCGTAGAAAGGAAGAAATGGCAGGCGAAGGGTAAAGCACGGTCGATTGAGACGATTTGGTCGAGGAAGAGAGGAGACTTCAGGTGGAAGTTGCGGTTCAGACAGAGGAAGAGGTCACGGCACAGATAGGGAGACAGAATGAGGAAGAAGGGGGAGGAACACGGCGTGTTCCTCCGGGCTAGGCCTGGGCACGAGCCGGCTCGAGCCGGCTCGCGAGAATTGCCGACGGTCGCTCAGGTCACAATCGACACCTTCGCCCAATAGTAGGTTAGCTATTCGCGAACAACACCACGAGACAGCCCTCGCCGCCTACAACAGGAATATCTACTCAAACCTCGGGGGAACAACTTTCGTGAACCTTTCCCCCTCGTTTGAAGCTTTGCAGCTCTTCTTCTCTCCACGAAGATAACTCCCACACCACGACGCGTCGACGCCACCAGACGCAGCTAGACACGCAGCCAAGACACGCACTGCAGCATCATCATGCCGGCTAAGGGAAAGAGAAAGAACAATCCCGGGAAGGCTGACAGGGTAAATCCACCACACAAAACACGGCTACCAGTCACCGACCACCCACAGAGCCTCAATTCCACGAATGGTGGCGATGTCCCACCATCAATACATGAGGTATCGACACCACCGTCGCCAACACCGACACAACAGCCGATGGACATAGACGCCGAAGCGACACAACAGCAAGACCCACCGCGGAAAACAGATGCTCTTGCTGTTGTTGGTGTCCTCCTCCGCATGTTATTAGACAAAGGCCCTTCATCATCTACACTCGGTGCTCAAGCATGGGCTTTTCATATCCACTCGATGGCTAATTTATTGGGTCTCCCTATGGTTTCCATTTGTGGTCCGGAGACAGAAAAGCATGTTGCACTGGCGGAGGCATTTCACGAAGTACGGGAATGCCATTTTAGGGAGAAATACCAGCCTGAACCCCCGAAAACTAGGGTTTCAGAAATAGGGACACAGACATCCGACCAGTTTACAACACATCTTGGATCTCAAACCTCAGCCCCCCCCACAATAGCGACACCGGTTAGACAAGCCTCCAGTTCCCAGGCTACACCCCTCCAGGCAGCAGTGAGACAAAAGGCTCCACCAACACACCCGACATCTCCGAAGGCCCCACGTATGGAATCCAAACCGAACATATTGGGTACATCTAACACCCACAATGAAGACACTCGGACACTGGGGTTACAGATCCTCGCGCGACACCAACAAGACACACAGAGACCCCCAAGGCAGACACGAGCTGTAGTTCTACATGCGGCCCCATCGAAGTATAAGCCTGGTCTCATGCGCCGATGGATCGAGGAAGATAATGACACCCAAATCCTGGGAATACGCTGGTTACTGAGGGAACAAAGAAGAGTCGGGAAACTGGCTTCGTCGCTGGTTATCTACTTAGCCCACAATATAGATATCACCTGTGGAACCTTACGAATGGGTAGAAGGCGCTTTAGGGTTTCCGAGTATGACTGGGACAGACCATCAGGGGGGAAGGGAAAGGGCAGAGGATAGTTTAGTTTACTCCTACTTGCGAGCGTTTTATTTATTGTTTCATACCTGCGAGGGGACGTTGAGAGTGCGGATTTATTCTCCTACCTGCGAGCGTTTTTGAGAGAGGACAGCCTCACCTGCGAGCGGTTACACTTTGTTTTATGCGGGACTATAGAGTCTATTTCCCTCTCTCTGCCGGTCGTGCAGATTAACTTGTACGTACTTTGAATCCACCCGGGCTTCCGGAGTGGCTCGTCATACGACCCTTAAGGTTGTGCATACGAGTACTGAGTCGAAAAAAAAAAATCAAAAAAAAATCGCGAGAATTGCAAGATAACTACATACGCTACATAATTATGTAGGCCATGGAAAATAAGAAAGACGCAGAAATATGAAAGATACGGATATAAATAGACATGGAAATAGGAAAGAATCATTTGTAACCTTTATTACCCAGCGAAATCAGACGATACATTGGACTGCAATATTGTAGTAACCGAGCAATTTGTAGGTTTCAACCATCGCGTTAATTGGTGTTTCTCTTCTTGTGTTGGTAGGCGTGGTCGGTAATGTCGGCGATTGCACTTGTAAATACTTTCCATAATAAATGTGGCGACGCGATGGCTCATCCTGAATAGATTCCCGATTAATAAATAGCCTACAACTGTAGAGAAGAGATAATGCAGAGATAGTTGTTTAACCGACAAGATCCAGGGTGAGATACTGTATAACTGTAGTTCTCAGGGGGTGTAGTGGACGCCGGCGGAGGTGTCATTGAGGTGAAAAAAAAAACAGAGTAAGGGTGGGACTGCAACATATTTTGAAGATTTCCACTCCTCGGGTACCTTCGGTATTTCGCGGTTGCAACGACCTCCGGGCTCGAGCCTGTGCAACCTTGGGCTCGGCTCGTGCCCAGGCCTATAAGAAGGTTGGAGTGAGAGGGGTCATAGGAGCCAGGTGGCTTCTAGGGGAAAACAGGAGGGTAGGAAAATTGATAATGTCTTTGGTCATTTTCCTCGACCCGAAAGCCAAGGTCACATTCGATCAGGCAGGAAGCTGGATCAAGATACGGGGGAGAAAGCTTCCGGCAGAAGTATACGATTTTGACAGGGGCAGAAGTACGGAGCGAGGGAACGTCGAGTTAGTTAGGGTTCCCTTGCATACAGGTGTGAAACTTCGGGACTTAGCACAGTTAGTAGTATAAGGGCAATAAATAGCCCCTCGCCATGGTAAAGCTATATGCGAGTATTGATTTAAAAAAAAAAAAAAAAAAAAGTTAATTGGAATCTGCGACCGTGCTAGTGACTGCTAGGCCGAATTGGGCTAAGTATCACATTACAACCAGACTAACACTTGGCACTTGCCGTCAATTCTTGGTGACCTGCCAATTGCTGCAAACATACCCACCCACGTCAAACGTCATCGATCCCAGCTTACTGCATTTTCAGAGGTTAGTAAGACCCCCCCCCTACAAATAGAGTGTTGCTAATCCTTGCAGATGGGTAGAAGGAAAGCGGCAGAGAGCCAGAGCCAGAGCGAAACACAGCAGCAGACACCGAGTCAGAATCAAGCCCCCCCCGGTTCGAGCCACAGAGCAAGGGGGCAAGCGAGTCAGAAGAACGTGCATCAGCAGCAGCAGCAGACACAGATGCAGACACAGATGCAGACGCAGATGCAGACGCAGATGCAGACGCAGACGCAGGTGCCAGGGGTTGCAGAGGAGAAGGAGAAGGGGAATAGTATCAAGTGGGATGGGAACCGGGGGATGCTGTTGGCCTACAAGCTGCGAGATGAGTACAGGACAAAGTGGCTATGCGGAACCAGGATTAAAGTGGCAAAGCAGTGGGCTATCGATCTAGGGGTTAGTCATCTAGATCCTAGAGGGTTCAAAACCAAAGCGGCAGTGGCGGTGATGTTAAAGAAGTATACCCAAGCCAAGGACATCTTCCTCAAGATTGGATCTGGTGATATCATGGAACCGGGGATCGTAGATGGCAAGCCCACCGAAGTACCTGTGTCTCTAACCG
Source organism: Tirmania nivea (assembly GCA_015179035.1). Classification (NCBI taxonomy): domain Eukaryota; kingdom Fungi; phylum Ascomycota; class Pezizomycetes; order Pezizales; family Pezizaceae; genus Tirmania; species Tirmania nivea. Next base: position 25,146 of record WHUY01000110.1, on the reverse strand, counting down.
CCCAGTGCAAACGAATTTGTAAGCATTGGGACATCTTGTGGGGTGCACTAGGGAATATCAAAGATGATATTGCAGCTAGTGGGGTTGGGCTGAATGAAGCAGGAATGAAGGGGAGGTTGGTAATTGGAGGAAAGCAAGGGGAGGAAGGGGTTGCCAATGCCGATGATGATATTACAGAAGATGAAGACTCTCCGGAAATAGATAGTGCTACGACTACGAGAGCCTCCTCCGGGTTGGCTAATCCTAGCTTGACGGCAAGCCAGGGTAGTACTATCGACTTCTCTCCTCTTTTCATCAATTCCCCCAATACGCAACAGCCAAATGACTTTAGCAACACTTACACTCTTGAAAGCCCTAGAGGGAGTTCAACCCAAGTCAAGCAGAAGGCTGATACTCGTGTATCTTCACCTTCGCCATTGCGAGGTCTTAATATTAATGTAACTGATGAGAAAGATCCCGAAAGTGGAGGGGATTCTACCTATGATGATCTGGAGCCGGAGCCACTTGCAGTGAAGCCTACTCCTGCTAAGAGGGCTGCTAAGAATAAGCGGGGTGACATTGCAGAAGTGCTATTTAAGGACAGGTCAATGGGGGGGGTCAAAAAGAGGAAGTTGTCAAAGATAGATGAGGAAATGGATCTGAAGATGTCAATCCTCAAAGCTCTCCAGAAACGCCTGGAGATTGAGGAGTTAAAGTACCGCAGTCGTGCAGGGCAGAAGAGCAGCGAACTGCGTGCACATGAGATTCAAATGGCAGAGTTGGAGTTTAAGAAGCAGAGAGCTAAAGTGGAAGTAGAGGCTAATAAGATGAAGCAATTGGAGTTCCAATGGAAGCTGAAGCAAATGGGAGCTAGTATCATAGATGATACTTATTAAGAGATCTATGTGTTATATTTCATCTTGCTTTTTAGCTACAAATGTATTACCAATTCCTTTAATCATCCCGGTGGCGCAAGAACTCCAGTAACAGCTCTTCACTCCTGTTTTGATCGGTCTCTTCTACTTCCTGTTCTAACTCATCTTGTAGTATATCATCTCGGACATTATTATTGGCACTCATACCTTCTTCTTCTTCCACTAAGATTGCTGCAATTACCACTACATCAGGCTTCCATGGATCGTTGTATTCCAGGAGCAGGTTATGTAACACAGCACACGCTCCGATCCATACGTGTGCACAATTGATTTTGTCATTATCCATCCTTGCCGAATTGGGTAAACATCTCAAAGATGCAAATCGAGCCTTAAGCATTCCAATCATATGTTCTACACGAATCCTTAGCTTGGATAAGCACTTATTAAAGTCTTTCTTATCTCGACTCTGTTCTGTCCCATAGGCCAAGATTACATCTTGGCCAAGTGGCCGACCCGTTGGCCAAGTGGCCGGCCAGTTGGCCAAGTGGCCGGCCAGTTGGCCAAGTGGCCGGCCAGTTGGCCAAGTGGCCGGCCAGTTGGCCAAGTGGCCGGCCAGTTGGCCAAGTAGACGATATTGGCAGTTGGATCAACCCGTACACAAAGTGCACTAAGGCCTCGCTCCATTCACCAAGATTACGCTAATTCAGCGTCGCATGCATCAATGTCACGATATGTTCAATGTAACGTTGCATTCAAATATCCTCATTGCATACAAAACAAATGACCGCGCCAACAAATAAACAAACACAAGATCACCACACCAGTAAACAAACCAAAATATTAATGCAAAATTTTGTTAAAAAAAACCAGAAAAAAAAATAGAATGCGACAGGAAAAAGTTAATAAAATAAAATAAAAACCAAAGATATAACGCGACGAGAAAAAATTGAAAAAATTGAAAAAAAAAAAAAACTGCCCTGATCATTGAGTTTGCTTATGGCCTGATCGCAGGCTATATATCGAGCTGAGGAAAAAGCGAATATTGAGTATATCACATGCTGAATATCAAGCTGGGGAAGAAACGAATATTAGGTATATCGCAGGCTGGATATCGAGCTGGGTGAGAAGCGAATATTGGGTATATCGCAGGCTGGATATCGAGGTGGGGAAGAAGCGAATATTGGGTATATCGCAGGCTGGATATGTATCGAGCTGGGTGAGAAGCGAATATTGGGTATATCGCAGGCTGGATATCGAGCTTGGGAAGAAGCGAATATTGGGTTTATCGCAGGCTGGATATCGAGCTTGGGAAGAAGCGAATATTGGGTATATCACATGCTCTATATCAAGCTTGGGAAGAAGCGAATCGAGCTGGGTAAGAAGCGAATATTGGGTATATTGCAGGCTGGATATCGAGCTGGGGACGGGGCGAATATTGGGTATATCGCAGGCTAGATATCGAGCTGGGTAAGAAGCGAATACTGGGTATATCGCAGGCTGGATATCGAGCTTGGGAAGAAGCGAATATTGGGTATATCACATGCTGTATATCAAGCTGGGTAAGAAGCGAATATTGGGTATATTGCAGGCTGGATATCGAGCTGGGTGAGAAGCGAATATTGGGTATATCGCAGGCTGGATATCGAGGTGGGGAAGAAGCGAATATTGGGTATATCGCAGGCTGGATATGTATCGAGCTGGGTGAGAAGCGAATATTGGGTATATCGCAGGCTGGATATCGAGCTGGGTAAGAAGCGAATATTGGGTATATCCCATGCTCTATATCAAGCTTGGGAAGAAGCGAATATTGGTATATCGCAGGCTGGATATCGAGCTTGGGAAGAAGCGAATATTGGGTATATCAATGCTGGATATCGAGCTGGGTAAGAAGCGAATATTGGGTATATTGTAGGCTGGATATCGAGCTGGGGAAGAAGCGAATATTGGGTATATCGCAGGCTGGATATCGAGCTGGGTAAGAAGCGCATATTGGGTATATCGCAGGCTGGATATCGAGCTGGGGAAGAAGCGAATCGAGCTGGGTAAGAAGCGAATATTGGGTATATCGCAGGCTGGATATCGAGCTAGGGAAGAAGCGAATCGAGCTGGGTAAGAAGCGAATATTGGGTATATCACAGGCTGGATATCGAGCTAGGGAAGAAGCGAATATTGGGTATATCGCAGGCTGGATATCGAGCTGGGTAAGAAGCGAATATTGGGTATATCCCATGCTCTATATCAAGCTTGGGAAGAAGCGAATCGAGCTGGGTAAGAAGCGAATATTGGGTATATCGCAGGCTGGATATCGAGCTTGGGAAGAAGCGGATATTGGGTATATTGCAGGCTGAATATCGAGCTGGGGAAGAAGCGAATATTGGGTATATCGCAGGCTGGATATCGAGGTGGGGAAGAAGCGAATATTGGGTATATCGCAGGCTGGATATCGAGCTGGGTAAGAAGCGAATATTGGGTATATCGCAGGCTGGATATCGAGCTTGGGAAGAAGCGAATATTGGTATATCGCAGGCTGGATATCGAGCTTGGGAAGAAGCGAATATTGGGTATATCAATGCTGGATATCGAGCTGGGTAAGAAGCGAATATTGGGTATATCGTAGGCTGGATATCGAGCTGGGGAAGAAGCGAATATTGGGTATATTGTAGGCTGGATATCGAGCTGGGGAAGAAGCGAATATTGGGTATATCGCAGGCTGGATATCGAGCTGGGTAAGAAGCGCATATTGGGTATATCGCAGGCTGGATATCGAGCTGGGGAAGAAGCGAATCGAGCTGGGTAAGAAGCGAATATTGGGTATATCGCAGGCTGGATATCGAGCTAGGGAAGAAGCGAATCGAGCTGGGTAAGAAGCGAATATTGGGTATATCACAGGCTGGATATCGAGCTAGGGAAGAAGCGAATATTGGGTATATCGCAGGCTGGATATCGAGCTGGGTAAGAAGCGAATATTGGGTATATCCCATGCTCTATATCAAGCTTGGGAAGAAGCGAATCGAGCTGGGTAAGAAGCGAATATTGGGTATATCGCAGGCTGGATATCGAGCTTGGGAAGAAGCGGATATTGGGTATATTGCAGGCTGAATATCGAGCTGGGGAAGAAGCGAATATTGGGTATATCGCAGGCTGGATATCGAGGTGGGGAAGAAGCGAATATTGGGTATATCGCAGGCTGGATATGTATCGAGCTGGGGAAGAAGCGAATATTGGGTATATCACAGGCTGGATATCGAGCTAGGGAAGAAGCGAATATTGGGTATATCGCAGGCTGGATATCGAGCTGGGTAAGAAGCGAATAGTGGGTATATTGCAGGCTGGATATCGAGCTTGGGAAGAAGCGAATATTGGGTATATCAATGCTGGATATCGAGCTGGGTAAGAAGCGAATAGTGGGTATGTTGCAGGCTGGATATCGAGCTGGGGACGGGGCGAATATTGGGTATATCGCAGGATAGATATCGAGCTGGGTAAGAAGCGAATACTGGGTATATCGCAGGCTGGATATCGAGCTTGGGAAGAAGCGAATATTGGTATATCGCAGGCTGGATATCGAGCTTGGGAAGAAGCGAATATTGGGTATATCACATGCTGGATATCAAGCTGGGTAAGAAGCGAATATTGCGTATATCGCAGGCTGTATATCAAGCTGGGTAAGAAGCGAATATTGGGTATATCGCAGGCTGAATATCGAGCTGGGGAAGAAGCGAATATTGGGTATATCGCAGGCTAGATATCGAGCTTGGGAAGAAGTGAATATTGGGTATATCGCAGGCTGGATATCGAGCTGGGTAAGAAGCGAATATTGGGTATATCGCAGGCTGAATATCTTGCTGGGGAAGAAGCGAATATTGGGTATATCGCAGGCTAGATATCGAGCTTGGGAAGAAGTGAATATTGGGTATACTGCGGGCTGGATATCGAGCTGGGTAAGAAGCGAATATTGGGTATATCACATGCTGTATATCAAGCTGAGTAAGAAGCGAATATTGGGTATATCGCAGGCTGTATATCAAGCTGGGTAAGAAGCGAATATTGGGTATATCTCAGGCTGAATATCGAGCTGGGGAAGAAGCGAATATTGGCAATATCGGAGTTGGCGAGTTCAGGGTAAACACGCATGTGGTGGATATGAAAAAATAACGCAGACAAAAATATTGGGTATATCGCAGGCTAGATATCGAGCTGGGTAAGAAGCGAATACTGGGTATATCGCAGGCTGGATATCGAGCTTGGGAAGAAGCGAATATTGGTATATCGCAGGCTGGATATCGAGCTTGGGAAGAAGCGAATATTGGGTATATCACATGCTGGATATCAAGCTGGGTAAGAAGCGAATATTGGGTATATCGCAGGCTGAATATCGAGCTTGGGAAGAAGCGAATATTAGCAATATTGGAGTTGGCGAGTTCAGGGTAAACACGCGAGTGGTGGATATGAAACAATAACACGGTAATATGGCTGAGTGCTTGCACGTAAAGCTGGGAATGTGGCGAATATTGGGTATATTCCAGGCTGGATATCCAGCTGGGGACAGGGCAAATATTGGGTATATCGCAGGCTGGATATCGAGCTTGGGAAAAAGCGAATATTGGGTATATCACAGGCTGTATATCGAGCTGGGGAAGAAGTGAATATTGGGTATATTGCAGGCTAGATATCGAGCTGGGTAAGAAGTGAATATTGGCTATATCGGAGTTGGCGAGTTTAGGGGAAACACGCGTATAGTGGGTTTGAAAAAATAACGTGGTAATATCACTTCGCAGTTGAACGTCAAGCTGGGGACAAGGCGAATACCTTAGCACATGGTGAACAGTACAGACGACGGATCTATAATCATGTCCAACTGATCACACCCCTTTCCTTACTCAATTAGGTATCTGTCGGTAGTAGCTGCCGGAAATAGCTGCTAGCGCATGCGTGATGCAGGTGGACCTTGCAGGACGCACAACTCGTGACCTATTTATTCCTAATATAGTAGAGTCTGATCCGGGAATTTCCATGTAGTCCCAAGTGGCTGTTCATTTGTTCAACTCACTATTCACTCCACACTATCTTTACAACAATAACTGCTATAGGTACGCAAGAATACATAATGCTAAATATATATGAATTTACTTACACATGTTGGAGTGTCCGAGCATGCATTATATATATGTTTGGTGTTGTATACAATAGCCTGTAAAGAATATACAGTACCCCGGCGAAAGTGTTTGCGACCCCTATTTTATGCAGCTTATATGCAGCAATGTGAAACCACGTTATGCAGGTAAGACATATCTAGCTAAATCTATATCTATACAGTACATGACCCACTTCCAGTCCCGCTGGTCCAGATTTTCGGTCTCAATATTTCGTATACCAACCCTCTGCCTTGATAACAGCTGCCACTCGGCGAGGCATAGATCTTGTTAAAGAATCCAGTAACGTAGACGGAATCTCTTTCCAAGCCTCTAACAAGCAATCTGCCAACCTTTTCTTCACAGTCGCTGGCCCTCCCCGACAAGTTGCAGATGCTCAATAGGGTTGAGATCTGGTGAGTAAGCTGGGTGATCTGCAACCTTCCATCCTTCATCTTGTAACCAACTTAAACTGTAGTAGGAGTTGTGTATAGGGGAATTGTCTTGCATGAATACTGGTGTAGATATGCCAGCTGCTGCCATATCTTCCTTTACAAGGGGGAGATAGGCTTCCAAAATCTCCACATAACGCTCAGAGTTGTTATACCCAACAAGTAATGGATGAAGATATCCAAGTGTAGAGCCCCAAAAGCATCCCCATACCATAAGGGTTACTCCTTTTGCCATTCTATATAATATTTAGTATATGAGAAAAATATATAATGAAAAGTACTTACCTTGTTCTATTTGCTAAGCCTACTTGATATGGATTTTCTCCTTCTATCTGAAATACCCACTTTACTCCTCCTGTTTTACCCTTTTTAACACTACATTCATCACTCCAAATATAATGTCCCTACTGCTCCTCAGTCCAATCCTTCCGTACTTCTGCCCATTTTAAACGAGCAGCTGCATGTACTTCTGTTAACTATGGTCTTTTCTTCGCTATCCACTTCCGGTAACCTTTTAGTTCACATTATTAGATTAAGTCTCTACAAGAGGTAGAAAAAGTGCAACCAGACTAGGTAAAAACTTACCTTTCTTTTTCAGAAACCGGTCAAGAGTTCGTGGATATACATCAAGCTCAGCTTGAGTATAAAGATTAAGTTTCGTGATAGATCGATCTCCTTCAATTAATTCCAATATTCGATCGCCAGTATCACTTTGAATTGAAAGAGGCCTCCCACTTCGAGTCAGATTTTCAGATTTTCCCCTCTCATCATATCTCTTCAGAAATGCTCGTATAGTTGACTCATTTCTTTCTAAATGCCGTCCAATCTCTTTATTTGAACCTCCAAAAGCTCGCGCTCCAACAATCCACCCTTTTTAAAACTCAGTCAGCTCTGTCCTCTTCTTTGCGCCCGGTGGTCCTGCCAGCACTGGGTTAGCTACAGTTGCTTCTAAATCCGATGGGAGCGGGACTGCTACTGATGACATTTTGCTATATCGGAGTGCTGTCTCCGCACTGGACTCCGCTCAAAGTTATAAGCTGTACTCGCTGCATGTCTTAAACAACATGTCTTACTTCCTTGCGCTGTTACAGCTAGGTGGCAAAAAAAACTGAACGCTGCATAAAAGGCCTGAGCATGCAGCGCGCTTGATTCAGATTCAATGCATCAAATCGCGCCTATCACGTCTTTGGTGAATGTCTTACCACGTGGTTAGGAGGTATGTTCTATTACTTATGATCTCCTGGCCGTCCATTCCGAATATCTATATCCTCTACTATTTTGTTAGTGTTAAGTCACGCTGATATGGCCCCAACCTTGTCCCTCAAATTCCCTGGAACCCTCTACAGATGCCTCCTCTACAAATGTTCCTCTCCTAGATACTCCTCCTCTGCAAGCACTGAGCAAGCAAAAACAGCTCTCTGGCTTTGAGAAAGGAAAGATTGTTTTTGCCTATGAATAAGGATGGAGTTACTAACAAATTGCAGACTACATGGGTCGATCAAAAGGCGCCATACATGGCTTCATCAAGTGCTATATTGAGCATGGGACCCATGAGATATTGGAGAGTCTCTACAGCTCAATGCCTCGCCCTGTAGCGGCTGTTATTAAGGCAGAGGGTTGGTATATCAAGTACTAGATCCGTAGCATTTCTTGTTCTATGTATGCATTTCACGCTGGATCTATATAGCTCCAATACTGCATACTGTATCTGTGCGCGGCTAAGCCTAAAATATGCGCGCTAAATGTAAGACGTGCATACGACTTGCATAAGGCCGTTCAGTTTCTTTTGCCACCAAGCTGTACCTTGAGCTGCAGGCGCTGCATATTATGCAGGGGGGGTCGCAAACACTTTCGCCGGGGTACTGTACATGATCATAGATAGCAATTACATGTAGTTTTGTATGAGCAAGATATATATGATAATACAACACAAGATAGATACAAATTTGGCAATTGCCTCTTCTAGTATGGCTAATTGAATAGAACGAACAAAATGAACAGCCAGTTTGAACTCTAACTCATATAACGGAAATTCCCGGATCACGCTCTACTATATTAAGAATAAATAGGTCGCGAGTTATGCGTCCTGCAAGGTCCACCTGCATCACGCATATGCTAGCTGCTATTTCTGGCAGCTACTGCCGACAGATTATTGAGCAAGCAAAGGGGTGTGGACATGATCATAGATTCGTCGTCTGTACATTCACAATGTGCTTAGTTATATACTGTATTACTAATAACAGTCTACAGCCTGTCAATACCAGTATTCGCCCCGTCCCCAACTTAATGTACAACCGCCTAGCCATATATTACTATGTTATTTTTTCATATCCACTCTACGCATATTTCCCCTAAACTCACCAACTCCAATTTAGCTAATATTCGCTTCTTCCCCAGCTCGATATTCAGCATGCCATATACCCAATATTTGCTTCTTCCTAAGCTCGATATGCAGCCTGCGATATACCCAATATTCCTTTCTTCCCCAGCTCGATATCTAGCCTGTGATATACCTAATATTCGCTCCATCCCCAGCTTGATATACAGCCTGCAATATACCCAATATTCGCCCTGTCACTAGCTTTACGTGCAAGCACCCAGCCATTTGGCTGCATTATTTTTTCATATCCACCATACTCGTTTTTACCCTGAACTCGCCAACTCTGATATAGCCAATATTCGCTTCTTACCCAGCTCGATATTCAGCCTGCGATATACCCAATATTCGCTTCTTACCCAGCTTGATATACAGCCTACGATATACCCAATATTCGCTTCTTACCCAGCTCGATATCCAGCCTGCAATATACCCAATATTCGCTTCTTCTCCAGCGCGATATCCAGCCTGCGATATACCCAGTATTCGCTTCTTCCCAAGCTCGATATCCAGCCTACAATATACCCACTATTCGCTTCTTCCCCAGCTCGATATCTATCCTGCGATATACCCAATATTCACTTCTTCCCAAGCTCGATATCCAGCCTGCGATATACCCAATATTCGCCCCATCCGCACCTCGATATTCAGCCTGCAATATACCCAATATTCGCCCCGTCCCAGCTTTACGTGCAAGCACCCAGCCATTTGGCTGCGTTATTTTTTCATATCCACCACACGCGTGTTTACCCTGAACTCACCAACTCCGATATTGCCAATATTCGCTTCTTCCCCAGGTCGATATCCAGCCGGCAATATACCCAATATTCGCTTCTTCCCAAGCTCGATATCCAGCCTGCGATATACCCAATATTCGCTTCTTCCCAAGCTCGATATCCAGCCTGCGATATACCCAATATTCGCTTCTTCCCAAGCTCGATATCCAGCCTGCGATATACCCATTATTCGCTTCTTCCCAAGCTCGATATTCAGCTTGTGATATACCCAATATTCGCTTCTTCCCAAGCTCGATATCCAGCCTGCAATATACCCAATATTCGCTTCTTACCCAGCTCGATATTCAGCCTGCGATATACCCAACATTCGCTTCTTCCTCAGCTCGATATCCAGCCTGCGATATACCTAATATTCGCTTCTTCCCCCGCTTGATATTCAGCATGTGATATACTCAATATTCGCTTTTTCCTCAGCTCGATATATTGCCTGCGATTAGGCCATAAGCAAACTCAATGAACAGGGCAGTTTTTTTTTTTTTCAATTTTTTCATTTTTTTCACGTCGCGTTATATTTTTGGTTTTTATTTTATTTTATTAACTTTTTCCTGTCGCATTCTATTTTTTTTTCTGGTTTTTTTTAACAAAATTTTGCATTAATATTTTGGTTTGTTTACTGGTGTGGTGATCTTGTGTTTGTTTATTTGTTGGCGCGGTCATTTGTTTTGTATGCAATGAGGATATTTGAATGCAACGTTACATTGAACATATCGTGACATTGATGCATGCGACGCTGAATTAGCGTAATCTTGGTGAATGGAGCGAGGCCTTAGTGCACTTTGTGTACGGGTTGATCCAACTGCCAATATGGTCTACTTGGCCAACTGGCCGGCCACTTGGCCAAGATGTAATCTTGGCCTATGGGACAGATTTACCAAAAAAAAAAAAATTCCACCACAACCGAAGCCGCAACCACTGGTACCGCCGGCACTATTACCCCCACCGACTTTATTGATTCTACCGGAAAACTGCCCAGAAGCTGAGGCTCTAGTACTTGCGTGGGGCCAAGGCTACCCTCTTGGGTGCTAATCGTGTCCATAACAAAGTATGTAGGTATAGAATGGTTCAGTGGGCAATGCAGTAGACTATGCAGATATGACGCTCAGTAGCAGAGTTCACTAGACGGTAGGAGTGGACGATGCGGTTGAAGACTTGCTTGTAGAATTAATTACAGAGGGGAGCGGGATGTCTTTATATACAATAAGGCTGCGAGTCACTTATAAGACATACCGTGGCAAGGATATTAACCAGCCAATGGGAAGCAAGAGAAATGCGAATATGCGAATATGCGAATGCGAATATGCGAAAGCGCTAGCAACAAAGTAAATAAGCCACGGTAGTAGTTGACCACCGGATAGGCTAGTAGTTGAAGTCGGGTGTGCTGGATGTGCGTTCCAACAGTCCAACCCCTTAAAGAGTGCCTTCACCTCCGGCCACTGGCTATCCTCCTCCCCTGGTACTTCTGCTTCCGCTGCCTCGCTATCTCCCATACTGGTTAGCTTGCCGATCACGGTGGGGGGCTGTCGAACCCCAAAACCCGTCCAGAGGTCTTCCACCATCTTGATTACCCTCGGGCTCGCAGCAGGTAGCGTGACGACTGTCGGCACTGGCGCTGGTGCATGCATGCTAACGTTCTCGGGGGCAATCCAGAAGGGAGCACGAGGTGGCGGCGACTGTAGCGGACTCTGTTGGCTGGCCTGTCGAAGCATCTCTGTCTATTCTGCCCTAGTCGCACGCAACTCCTCTCTTATCGTCTCACGGACTGCCAGCACGATCTGCTGTTGGGTGATCGGAGTGATCCCCTTCACCACCACCCTCATCCTCCTCTCCCCTTCCTCAACCGTCCTCTGTATCTCATCCATCCCTTCCTGGATTTGTTGCCCTGCCTTGCCACTCTTCTCGCAAATCCCATCTATCTTGGCCTCCAGCTGCTCTATCTGACTCCTGACGTCCAAAAACTGCGTGATGATCCGGTCTATATTCCCCACTAACTGCGTGACCCATACACGTGGTCCTCTTGTGGCTCCGGGGTTGACTCAGGTGTAACCAAGTCCACTACCTCCGTATGAACCCGCCTGGGGGTGAGCGAGCCCTCGGAGCTGCTGCTGTCCAAGTCCGCAAACTCCTCGTCTTCCCCTGCCATATACCTCTCGACAGTGGACGCCCTTGGGGGGGAGGAGGAAGGGCTATCATCGAAGTGGAGACCACGCTCAGTGTGCGGGAGAGCGATGACAAGCTCGAAAAGGGCCAGTCTAGCTCCATCGACTCTTGACGAAGCTGCCTGTCTACTGCCACCTCTGCTGCTCCCTCTTCCGCCTCTGCCGACTCCTGCCTTAGCTGCCTGCCTGCACTATCCTCTTTATCAGTTCTCTCCCTCGCTGCTCTGCTGGCTGCCCTGCTCAAAGTAGACACCCGGCACGTCCCGCAGTCCACCGCTGGTGCTACCCCAACCCGGATGGCGTATGCCATTTGCTCGCCCGCTGGTTCTAATGCGAACAGGAGGGCATCTGCTCCCTTCATGGCGGCCACCAATTCCTCCGTGAACCCGTTATGGATACATTGACTGCCCCCATACTCCACCTGCGCCAACCTGCCTACACCTTCCTCGCTCTCTAACCAGCGCCTCCCCCTCTCTGCCGACATTAAGCACCTCTCTCTTTCCACTGCGTCTTCCCCTACCGCATCCCATGCCGCCTCTACCAGATACAGCATGTGACGGGGTAGTGCAACACGACAGGGATATGCAACACCCCTGTCGCGCTAGTGCCTAGTCAATTGTGGGGCTATTTGCGGGGCAACAACTCAACCAACGCAACCAACGCTCAACACGGAGGTTCCGACAGCTCGACCAAAGCTACAGAAATGGGGAAACTCAATTTGGTGAAGCGCCAGAAGAAGGAATTGGAAGAGAGGAAGCGGGAGACCAATATTATGAATGCTATGAAGGCCTTCCAAACAGGGAAGTTCAAGTCTATCAGAAGCGCAGCAGAGGCTTATGGGCTTCATTATAGTACCTTAAGCCGTCGGTTGAAAGGTATCACTACTTAACATTCGAATAGCAGGTGCTAAGATCCCCTAGGTGCCACATCCCGCCAAGCGGCTCATGTTGATCAGATGTTACTATCTCTACAGGAGGAAAAAGCTATTGTACGGTGGATTTTTAGACTAGATGAGTGGGGGTTTCCCCCTCGTTTAGCTCATGTGAAGGAGGCCATTGCCTTGTTAAAATTTGGGCCTGAATCTATAGAGACATATCATGAGATTGGAGTACATTATATATCTCGATTTTTGAATAGACATCCGGAAGTTGCGGCAAAAATCAACACCTCAATGGAAGCAGACAGGATGAAAGCAAATGATCCTCAAGTTATTCAAGCTCACTTTAGTCGAGTTAAAAAAGTATATCTCTCTGAACTTTAAAAGACTTATGCTAATTAAAATAAATAGGCTCGAAGTCAATATGAGATTACAGATAAAAATACCTACAATATGGATGAAAAAGGATTTCGACAGGGGATTGCGGATCGAGCCAAGGTACTTTGCAAGCGTTTGATTAAAGGTAGAAGTGGCAAGGTTGCAAGTGACACCAACTGGGAATTAATTACAGTGGTGGAGACTATCTCAGGCGATGGTATTGTTCTCCCACCATTTGTGATTTATAAAGGGACCGCACACTATATGGGATGGTATCAACACTTAGATGCTGTCCATTGTGCCAAGTGGAAGTTCACATATAGTGCTACTGGGTGGAATAATCGAAGCTTGTGTATGGAGTGGCTCAAGCATTTTGATGCTATAACAAAAACTCGTCTTCATGTTCCATCGCAATATAGATTTTTAATATTGGATGGATGTGAAATCCACATCCATATTGCTCTTGTGGAATATTGCATCAACGCTCGCATTGTTCCATATTGTCTTCCTGCACACTCAACACATCTGCTTCAGCCATTGGATGTCGGCCTTTACAGTCCCCTACAAAAGTACTATGGTCAACAGGTTGATAAGCTGATCAGATATGGACGAATTGCAGTTACTAAAGGCAACTTCCTTCCAATGCTTGTTAAAGCACGCCTCCAAACCTTCACTAAAGAGAATATACTGTCAGCATGGCGAGGAGCAGGACTAATCCCACCTAATGCCAGACTTGTTCTCACACAACTGCCCTCATATCGAGACTCCGAAGCACCAGCTTCTATACCCCCTCCTATACCACCAACCCCATCCAATTCCGCTGCACTCCTTCATCGAGCAAGGCAGGCAAAGCTCCTTCTCAAGAAATCCCACAATTCACATGATATGGAGCTTGCGGAGTTGATAGATTCCTTGGAAAGGTTCGCTATCAATAAGGAAAATGATCTGCAGTTGGAGCGAGATATCAATCAAAAATGGCAAGCAGCGCAGGCTCTAAAAGATCCTACTGATCGAAGGGAACTCAGATCTCGCTTTGGAGGCCAAGTATTAGATGGGGCGGTCTTGAAAGAGTTGTATAAAGAGCGGGAAAGAGCAGAAGCGAAAAAGCAGGAAAAGCGGAAAAGTCAGGTGGGGGGCAAGAGGCGACAGAAGGGCAAGAAGGTTGTGCAGTTTGAAGATATTGATGAAGAATACCTTGATGTTGAAGAAATTGATGCGGAAGAATGGCTGGGGTTGGATTCATGGTCCTCAGATATTTCACAAATTTCCTCCTCATCTCCCCGTTCTACCATTATTTTGGCGACCCCTCGCCCCCCTGAACCCTCTACCCCCCGTCCAAAGCCAACAAAAACCTCACTGAGGTATCCTGTATCCTCTCCTACTTCTCCTACCATCCGTGTAACTAGATCTAGGCGCTCTCGTAGGTAGTCCGGAAGTGTTGCATATCCCTGTCGTGTTGCACTACCCCGTCACATGCTGTAGTACTTTCCGTCTATTATCACCGCAACCCTTTGTCCCAAACTGAGCGATTCTACCGGATATACCCGTATTGACCCGCCCCCCTTCACCAACAACACGCGCCCTCCTGCACCCCTTAGTTCCCACCCCGGCCTCCCTCTTCCTCCCTTACCCTGAGATTCCATGTAATTCCTAGCTCGCGAGGGTCCCGTCCCACTAGCGTTGGTGTGGGAGTTTCGAGTTTCCTGGTTGGCGTGATCCCTGCGTGTGACTAAATGTAAGACCTGCAGCCCGACCCACGTGGTGTGGGAATTTCGAAATTGCTGGACTAGCCCGTTGCGCTATAGAACCAGATCGCAATTGACACGGTGTGGCCGGGAAGAACTGCAGGATTCCCCTCTCTTCTGAGGACGTTTTTCGAGGGGGAAAGGGTCGCGATGTTCGAAACCTGAGAAATAAATCAGATACCCGTGAAGCCCTCCGAGCGGGCTTCCAAATGTCGTTGTCTGTCTTACAGACATCTATGCTCTTGAACGCAAGTGAGAGACTTGGATGAATATTCTGTCTCCTAATATTCTATATCCAAAACCTCATGAAAAAACTTAGTTACGAACTGGATATCTCTGGTGGCTCTTGGCAATATTGTCTAGGGCGGCATTTGAAGGAGGGAGGAGGTAGAACGTGACTGGGGCCGTGACTCACATGTGGGAGTGCCGCGGAGGAGGAACTTGAGGGTATTGCGGGTTTCGCCTCGAGGGTTGTTAGGGGTGTGTGCGGGGATGTGCGCCGATTCCCTCCGATGAGCGCTCCCGGAGCACTATGGAGGGTCATGCAACCAGACTAAGGCTTCTCTGCCTTTCCAGCGAGCTTTTTAGGTTTGGGGCGTGATCTGAGCATGTCGAGGCTGAAATACTTCTGAACCAGAATATATGTGTACAAGTGCGAAAGCGGCCTTCGGCTGGTCAGTTTGTCGTAGGTGGAATTTCTCTGCTTGCGCTGCAAGGTTGGCATTCTGGTCAGCTTGGCATTGCGGCCAGCTTGGCATTCCGGTCAGGTTGGCTTCTTAGGCTTCTCTACCTCCACACAGTGCAATCTGCCAGCGGTCAATATAATCCCTGATTCAGTGATATCCAGCGGTCACAATGTTAGCTAATTCACGCAGCTCCAGCTTCAGCGATATCCAGCGGTCGCTGTGTCACCTAATGCACACCCCCGAATTCAGTGATATGCCACGATCGCTATGTCAGCTCGTTCTCGCAGGTCCATATTCAGTGATATCCAGCGGTCGCTATGTTAGCTAGTTCACGCAGTTGCATATTCAGTCATATCCAGCGGTCGCTATGTCAGCTAGTTCAGGCAGCTCCATATTCAGTGATATCCAGCGGTCGCTATGTCAGCTAGTTCAGGCAGCTCCATATTCAGTGATATCCAGCTGTCGCTATGTCAGGTAGTTCAGGCAGCTCCATATTCAGTGATATCCAGCTGTCGCTATGTCAGCTAGTTCAGGCAGCTCCATATTCAGTGATATCCAGCTGTCGCTATGTCAGCTAGTTCAGGCAGCTCCATATTCAGTGATATCCAGCTGTCGCTATGTCAGCTAGTTCAGGCAGCTCCATATTCAGTGATATCCCGCCGTCGCTATGTCAGGTAATTCAGGTATATCAAGCGGTCGCTATGTCAGCTAGTTCAGGCAGCTCCATATTCGGTAAACCTAATTTAGTCACCTCCATGGTCAGTAATATCCAGCGGTCTCTATGTCAGCTAGTTCATACAGCTCCAGCTTCAGCGATATCCAGCGGTCGCTATGTCACCTAATGCAGACACTTCCGAATTCAGCGATATCCAGCGGTCGCTGTCAGCTAGTTCAGCTTCATATTCAGTGATATCCAGCGGTCGCTATGTTAGCTGGTTTAGGAAACTCCTTATTCAGTAATATCTAGCGGTTGTTATAACTAGAATATTGGATCGAAGTATCGCAGTTGCAAAATCTGTTCGAGTAAGTAATGGTAAGTTTATTTAACTAGTATTATACTAATTTTCTTATTTTAGCTTGATGATCCAGGTAAAATTTGTTTGCAAGGCTGGAGTCCTGGTCAACTTAGCAACACCCGATTCGACTGGGTTAAAAATATGACAAAAGTTCTTGAAAATGATGAACTCATGGTCCACCATAAAAATATCTGTGCAGTGTTCACAGTTGCTTGGAATCTCGCTCTACGAAAGTACCCTGTAGAAATCGTAAACGATTTTGAAACGTTTATGGCACATTTGTATGAAGGATCGCAGAATTTTTTTTTTGGCAACAAAGTTGCCAATTTCTAGAAATTGAAACGAAGTGTACTATATTTTGTTTGTATAGGTAGACTCGAATTCCTTGGCATTGCCAAGAATTGTCAGATCGCGTGACTTGGATTACGTAACCTGCTTGCTAAGTGAAGGTGTTAGCAACACATGACTTTCCTAATCCGTTGATTCTTCACTACTGTACTAAATTATATCAACCCCTCAACCGTCAACCCCTCAACCGTCAACCCCTCAACCGTCAACCTTCAACCATCAACCCCTCAACCGTCAACTCCTCAACCGTGAACGCCTCAACTGCATTATCAACTCCTAAACCGTCAACCCCTGAACTACATTATCAACTCTTACTACATTCATAGATCCTATTTGCTGTGCTCGCTGCTATCCTAACTATGATCCAGCACTATGGGCGTTGACTCAGGATGGTATACGTATGAAGACCTGCAATGCGTGTAGGAGCAAAAGGATTGTCAAGATAACCGTGAGAATTCTGTATAATATTAGCAGTTTAACTGATCAATATTCTATTGTAGCGAAAGTGAGAAAAGCAGTTAAGGGCGGAGCATGGTACTGATTCCCATATGTCAGCAATACAAGGGCAGAGGGGGCAAAATACTCGGAGGTCAAGATCTCTGACAGCTCCCCGTGGATAGAGTTTTTCACCTAGGAGGTCTCCATGTGATAGAGTAGCTTCTATAGACAATCAGTATCGAAATCAGCGTCGGAGCCAAGTACAGAGCGGGGTACGGAGCCGGGCACAGAACTGGGCACCTTCTCCAAACATTGGTTCCCTTCCGCCTTCCTAAGCATCTTCTCCTCCCCACCTTCCTTACCAACAACTTTTTTTTCTTTTTTCTTTTTTTTAGCTCAGTACTCGTATGCACAACCTTAAGGGTCGTATGACGAGACACCCGGAAACCCAGGTGGATTCAAGGGTCAGTCAACTTAATCTGACACCCTGGGAAGGCTAGGTACAAGATCAAAAGGGACAAAGAAACGCAGCAAATCTCAAATATGTGCACCCCCTATCGTCCAGCGAGGGAGCAGTAGAGGTAGGTGAAATATGCCTCCACCGCATCCCACTCCTCCTCCTCCCGCTCCTCCACCTCCTCCTTCCTCCATATTGGTGTGTCTCAATCCTCCCATGTCCTGGCATCCCCGATTAACTCCTAGCGTTGCTGGCGGTAATGAGGGCAGTCAAAAGTGATGTGATAGCCATCCTCCGAGGGGTGGTCGCAGTTGGGGCAGGTCGGAGAGTCAACCCTGCGGACAAAGTGAAGCCAGTAGTTCTGAGGGCCCCTGTTGGTGCGCAGCCAGATGTAGGCCGACAGGGCATGCCTATCACCAACAACTATATATAAAGCGTTTGGAAGACTTCAGCAAGTCCGTGGAAGACCTTCAAATAGAAGTGATTAAATATCTGGCTGCTGATCTGAGGTTCAATTCCCAGGTGATTCAATTAGTTTTTTGTTCTTATTCCTAGGGATCGTTGCCATATCAGGCCTGCGTGGGCCTCCGTTACCTTGTTATTCAGTACTCGCATATAGGTGTTCCCATGGTGAGGTTCAGGTGGGCCTAAGGCCCTATGCTCCCTGTCCCCTGAGATTCCCATCGATCATCCCCTTCCCCTTGATCCTTCCCATATCATAAATCTCCTCCCACGACCCAAATCTCCGTCTAATCCACTCCCCTTGACTGCAAACCAGTGCGACGTGATAGCCACTCTCATCGTACCTATCACAACTTCTGCACGAGGTATCCCCATCTCCTATGCCAATAGCCTGCTTCCACACCGCGAAGTCGCCCTTGCCCGAGCAGCACCTGGTGTAGTTCACCACTGCCTTCCTTCCCCACTTCACTACCCTCCCCTTCCCGAATCCTACGACCGCCCTCTCCCTTCTGCACTTCTCCCGGTACCACTGTCTCACACCTCCCTCGGTAATTATTTGCACCGCATTATTCTCTGAACCTTGCTTGGCCAGCGCATCAGCCCTCTCGTTCCCTCTTATACTCACGTGGACCTAGCCGAAATGGACCTTCCTGCCCTTCTTGCCCAGTTCTACCATGACCCTCTGCATGTGGTATGTCCTTGCACGACACCTCTTGCCTGCCTTCTGGATACTCAGGATGGCCGCCTGGGAATCGGATAGTATCAGTACTTCCTTGTCCCCGACTGCCCTCTTCAGGGCTCCCTTGACACCCGCCACCTCGCCATCCCACACCGTCGCGACCTTTCCCATCCCGGCACTGCCCTCCACAGAGCCACCACAAAAGCCCCCTCCGACACCTTTCCCCTCCCCTTTGCTACCGTCCGTAAACCACTTCCTCCCAACCCCATGAAAGTCAATCTCCCTTTCCCATTCCAAAGCATCCCCCCCTTTCCCAACGCCGAGATCCAGGATGGATATGTCACATGGAAGACACGGGCCCCCCATACGAAAGGGCCCATTCCTCGGCTTCCGTAGTTGCCGCCGCACAGCTAACCAACAGTTCCGCTAGGGTGTCCCCGTCCCCGCGTCCCTCATCTGGCATAAGGTCCCCCAGGGTTTCCGGGTCCCTCATGATGCGGGACATGAACCGTCCCTGGGCTGCTTCCATGGCCGTAGCTGGCGACTCTACTCCCGCAATCTTGAAAATCGTCTCCCCCCTAGCGCCCCTCACCGCCCCAGTACACTTCTGTAGGGCCTGATACTGCAATCTGTTGAATTCCCTCTCTCAGTCCTTTTGCCCCCCTCCCAAGTTCCGCGCCTTACATAGCTATCGCTCTAATGGACCCAGTGTATAGCTGTTTCCAGCTGGCTGCCGAAATCCCCCACTGCGAATTGCCGATTCCATTACACTTGGCGAGGAAGCTCCTAGCCTTTGCTATCTATGCCTTCCAATGAGGTTCAAAAGATAGATTTTCGTCCAGGATTATCCCCAACCACTTGACCCACTTCACTTCGCTCCTCTTTCTCCTCTTCTTCTCCCGCAGTATTAGTTCCTCCTACTTGGATGCCTCTAATGGCAGTCCGGCCTCCCTCGCGACCTTCTCCACAATTCTCTGAACCTTCCACAGCAAATATCCAATGTTCTCTCTCTTGGCCTCTCCTTCGTCATCAACGTATACTCCCCCGTTTATGTCATCTACGAACGACAGGAACTCACAGGACGGGTGTACCTCATCCTTTGCCCTCTGTTCCATTCGCGCGATGATTAGGGCCAGCAAAATAGGTTTGAGGCATCATAAGTCGAAGATTCGAGGTTAAGGAGATGATCGATGAAGTAGAAAGATAGATGAAGATTTATTAAATTTTATTTATTTAGAGATAAAATCTAAAATAATCTATGAGAACATAAATACATCATAACTAAATGTGCAAAAGAAAGTGACTAATTTCATCTTTTGTCTTCTATACAGATCTACTCTAGACTAATTGCAGTATAAGTATGTCGTCATATCTTGTTATTCCACATATTCAGCGAATCGGACACATTCCTTGTTGATCACGGGGTGTGTAGTTATTTTATATGTATTAATTAATGGTGCCGGCAATATGCAAGTCAACTTATACGTCGACATCGCACGGAGGTTTCTGAGCCGGAGGACTTGAATATAGAAGGGAAGCTGGAGGACTCGGATACAGAAGAGGAGCTGGAGGACTCGGATACAGAAGAGGAGCTGGAGGACTCGAATACAGAAGAGATAGTATGGGAGGCTCAGGATCAAGAGTTAATTATGGAAGAGGATGCCTTTGCAAAACTAAAGGCTTCCATAATGGAAGATTCCGAGTCTATATCTACAATAAAATACTATCGGGGAAGTCAACAGTCAAGACAAACAATGTGGCGGGATAAAAAGAGAAAGCGGGACTTGCAAATAACAGCTACTGGTAGTGCATTAATTACCGGGTATTTTAAGAATACTTCATCTGATCTACCGGCCCAACCTGCAGTAGCTGGAGCAGTACCAACACAAGTGGAAAAAAAAAGAACGAGATCTTGAAAGCGCAGTTGAGGACTTAAAAAAGTTATTGTGATCAAAGCGAGAAGCACCCGTTGGACAAAATTTAATGCGGTATACAGTAGTTCTCCAGTTCATGCAATTACAGCTAAAGCGACCTTGGGAAATACGAGAGACTTTATCACTAGCAGTAGCTGAATCTTTTGGACGAGCTACAAGTACTGCTAAGTGTTTACGCAGTTGGGAACGATCATGGATATCTTCTAGATATATCAAGGTTGGTTTGAAAGGCAAAAATAAGTCTGCGTATTCTTGGCTTGAAGATGAGGGCGTTCTTTTAGCAATGCAAGAGTACATTGCTAGTGTAGGAGAAAAACTCACTTCTTTGGGTCTGGCACAAGCAATCACGGAATATTTACAAGAGGAGGATATAACTAATAAGGCAGAAGAGGTGAATAAGATTCTTTTCCACAAGTCAGAGTCAAAGAAATCAATCTCAGAAAGAACAGCCCGGAATTGGTTAAATAAACTTGGGTTTGAATGGAAGGATGTGCGGAAGGGTGTTTATATTGATGGGCATGAAAGAGAAGATGTTGTTCGGTATCGTCAGGAAGTCTTTTTACCTGTATTACAACAGCTATTTCATTCAAGACTGCGGGAATGGATAGAGGATGGCACTATGCTATTGAAAGAGCTTCCAGCTGGTAAAAAAGAAAAAATTCTGGTTACACATGATGAGTCTACTTTCAACGCCAATGATGGAAAAAGACGAATGTGGATTCAAAATAATGCACAACCTCTTCGACAAAAATCTAAGGGCCGTAGAATTATGGTCTCTGAGTTTTTAACTCCACGTGGTCGACTTGCAGTACCAGAACATATTTCTATTGATGGATTACCGCGTCGACAAGTAACAGAATATCTTGAATATGGTCAAGACAATTATTGGACTAGTGATAAAATGGTTCAACATACATTACAGGTGGCAATTCCAATTTTTGAACGGGCCTTTCTAGGAAAACAAGTACTCTTTTTATTCGATAATGCTTCGAATCATAATGCCTATGCTTCAGATGCTCTACTTGTTACCAATATGAACTTAGGACCTGGTGGTAAACAAGCTATTCTACGGGACGGATTTATACTTTCCAAAGGGATTGCTCAGTCTATACTATTTCCAGACAATCACCCAGACCCAGAGTTAAGAGGAAAGACAAAAGGCATTCGACAAGTATTAATGGAACGAGGTTTATGGCAACTTGGTATGAAACTCAATTGTAAGCCAGCTTGTACTGACCCTACTAGTCAAACTTGTTGTGCATGACAGTGTTTACGTTTGGAACAAGATTTTCAAGCTCAAAGAGATTCTTTATAAGAAAGTATTGAAGCACGTGGTCATTTGGTACTGTTTTATCCTAAATTCCATTGTGAGCTAAATTTTATTGAGTTCTTTTGGGCTGCTGCTAAACGACATACTCGTGAAAACTGTGAGTACTCTTTACAAGGTTTACGAGATACTATTCCTTTAACATTGAACTCTGTATCTGAATTAACAATCTGGCGTTTCTATAATAAATGTTAATGAACTATGAGTGCATACAGCGATGGATATCAATATGGAACCGCAGATTTTAAGGAGCGTGTATATAAAAGTCATCGTCGCAAGTTAGCTTAGTCATCGTTCTTTTTCCTATTTAGGTTAGTGTAACACCTCTTGGCATGTAACATTCCCATCTTCTCTCATATAAAATATTAACTTTTCTTTCCCTTATAACTTCTTCAATTTTCAATTTATTTTAATTCTGAGAGCGAAGCCTTCTTCTACAAGCCTAGTTCTATCAATATACGCTTTCATATAATGATTTACATGTGTTGTGGTTGTGGAGTAGGAAAAGTTCGTAGGTGTCAATTTAGGGTCGGTTGCATATTGCCGGCACTCATAGATATTTTATATGTATTAGATATGGCCGGCATGCTACTACAGTCAAACCTTGCTAAACCGGACTGCATAAATCCCCAGGATCCCGTCCGGTTTAGACTAGCGTCCGGTATAACAAAATTTTGCGGGGGAGGAGCAAAGCACCTCAACACGAGCAGATCAATCGAGAGACGCATATCGGAAGGCATACCTAGACATAATTCCAGTCTTGCTACAATTCTATAGTTAATAAGTAAGATCTATAATGTTCTGACAGTGTAAAGAGGTCGCAAATACTATTATAGGATAGGTAATAAGCGGGCATTCTCCCTGAGAGAGAAATATGAGATCTGTCTAGAGCGGGAGAAACAAGTAAGAGAGGGAAGAAGATACGATTGGATGAATTCGGGCTTCTATTCCCAGATCGAAGTGGTGTCTGTTTCTGCTCTTGCTTTTCCACACACTCCAACTCAACTCTCTATTCAAGACTTGGTTGATACTATCGGTCAGGCACAAGAAGGACTTGAATATTATCAGCAGAAGCATGAGGTTCATGTATCACTTAAGGACTTCTGAGTTCCAACTTCCTCTTCCTCAGATACCCCGTCCAGTTCTGCTAATTAATTTTCTATGTATATATTTTTTTTATTCTTGAGATTGCTTGTCCAGTCCAGTTTACTATTTGTTCAGTATCTAATACTTATAAAATAACTACACACCTCATGATCAGTAAAGAATATATCCGATTCACTAACTATGTGCAATAATAACATATGATAACATACTTATACTGCAATTAGTCTAAAGTAGATATATATAGAAGATAAAAGATAAAATTAGTTGCTTTTTAGTTATGATATATTTATATTCTCATAGATTATTTTATATTTTTCACTAAATAAATAAAATTTAATAAATCTCTATCTACTTTTGTACTTCATCAATCATCCCCTTAACTTCAGAAATTCAACTTATAATGCCTTATACCTATTCTACAATCCTTTATGCAAATATACTAATCTTTCTTTACAAAGTTAAATCTACTTGATTTTTACAATTATTTTACCATATCATTAGTAAATTGTAGGTAAATAAATAATATAATAGAGCTTATATCTCTACACAAAATTTACAAATCAATATTTATATGTACTTTCTAGAAAGTATTAAAATTCTTGATGAAAATACTTTAATATCTTTAGAAAGTACTTTAGTAGTATATAATAATATATATAGACTTATTTTATCTATTGTTACGGTCCCTGTCACGGACTGTCACGGATTGTCATGGACTGTCACGGACTATCACCAGTGTCACAGGTGATACACACATGCCACGAACTATCACCTATGTCGCAGGTAACATCATGTTGAGTATTACACGCATAAGCTTTCTTACGCATGTGACAAAAAGAACTTGTATCAAAGTGAATATCACGGGCAAGGATAATTGTATATATAGGAGGCTGTCGCTTCCATTCTTTGTTCTTGCTCTTCACGCAACGTCTTGTACATTAGCTTAGCTAATATGATTCTTTACGTCCACGTCCTGTTCGCGCTCTGGCAGCGGTTGCAGGTCGTGCTCCCTTCGTCCACAGTCTATGTTCTCGCAATGCCTTGTGTCGCTAGCAATCGATACAAGCATTGCTTAACGTCCACGGTCTCCCCCACAGTCTTCGTCCATAGTCTATGTCCATAGTCTATGTCCACAGTCTATGTCCTTGCAATGCCTTGTATCATTAGCTGCTTAGCAGTCGATACTAGCATTGCCTATTGTCCACAGTCTTCGTCCTCGACTACGTGCACATCCAAGAGTGCACGTTGACGATCTACGTCTATAGTCTTGTCCACAGTCTATGTCTTTGCAATGCCTTGTATCTTTAGCTGCCTAGTAGTCGATACTAGTATTGCCTATTGTCAACAGTCTTCGTCCTCAGCTACGTACGCAACGTCTTATATATTCTAGTTCGCAATACAAGCTGCCTCACATCTATGCTATTGACCACGTCTACGCTATTGTCCACATCTACGCTATTGCCTACGTCTACGCTATTGTCCAATGCTATTGTCCACGTCTACGCTATTATCCACAGTCTACGCCACAGTCCACGTCTACGCCATTGTCTACGACCAAGCTATTGTCCTCAAGTCTACGTGCGCTCCCTAGAGTCACGTCCATAGTCCACGTCACAGTCTATGTCGTAACATCTATTTAAGATTTTCGAATATATTAATAAGTAATTTATTTTATAATAATTTATATATATACTAATTCAATTTAAAGATTTCTAGGTGATTGTAATAGTGAAAATTATATACAATAATATCTAAAACTATGACTTGCAACTTTATACATAATCAAAATTGTTAGAAAATCAATAGAACTAATTAGTAATTCTTTAATATATTATTTACAATATTTTGAATTAAAAACTATTGTATATAAAGAAAAAAATACAAATACAAAATATACTATAATTTGTTTTTATTTATATACTAG
>WHUY01000011.1:600000-1083213 GCA_015179035.1 Tirmania nivea | reverse complement strand
GTGGATAAGGTATGAACCAAATTGCTAGTCATTCACCACATGACCCTTTTACAACCATACTACTTCCACTCGATATTTATTAATCTTTTTAAATTCCTAAGTCTACTTATCTATGCTCCATTGGACAAGGTGTGAACAAAGAATCATCTCAATGACCAATGCAACAGTACTAGTAGCTATGTATAGAAATGCATACTTTTGTAGCTGCTTCCCATCTTTCATGAAGGTGTCCTTCAAGTATAGGTGAGTGAGCCTAGGAAACAGGATAATACCTAGTTATAATACAGTACTAATTATTGCAACCACATATAATTCTAAGGTCGGTACAATATATCTACTAAGGTTTAGTGTAAGATTTGGTCCTGAGTTTGACTCTAAATCTAGTATAAGATTTGTATAGTTGATTTCTTGTAGTCCAAGGTAGAAGAGCTGGGGCGTCTTTGATACTATGGCAGACTTTAAGTCATATATCTTATCCTTGTCACCTACTGCCCCATTCTTAAGTGGAAGTAAAGGATATTCTTCTGCACTATTGCTATTGACCGAATGAGCACTAACCGCTATTTATATATCATTGGAGATAAGATAGAATAGCTGAGCAACTGATAGTGTACCCAATACTCTGATGACCCAGTCTCTATCCCACATCTTACAAACATTTGCAGAAGTTGAGAATATCAGCTCTATTTCGACTATGCCTTTGCCTTCTTGAGCACGTCCAACTGCAGCTCTCATCCACTTCTATCTACCAATTCTAATTACGCTAACCATGGTAGTCAAGATACCGAGGGGTGTCATGCCAAATATGACATCTTCCAACCATATCATAGACTGGCTTATATACTATTACGCTCATGGTCAGCTATGAATAAACATAACTATGACAAGTATCTGAGCTACATACCTGCTTGGTTACTTGCTCTCCAAAGAGTGACAAAATAGATGCAAGGTCTGTGGTAAGATTGTTACTAAAATTATTACCTTCATCAGCAGATACAAGAGGAATACAAATGGCAAATATGGATGCTTAAAAAAACTAATTTTGCCAAAAGTTCCTTGGAAACACAGGAATAGAAGGTATAAGACCCTTAGTCGTCCTTGATGTTTATAAATTAGGAATTAATCTTTGCTAAAGAGAAATTATTCCTGGCTCAAACGGTTTTTCTATAGACTGTATTCATGCTTTAATTAGAATTGGAGCTTTATAGTAGGTTCCAATTTGCCTATCAGTAGCTTTTGACTCTGAAGCCATGGAAACTATTCCTAGTAAATCCATTTCTTCTAGATCTTAAGGTTATCAATTTAATATTCAACTTCTCTAATGAAAATTAGCAGAGCTGTATTATATGACTGAGTGAGAATTGCCTGACCAGTAGTTACAATACTAATTATCCATTATCCTCGTTATAGGCGATGATGTAGAATAATTTTCAGGAAGTGTGCTCCGACTAAACTACTCGCAAAGGTATCCTAATATATAAGGAAGATAAATAATGAGCAATGTATAGCCCTCCTTACTTCTATCAATTTTATTTACGAGGATTTACATTATTCATGCTAGAACCATTCCTCTGAAACCACTTTCTTACACTCTTAATCCAGCATATATGTGACTATTCTACCTACTCCGTCTCACTTTACAATAGTAGCTAAGTGAAACTAGGGTCAAGCATATGCAGTAGAGTGAGTTAGATATCGTATCTTAATTTTTATAGCCTCACTTACATTACTGGAAGAAGTAGTCTATTCGGAAGAGGCATAACTAGTACGGCAGGGTCTTATATTACCTCCACGACTAGGGGCCCTTGTACAATACACTCTGCATCCTACCCTTACCTCGGAGGTGCAAATGTCCTCCTACCGATACTATACTACTATATTCATCTATAATATATTATCACTATACATTTTTGTCTCATTTTCTTTTTGTATTCAGAACTATGTCCCTTGCTCTCTGAAACAGGGGTATGCCCTGTTGGCTATGCTTAAGCCTTTATAGCTATATTTATTATTTTTCCCTTGAATATAATTAGGTCAGTTAGAGCTAAAAATATAAAACTAATTCCTCTGCCAAAGTCATGCTCTGTATGTATACCATATACCTAGACAGTACTAATATCGATTCATTAGGATCCAGTACCTAAACTTCTCTGTAATGTTAATCAACTACTTACACTAGAAAAGCTTGACCTTTACTGCACTGTACGTGCCTCTCTAAAGATATTGTAGTCCTCAATAACTATACCTGAGACCTTGCACTGATTCAGAATATACTATGTTGTGTAAGCTTAAAATATTTGTAACAATCTACCAGTTAATGACAACTATCTTTGAAAACACCTAATGAGCATTAGTTAATAAAAACTAGGAAAACTGGCGATGAAGAGCCCTTGTCAGGTTTTGAGATATATCTATTACTAATACTAATTCTATATAGATATATCACTTAGGTACTACTAGTATATACTCAAACTCTTTATCGGAATCCAATATACCGATAGAGCCTTCTATCTACTATGGCGCAACTAAGTTTTGTATCTTCAGTCCTATAAGGAGATACAGAAATACTTGCCTGCTTAAAAGACCTAACGATACTATCTTTATCTTCTTTATATAACCAAAGCCATACTTGTCCAACTACTTAAGTTATAAGGCTGCGACAATAGCTAATAGTATTATCTATCTGTCTTCTCAACCGTTTTCTAAATTTTTCTCCAAATATATCTTATCCTTAACTAGTTTATTAAGAATTGTATCTATATGTAAAATATATCTTATCAGGAATATATTTCATAATGATATACACTTTCATACTAGGTTGTAGCTATCTTTGGCTACTTTAAATAATTGATTATAACGTGTTTGCAACTTTCTTGTCTCTGCAACCATTGATACAAAGAGACTATTCTCCTTCCTTACCTAAATATCAGTTCATATCTGATTTAAGCATATTTCACTAAATCATTATCAGAGTTATATTATGGATCTGTTATTAATTAAAGTAACTCACTCGACTTTATCTCTGTACTATGTTCAGCCCCCTCGGATTCTGCTATACTAGACCCTGCTATCTAGATCTCTTATTATATTGGGCATATTAAGTATTTGGGAGCTAGTTCAGCTCCTCCTCTCCGGATCATCTATCAGCAAAAAGTTAACCCATGCTCTACATACAAATGTCCTCTACTATATATAGAATGCTAAACCTTTATCACAGCTTTTCTATATAGTTGGCTGAATGCCTCTAATATTAATTTGTCTGAAGCACTAGGTGTAGTATCTGAAATTGTGAGATAAGATCGGCTACTAGTAGTGTGTAGTCTTAACTGCTTAGGTAAAGAAAGTACAATAGGAGCTTGGAAGAGATACAAAGTATAATTGTAAGGCAGTAAGTTGGCTTAAAGACTTGGTACCTAGTAGTTCTTGGTATTTCTATTAGTGTTGTTGATTGGTCTGCCTCCTAATCAACCTCAGTCTCGAAATTCTATGTTTTGGACTTCTTTCTAAAGGTCTCTTAGTTATTGATTGTACTTTAATAATATATAAGAGTGTAGATATTGGTACCGGAAGGTCCTACTCATCCAAAAAATGCCTTCCAAAGTCACTGAACTCTTCTTCCGATACTCAAGTTCTTCCTTCTTCAGATATATTTCTTTTTCCAAATAGTTAGAGCTCGCCTATACTTTGTTGTCTTTAGCAATCAGTTGTAGTAATAGTATAGTACTATCTTACTACTGAATTTCAATTCTCAAGTGACCTCTATCTCCCACCCCAGTACTTTTACCACTAACCAGTGATAATTTCTATACTAGACCCTTATTATAGCAGATGTAGAGCTCAAGATATTGGTCCTCTGGTATAATGGGGTTTGAATTTATAACTTCCAAAAAGAAAAAAATTTCTGCAAGTTCCTACATATATTATGACTAGGATAAATGGACCTCACAAATTTACATATTTGGCTTCGAAATCCTATATATTTTGTCAATCCTGACGTGGCTTGCCATAAAGAGCCTCCTATATATAACTACCTACCTTATAGAGTACTTGTAGTGTAGACTCTTATACTTCAGTTTCTTATACTATAATCAACCATAAAATGGATTTTCTGAAGTTATATTTAGAGTTTCGTAGGTGGAAGCTGGTTGCTATGGTATACAATTTTGCCCATCAGGTACGGGGAAATATGATCTGTAGGCAAACATCTAACTAAGTGGCTTGGTTGCACACTTCATCAACGCTTTCATAGCAATGATCTACAAATAAAGTAGTATCCATAGATAATTTATCATAGATAAGACATATCTATATTATAGTATATGCAGCTTGCAGGCTAGAATTCATTGGCTAGTCAGTCCACTTAAGATAATATTAGCTGCAAGTAATTTTATATATATAAACTATTTTCACTTTCCATCTACAGCAATAGTGCTCTGAGCTATGTAGATCATTATCAAAACTAAAACTCTGCAAGATATTAAGAGTTTCATTAAGAGACGAATAGTATTATCATCAGGAGAGGAGGAGGGGGCAGAATAGGCATGCTATGCATTCAACTGCAAGTCATTGTCTCACATCGCAACCTATCACGTGGTGATAATACAGGTCAGTAATTCTTTTGCTTCTTTAGTGTAGTACCTGAGTACCATGGATACTTGCTAGTCTGCTCTTGGGTAAAGTACTGTATATAATAATATATATAAAAAGGGCCATTACTATTAATGGATCTCAAGATTTGACTATAATCGACTTCCTTATATCTATGCCTACACTATGCAGTTAGACACAATGATGATGACTCCAACCATTTTATAAGTCTCATTCCAAGTATGAGAAAATCATGAAATCATAGTACAGTACATATCCTAACCTTATCTATATATAAGACTGTAAGCATGTAGCCTTATTTCCAATAGCAGTATGTTGGCAAAACATACTGAGTTAAAGACCCTAATCAGTAGTTTGGTTGTATGATCCTCCATAGGAAGCTAAATCAGGTAGTCTGCACAACTGGACTAGGTAGGAACCTATAGCCAGTAAAGTCATAACTCAACCCTAGTTAATCATTTCTAGTCTTTTCTTTGACAGCTCATGCCTCGCCCTCCAAACTTGGTCTGTACAACTAGACTAGGCTTGTCTAGCACAAGCTACTTATATCATGAGACATATCTTCCCTTGCATTAGTATGTCTTATACTGAAAACTAGTACTAGGTATATAGCTGTACATATGATTTTATTAAAACATATATATACTGTTCGAGCTTTATATTGCTATTGTATTTTCCTGTCTGTAAAGATGTACTTCAGCTAATATTGATTATAAGAGATCTATTAATTTAAATTTATGCCTTCTTGTATAATATAATAAGCTGAAGTTATTTATGAGTGATGGAGTTATCATAGAATTTGTATAAAATATAGCTATTTACTAAGACATTATCGAGAAGCCAGTAAAATCCAATTCCAATAGCTCTTTAGCTATACACTATATATAGCCTATTGATTTATTATAAATGATGTCATGTTCTATATCTTATTGGTTCGGTGTGATAAATAATAGTCTGAAGGCTAGAAACTATGTCCGAAACTTCACTGCTTTTTCTTCTATGAATGACTAGCTGTAAAATCAACCTCAAGCCATTTCTTACTATTATATAAGATGTCTGACAATGTCGATATTGGTAAAGCTTGACCTTACTTTATATTGGTATCTTTACCAATATAGATCTACCTACCATTCTTTATGCCTCGGAGTCTAAAAAATGTTTTCTAAATTTACTTAATTTCTTCTTCACATACTTAGGATATTGTCGTTTGATGCTTCTCTAATATGGTGAGAGCTCAACGCTTTTATCTTCCTACACGAAATATGTTGGCTGATAGATCTTAAGCTTAATATTCAAATACACGAAAGTTGAACAAATTTTCTTGTTTTATAACTTTTGTCTTATGCCACGTACTCCTGTATTATACCCCTGTATTACAGAG
The DNA here is from genome assembly GCA_015179035.1 of Tirmania nivea. Classification (NCBI taxonomy): domain Eukaryota; kingdom Fungi; phylum Ascomycota; class Pezizomycetes; order Pezizales; family Pezizaceae; genus Tirmania; species Tirmania nivea. The sequence continues at coordinate 1,077,224 of WHUY01000011.1, read as the reverse complement.
GAATTGTTTGATGTAGTTTAAAACCTATTACTAGGAAAACTAGTGAATAAGAGCCCTTGTCAATATCTTTTAATCTTCCCTTTAACAATAGTAGCGTTACTACTTGTAGCAAGATAAATAGACTTAGCTACATGATTGTAACTTACTTTACTGCTGTGTCACTAATTCTACTGTTTTGATTCACTTTTTGACAAAGGCTCTTATTTACTAGTTTTCTCGGTAGCTTAGACCTATGCTATCCCTCCATTTATGGCCATGGTGAAGTTCTAGTCTTATTCTAAGGGTCTTAGCATGAGACTAGCAAGCTTTCAGCAGTTTTGAAGGTCGGGCTCCACAAGAAGGGCCCCAACTTAAATTCTCTAGTTAAGGCGTTTTTCTCGGTATATATCACAATTAGTTCGGGAATTTAGCTTCGAAGTTATGAGAAGTACCCCTCGCCAGACTGGCAGTGACTAGGCGTAGGCCTGGATTCAGGTGATTGATTATTCGCCTAGCTAAATTGCAGCAACTTTATATATAGTTTTTCAAACAGATATTACCGTGCTATTGGCAAATGACCATATACCAATATATCCAATAAACAGCAAACACAAACAAATCTACCTTATCGAGGGTAAACCTATATACTTCGAGTTCGAATTCTATAGTAAGTATTTATTTATTCATATACTTAAGATATGTGTTTGGAGAGCCAGAGATCTTATTAATTATAGTAGTATTTAGTCAGAGCCAAACTTAGAGCTAGAAACCTATATCTGTTAGTGAAGATGATATGGATGCATTAGAGTCTATATGAATGATTGAAGATTATATTATACATATAGTTTCTTTTTCCATAGATATCAATCTAGACAATAAATATACTTGCATTTAATACTGTGGTATAGTTGTTCTCAGCATTTAGAGTACTAGCCAATCACTTACAATAGTTTCCTTTACCAAGCGAAAGTTTAAATGTCTGGCATATTTATAATGTCCTAGGTATAGTCTGGTTCCTACACTTATCTATACCTCGTAAAAATTTGTATAGCATTTTGAAATTATAGCATTTCTGTAGAGTTTTGGTCCTGGCAATCTTCCAGAAGTGATTGTGAGTACTACTTCTGAACAAATGTTGACGACAGTATCTATAGAAGCAGGGTTGACAATAGCTAACACTATAAAGCTAACATAAGTAGACGATGAATTAGTTGATATGTAGTTAGTATAGTTAACTAGATTAATATGTGACAATAACAACTCATGTTATATTAACCTCCTTTTCAACCACTACCTTTATCGATATATCCTCCTCGAGCAGCACACAAAACCTATCCATATTCTCTTCAAGCTTACAACTCTGTTTCATTTTTACCTTCAATACTTCTTCTCTTCCACCACTTTTATATCTGTATACTGCATTATTTTGAATACTGAATATACTATTTCATATACTTTTTCCAAATTTTTGAGCTGGCATAAGATCATCGATTATCAATGTATACCTACACCCGCACATGAGAGTATTTATCAGTATGCTTCCCTAGCTCATTCATAGTATGAGACTAACCACACTCGAATAACTCCTAGGATCCTATAGAAGTAGTATCACTATACATACAAATACTGGTATATAAACTTCACTCTTAGAATAGCTTATCATCTAGCTAAGTTAATATATAGATATTACCTAATATAGTCCAACAACTACTCTCAAACAAAGGCACCTAGATTTATATACTAAAGTTGTATTCATACAGTAAAAAATATTTATCTATAGAGTAGTTGCAGAGGTTAGTTTCAGTCAGGATTTTGCTGCTGTTTGTCAGATAGCAATAGAGTAGTTCTATCTGATTATATATAGCATCTTTATCGATATTTTAGGACACTTATAGGAATATACTGACTCTAATAGGAAGAAAATTCTAATGTCAAAGGCAGGCAAGGGAAGGATTGAGTGGCTTTTGCGAAGATAGTGACACTGACGGAATGGAGCAGCAGAAGGTGTTCAGGGGATAAAGGGGGATTTGAAAAGGCGGTTGTTGGAATAGGATCGGTATTGGGGGTATATGGCTTTCGATGGTTAGGAATTATTACTTATAGAATATATCTATTTAGAAGAACTGGTTCTCAAGGGGGCACAAATCAGGCATTAGTTATAATTCAATCAATCAGGTCTAAATAGACATCTAATAGCATATAAGAATATATGTTAGAAAGAATCTTTTAGATAACCTACCTATGATATTTTAGGCAAGAACTAAGGAGGTCATTATATAAGAGGTACCTTAGTAGGGGGATCAATGTTGAGATATATAGGTCAAATAAAGCTAATATCTAACAGTTAATAATGGTCAATAGGTCAAAAGAATCGACGAATAGAAAGCAGTCACTTGAACCTCTAACAAGCCTAACTTAGGATAAATTGAGGTAGCTTCTCCCAGTAATCTTATTAATAGGAAATGATAATCTTAGGATATGTCAAATAATAGAGGTGAAGTGCTGCAATCAGCTAGTGAAAGAACCCTCTTTCCTGCTACCGATGTCACTCCTACTACCCAATACTTGGAAATATAGAAGAACATACCAAGATAGGCCACGGAAGATAATCTAGATTAAAGTATGTAAATCTTTTCTTTGTCAGCCTCTCTTGCCCTATATTTACATATATTTTATATAACATTTATTTAATAATTTATTTATAAACAATAATAAATATTGACCTCTCTAGTGAAGTAATTTGTTACTTATGATATAATTACAGATATGTTTAAGACTTTCTCTCACTCGCACATAGTTAGTTTCTCTTTATCCTAGGATTATTTCTCATTTGCACTGTAAAAGGTAAAGAGAGAAGCTAGGAGTGACCTTTAAACCTAAAAAGCTAAGCTACTATTACTCAACTGACCGAATCTACTCCTAATTTATTTAGTCTTTAGTGGAACCTTATCCTAGATTAACTAAGTGATGAAACTTAGGATCATCCATTATGCCAACCAGACTATTATCTATCAAGAATCCTAGTATTCTTTTATGAACTGAATATAGAGATATAATATTGGAAACTCTAAACTAAAGAGAGATATCAAGTTGGCATATAACTATATATGGCTGAGATGGATACTAAGATTTCCCTGCACCTCTCATTCCAATAGAAACTTACCTACTTTATATACTTAATTAATTATCTCGCACTATATATGTTATCCATATATTATAATCTATCTAGTATGTATATGCTACTTTTGCAGGTTCAGAGTAAGTCCTATTTCAGGGTTTTTCAATAGGTTTTTATAGAGAATTGGGGCTAAACATTGGTATAGTATTTATTTGCTCTCTATAAGTCCAGGTAATAACCAACTGCGGTCAAAATCCATTAAATTCAATCAATAAAGTTTGGAATATTCTAGCTATATATACTATGATTGTATACCCTTATGTAAGGTTTCTATCAATAATTAATTTATTATTGATCATTGTACCATCCACATGTTTTACTCTATCTTTGCAAGCATTTTCAACAAAATCCGTTTAAAAATCTTGATATCTTTACTACTAGTAATTAATTTTCTAATTATATATCCCTCAAGAAGGAGTATCTATATGTGCAGAATTATTATCTTTCTATTCCTCTATATCCTCATATCTGAATTCCTCAACCCCTGTCATAATTCAAATGTGCCTAGTCGAATCACTAACTGCTTTCTAGCACCTAATAAGCTAAACTGACCTACCTTCCTTACAAGATATAGATCATTATTAGCCTGGAGATAAGCTATTAATATTCTTTCTCCCTTGAGAGCAAGTAATCGAAATAATATACCCTAACTTGCTATTTCTTACAATCTCACCCCTTTATCAACCATCTCTTATACCATAACTATCTTTCTTTTCACTCCTATGCTACTAACTACCTTGACGTAATCTCGTAACACATCTCTTTAGCTCTATATTATATAATCTCTATCAGTTATATATGTTCTAGTATCATCTCCCAGTTACTGATGCTCATTTGTAATCCTTCGAATCCCATGCATTTAAGTATCCTTTTCCCCGCTTATTTAAAGTGCTCTTTTTCCCCTTCTCCTCCTGGATTTTAATTTTTGCATACTGGGAAATTGTATAGCATATTATTGGAAGATTTGATAGGTGGGAAAGTTATTGGAGATAGTGAGCAAGCTAGATCTTGGAAGCTAGAACTGGCAGACAAATCTTCATCAATGAGCTTATCATCATGAAGCTCAAATTCTAAAGTACTAACTCCAGTATGTCCATCTGAACTTAAATTGTAGTCAAGTCCATAAGTACTAGAAGCATTCTCATGTTACTCAAATATCTAATCTCCTTCAAACCTAAAGTAAGTAATTGCTTATAGCTTAAACTCTCGAGTATAGGACTTTTACGGTTTTCTTAGTAGTTCAGTTCTAGAAGACTCTTGAGCGGGTGGCAAATTGTGTTATCGGTCCAGGCTTTCTGACACTCATCGTAAGTATTGGTGATTTTTCTGGAAGAAAAATTCCTACTCACCAACTTCATCCACTGTATTCAATCCAGTGCTGACTGCATCAATTGAGGCTAGTGTTGATCTATTCACATATATATAACATATAGCATGGTCTATGTTGTGAGACAGGTGTTATTTTCAAAGGGTGGGTGTTATTTTCCAATTACTTCAGTAGGCGGGAAGTAATAGAACTGATATTCGCTATGCATTGGGAGAATCTTTAAACTGAGACATTCAGATCCTGAGGGTTTTGAAGATTAGTTCTGTACCAAAATCTCGCTACGAAGTTGTCTTAAGTTTTGTGCAGAATTGAATAGCTTGCTACCTAATACTGAGCTTAGATCTAGCTTCTGTAATACGATTGTGGGCAATCAGACTCGGATGGTCGAAGGTGGTATCGAGTATGGTAGGTTGGAAAGGTTTATTGAATCATCTTGGACATATGCCTGGACCTTGTCCATAGCTTCTCCAGTTAGGTAATTGGCAGCGTGCAGAGGCGCTATAGGGTCTCAATAGTATTAATACTGCTTGATAATAACTATTGTAGTGGAGGGGTTAGAATAAAAGTATGTATTAGTTCCCTACCATTAATCTTTGCCCTTCATCATATTTATACTAAAAATGCTAACTTTGCGAAAATATTGAAAACTATCAACATTATACATTAAATTCGCTCAAAGCTGTAAAATTTAGTTTCTATCAAGAACTAAAGATTATAGGCCGCAAACACACTGTAAATAGAAAATGCCCTTAGTGAAGACTCTAGAAGTTTGAAGAATGGTTATAAAGTACCTTTCCCATACAAATTTATATAGCAATACCATATATCTATATAGTCTGGTTGGTACAACACCCTCTGTAGGAAGGTTATTTCTATGTCACTTCCAATATATTAGGGCTAACAGCCAATGAAATACTAGGTCGAGCATTATCTTTTCTAGCTTGAAATGTAGCCTTTTATACTATACCTATTTACTAGATATGAGTAGAATTTATAGTGTTTTTGGTTTTGACACGAAAGGGCAGTTTTGGTATAAAACGATGAAAGGCGAAGCTAATATCCTAGAACTATACAGTATATTGATGCTATCTTATCAATCAGCATCCTAATTAGAAGGTATAATTAGCGCGCTAGCTGCAAGTTTGAGTATAACAGGTCCAAGGCACTTCTTCCACAAAATACAAGCAATTATATACATCAATTATTACTTTACCATGAATCTCTATATTATATCTATCATGAGTATTGGTAGATACCAGAAAGGTAACCAGTGTGATATGTAGCTTTAGGCCAGTGTATTTTTTTCTATGAGAGTTTACTCTGCACCCCCCCATCTATATTGAAATTTATAGTATGACTTAAGTTTAGTGAGGTATATATATATAGTTTGTTATAACTAAATGGGAGAAAGTATGATAGATATGGTGATTTAAATGCCGCTTACGGAACAGTTATCCTATTCTATCTGAAGAAGTAGTATTTAATCTATAGCTAGTACTATTAAGGCAGTGGTTTTGGCTTTAGTGCATAGATGAGTAGCACCAAATGACCTAGAAGGAAATACTTCTTAACTGAGAAGATATTGCCAAAACTATTATGTTACATAGGAGCCAATCAAACTGTGGTCAGGAATACTATCAGAAAGGATAAAATATATTTTGTTTAGTTTTAACGGTAGCCTGGTTCTTTAAAATAGGTTTATACTTCAGTCCCGAAAGACATCATCATTATCAGAATATTGTTTATCAGGCTTTTCCCTCAACCAGTCAGTGTTACTTGCATACCAACTTTGCCATTAACTTTACCTTATTTATCGCTATCAACTTTCTGTATCCCCCCTCTCCTCATATATAGTCTTATGATCTAGACTAATGCGAAATACTAATATATTAGCTGAAGACCAAATTATTTATCTGCTTCCTAATTATACAATATAGTTGCTTTACCTTTGTATTTAGTGGAGCCCAATTTACGCATATAGCCGATAGAGGTATGAGGATACTATAAGAATTACCAAATAAGGCTAAATTACTTGTTAAGATGGTAACTGAATAAAGGACCTAGTCGAGGCTAGTTGGTAAGAACCTGGATATAGCAATTGTATAAAAGACTGTATATACAAAAGAAGCTCATTCCTATGCATCATCATCCTGCGAGAGACCGATAGAGGTAGGTGAAGTGGGGGTAATAATATTAATATATGAGATGGATTCTGAACATAATAGTCTAGAGCCCTATCGTCTTAATCTCCAGTTATCTTGGGAGAGGAAGTATCATGATTTTATAACTATTAGACCATATCTGTGAATAAGTTATACCTCCTAAATGTAAACCTCTGGCAAAGATCCCTTAATCTCCTCTTTTTTTTTTTTTTGAAGACTGTACATCTGTGAAGCCTACTATGAGATGGCCCTGTTCCGCCCCTTAAAGGTTTGGTATTCTTATGGAATAGCAAGAGCAATACTACCAAAATCAACAACACTAACCAAAATCAGCCCGCCACGCTCCTAATCTAAGTGACTGCCATGGCAACCTTAGCCTACAAAACCCTACAATACCTAGCTTCGTATTCTTTCTTTCTTCCCTCTACCTACCCCAACCCTACTTTATCTTCATCTTGTTGCGTCTAAATTCAACGCCATGATTAGCCAACTAAAGCCACTGTAATTATGCTGGCAAGAACAACAAGATGAGGTAGGGGATTTCTTTCCTTCTTATATCTTCATATCCTCCTTTTCTTCCCTCTATCCTAACCCTACCAGAGCGAAGACAGCCCTTACCTTCATCTTGTTGTATCTAAATTCAACGCCATGATCAGCCATCTGAAGCTACTGCGATCATGCTGACAAGAACAACAAGATGAGGTGGAGGATTTCTTTCCTTCTCTGTGCAGGCTAAGAGTTGCTCTGGACAACACTTTTATGGAACCCTTTATAAGTAAGTAAACCCAAGCAAAGAAAATGTCCCCGGAATACTGTTTTCCTTTCTAATAGTCTATTAACTCTCAAACTAGGTCAATATTCAAGAAGAACGTCTCAACTAGGTCTACCATATATTCACCCCCCTATCTTTTACCTTCTTCAACCACCTCCTCAGCTCATCTATCTCTTCCCAGTTCCCCCATCTCCGGCCAATCTCTTCCCCATGAGGACAGACCAGGGCTACATTCTTGCCTGTCTCCATATGCCTTCTGCATGATCAGTATGTAGGATCTATGGTATCATCTACCTTAGCTCGCTAGGATTGGAGATTCCCTTTCCCGGTCCTACAGTGGACGTAGTTAACCCTTGCCTTCCTTCTCCACCTAATCACCCTACCCCCTCCCATCCTAACTACCTTTTTCTATGCCTCTCGAAGTCTCTTCCATTCCTGTCTGAGCCCCTCTTCCGTAATTTGTGGTGCTTTAGGAAATAATTCCTCTACCCCCTCTTTTGCCAGTATGTCTACTCATTCATTACTGGGAATGCTTACATGGGCTTTCCCCCAGCCTATCCTTACAGCTCCCGTCCTGATCCTCTCTTGCCTCCCCTTGATACTAGCCACTGCTTTTTTCAAATCTTTTGTTATTACCTTGCCTCTCCTTCTTGCCTTTTTGAGTACTGTAACCACTGCCTTCAAGTCCGTCAGGATCAGAAGCTTCCAATCCTTGATCTCTTCTATAACTAAATATAAGGCTATTGAGTCTAAGACTACTAAAAGGCCTTTACCTAGCAAATATATCTATATTTAATGAACATTTGAGCAGAAGATTGTAGAATAGTGAAACATAATAAGGTTAAGTAAAAGTACTAACTTGTGCATATAAAATACTAGTTATTGTAGTAAAGTAAGAAATTCTTATAAATAAACATAGATAGTAGATAAGAGGTAGAGAAATAAATATCAGAGGGGAGAATATAGGTATATCTGGCTTAAGAAGTATAAATCCGGCTACATAAAAGTTCCACTATGGAGTGTTTCTGCACACAGTTATTTTGGAGATATAGGTATAAGTACAGGATAGATAGATAGAGAGGTATGTAGATGAGAGATTGATATAGAAATTAATTATCTAGTGCAGTGAAAAACTCCCAAACTCTCCTAGATTGTACCTTACTACTATAATATCAATACTGCAAGCCACCATGGCTTATATGACCTTATACATTCTGTTTTAGTTGATTGTCTTTATTATTATTATTCCTAAATTATTATTTCTTTTTTTTGGTAAATCAGTACTCATATTGAAACTTCTCACTTATGACAAGGCAGCGCATCTCCAGGTTAAGCCCGATGAGATTATCTAACTACTGGGCCACTCCCTGCCCCTTATTCCTAAATTAGTTATAGTGTAATTTATATTTTTTAAGATAGAGTAATAAAGGATCAAAGGCTTTACTGGCTCCATTAACAAAAAAAAATTGTATTCTATAACATTACCAAGGCAGTTCTTAGAACGCACCCACCTACCACACTTGATGCGCTACCACAATTTGCTATCACAATTCATCACCACTCAGTTACACTTATATTATCCTGAACTCACTGGCTTATCCAGTAACATCTTTCTTATATTTAGTTGTTATCGTCATAGTCGCCCTAATTTCTCTTGCTTCTGATTGGTCAATATTCAAATCCTTGCATGCTTTCTTATTCTGAAGTTTCATGAATATATATATCCAGTACTCCAGACTCTGTTTTTTTTCTTATTCTAGTCAAATAAGTCCTCACCACATTGTTCACTACTATCTAGTGCATTCTGCTACTATATCCCTTGTATATTGCCATCTACAAGTGCTGCTCCCTTGGATTGCTATAGACCCACTTTGCACCCTAGATGCTTCTTACACTTCCTAACAGAGAAAAAAGAGGAGAGAGCGAAATTGTGCTAGGATTTTCAGTTTAGTTCAGCTTCAGTATATGGAGGGTCAAGAGTTGTCTTTAATTAAAATAGTTGCCTTTTCATATATATACTATAGTATATATGTAGATTTTTTTTTTATCCTACCTATATATACGTTTAGTATATATATAGAAGTGGGATAAAATAGAAGCTGATAGATGGAGAGGGTGTTGGTGGCCGGCCCCTTCTATCTCTCCCTTCTCTCCTTTTATACATATCCTAAATATACATATCCTGAGAGTTGGGGGGTAAAGACAAAGAGGATAGCTTTGCTACCCTCCCCTGCATCTTTTTCCTCTACTTATATATTAATATATATATATCCGAGGAATTTCCCTTAATGTATGTATATTAAGCACATATATTAAAGGGGAGAGGAGAAAAGGAGAGAACCGCAGTTTTTCATTAATATAAATAATATAAGTAATATATATAATACTAAATAATGAGAAAAAGAGGAGAGAGCGAAATTATGCTAGAGGAAGACTACCCTCCTAACTTGTGTAACCCATAGGTCTAATCAGCAGAAGTATAATCTTTACCCTGTACTTACTGAAAGCTTGCAATCCTTCTCTTACGCCCATGTCCTAAACTCTCTCTCTTCCTTTAACTAATTAATTCTTCTGTCTATTTTTTATAAATTCCCTCTCTCACATATATTATAAAATATCACTAAATATGTTAGTTCTTCATTATATGTATAGTGATATATGTTTTAAATATTGGACTTGCTGCTAATACATGGCATGCATTGCTACTAGCTGACTATACCTATTTTTCTATCCTAATATTATATGTATTCCTATTATCTGATGTAGCTCTTCACTATACTCCAGATATATGGCAGCCTATGATTCATGTGTGTTTCAACTAGATATACTCAAATATTGGGGTGATATTTTACATATATGGATTTTCACAAGCCAGCCTTGCTACTAAAACTATTCTAGGAAAAATGTCTTGAAATAGAAAATTATTTGGGAAGATAATTTTAAATAAGAGGGTTAGGGATACTATAAGAACATATAATTATTCCATTTATCTGATATTTTAAAGTAAGGGATGATAATATCTAGAATATATTTGTGTGGGAATACTATGGCTTTTGGGAAGTGAAAGGGTAGGGTATTTTTTAGAGTATTTCTATCCTAAAGGTCAAAAGTATAGTACCCCATACCTTAAAAGAATATATGTATATAAAAAGAGTCTTACTCGGCCAATATATTCTAAATCTAGTGAAAACTGACTAAGGTGATCCCACCTTCAGATTGTGTAACTGCTCTTCCTATATAAATTCAGATAAAGTATTTGATAGCTACCAAGACTCATATATATAATATGGTATCTTTCAAGGCACTCTGGATATAAGTCCAATAAATAGAAGTTGACTATTTTCAGGTATCTTATCAGGAGAGGAAAATAGATCCTATCATAATTCCAACAAAAGATTCTCAGCCATAGCTCTGAGGTCGCAAAAGAATATCCTTAATAAGGGAAAGTTTTGGACTATTAGATGCTAAATTAGGACTCTCTTTGATAGAGATATTCTAAGATATACCTTTCCTTCAACCTACCTAGTAACAATTGTACTTCCATACAAATCTATAATAGATATAATCAGGTCCAACTTCATATACCAAGTAAAGACAATTATTTTGGCACCACACAGCATTACTAATCTTCGTTTTTGAATAAATTTCCTCAGTAAACCTTCTATAATGAATCATATATAGCTCTAGCAGCAAGGTGTAGAGCCCCTTACTTTCTTTGCTTACGCCAGTGGCCATATAAGTAATATATTGCCTCACAGTTAGAGCGTGTTCAACTGAAAACAGTTGAGTTATAACCGAATCTGCCCAAAACGTTGTTTGATTGGAAACTGTACCCTCTACATTATCATACATTTTCCGTTGAACATTACTTCACACGCTATCTTGGAATCCCTTAAAATCCGCATATAAGGAAGTACCACTGATTAAAAAATATTGCAAAAGCATGGCTAGACCGAGGTCCGAGACCTTCACTTCACCCCGTAGGTCACAACAGGGAAGATTTTTCTTCTAGAAATAGCAAATTCCATGCATGTACATTGAGCTTAATTAATAAAACAGTAAGGTCGACATCAGCCTAGATGAACCCTTCTGGGTGTACATCGCTTGTTGAAGCTCTAGATATTGTGAATGCTTCATTTTATTTAAGTTGTTCCCGATAGACAAAGGATGGAATGCCGCAGGAGAGTGGGCTTACCATCTTGATGAACTGGCTAAAATCTGTGGCACCTCTCTAGCAGAAATTGAGGGAAATCTGGAACTTGACACACCAATTCAGCACACTCGTGACCAGCTCTTCCCAAAGCCTTTGGCAAAAATAGAAGTGACAACCCAGACTACACCACTCCCACCAACACCAACCTCCGACAAGTGTATGACACATGCTGGAACTCAGACCTCAGCTGCCCCAGCAACAGTGATACCAGAGGACAGACAAGCCTCCAGTTGCCAGACTACATCCCCCCCAGCCACAGCAACACCAAGGAAGAGACAAGAAGTACACCGACAGGCACCAAGTACACAGATACCCCCAAGGCAGACACGAGCCATAGTTCTACATGGGGCCCCTTCGAAGTATAAGCCTGGTCTCATGCGCCGCTGGATCGAGGAAGACAATGACACTCAAATCCTGGGAATACGCTGGCTACTAGGTGAACAAAGAAGAATCGGGAAACTAGCTTCATCACTGGTTATCTACTTAGCCCATAGTATAGACATCAGCTGCGGGACCTTACGGATGGGCAGGAGGCGCTTCAGGATTTCAGAATACGACTGGGACAGACTATCAGGAGAGAAGGGGAAGGGCCATTGAAGATGCAGAGTTTTTAAATATTATTTTCATACCTGCGAAAAGACATTAAGAGCATAGATTGTTCACTTCTACCTACGAATGTTTACGTATTGTTTTCATACCTGCGAGAGAGTGTTGGGGGAGTGGTAAGCTATACCTGCGAGCAGTCATACTTTGTTTTATGCCGGACCATAGGGTCCATTTCTCTCTCTCTGCTGGTCGTGCAGATTAACTTGTACGTACTTTGAATCCACCCGGGCTTCCGGAGTGGCTCGTCATACGACCCTTAAGGTTGTGCATACGAGTACTGAGTTCCAAAAAAAAAATAAAAAAGATGGACGAGTGCGTCAAGCTACTCATAAAGAAACTGTTAGGTTTGACGTTATGCATGGTAATCAAGTAGTCCCTTTATCTCTTTCTGATGTATTGTCTACATATTCCGGCTTAGTCTTGTACGTCTTTGGTTCCTTGGAGATATATTGCTTCGGAATCTCGGATAGTTGGTGAGGATGATTGGATTAAAATTATGTTGAAGAATGGAACACATCTATCTACTGCTCACTCTACTGCACTTAATCCCTATGAAGTACCTGCTCAAGTAAAGCATGGCCTGGCTCATAATCTAACAAAAGCTATGGTGATGTCTGTTAGGCAGCGGAAGTGGTGTTTGAGAGGCAGCGCGGGTACAGAGCGGATGTGTAGCATATGTCTACTACAGCGGAGGGTAATACGCGGTATGGACAGGAGCGCACTAGATGACAGGAGCGCACTAGATAGTGAATGATGCAGTGAAAACTTGCTTTATTCTCAACAGAAGGAAAAACAGTGTCCGGAGCGCTGTCTGTACCGGGAAAATTCAGGGTAAGACAGTGTGAGGGATCTGAATATTCGGCCAATCAGAAACAAAATAAATCAGGGATTGCGGGTGGCAACGACAGTGACTCAACCAGGCATACGTAGGATGCTTGCGCATGCGCAAGTGACTCAAGTGGCAATTACGGATTCAGCTGAATATAGTGGCGACTCAAATTAGGCTGAATGTGACAGCAGCGGTGGCGGCGACTCGGGTGTACAGCATCCGACGGGGTAGTGCAACACGACGGGGATATGCAACAAAACAGCTGTAGAGTAGAACTCAATGGGTTTTCGGTAGAATTGGACGGCAGGGGGCTCAAAAGCTGCGCACGAGTTCGGAGATTAATTGTTTAAATGCCTAAGAGCCCCTTATCATGGAGTCCTGGGAGGTGTCCTGATATGTGGCTAATACATGAATTGCATGATATCATGATGTGGATATATAACCAGGTATTAAATTGGAATAATGTGATTGAGCAGAGTCTGGGTACATTACCTGCCCCTTTCACATAGTGCAAAAACCATAAAGTCAAGTCCATACATTATGGTATGATGGAAGATACATAAGCATGCATCCAAAGTAAAGGGGGGTGGAACCTAGGAGCAAGTCTATCCAAAATAGTCTAGGCTAAGAGGTTAATATGTCAAACGAATTACTAGACTACGGGCATGAAATCCAAATACTAGGCGCTTGATTTGAGCCATTATCTATATACTTTTCCACTTTCTCCACTTTCTCCGCAATAGCAATAAAGAATCTATAGGTATCTACTCTCTCAATCATTGCCCAATAAAGCAGCAAATATGCTCAAAAGGTTCTCTTTCTCACCCAGATTCACTTAAATTATTGAGTTCTTAGGGTCTCCTCAGTTATATAAAGTTGTACCAATATTTGCCCTAGTTTTTTTTTTTGAGAGGGCTAGAGTAATCCTATCCAGTTCTTATTAATTGCTATATATAAGATTAAGAATAGAATATATTTAATGGGGAGATCCTTTTGAGCAGCTAGGTACTGGTCCAGAGCTGTTTTCATAATTCTGTTTCCGCAAATTCTGTAACCCCACCTCTCCAGCTTATATAGACTCAAGATATAGGTTCTTTATACTCTTTAGAGGCTATAAGTGGGTTCATTTGCTTTACAATGTATGGGTCAATAAAGGAATATATACAGACCCACCTTATTGTATAGTTTGAGACATATCTTAGCTAGATATGAAAAGATTAGGTATAATATATATCAGGATAACCCTATTGGCTCTGTAATCCAGGGCTCTTAGGCAGTTTACAATTGGTTCTATGAACCTGCGCGTCTATTTTGAGCCCCCTACTATCTAAATCCGATTAAAACTGCTCGAGTTTGAGCCTTCTCCCGCTAAATTGCACTTCCGCCCCAGACCTCTACTTTGGGTGCATGCTCATGTATCTTCCACCATACCATGATGTGTGGACTTGACTTTATGGTTTTTGCACTATTTGAGAGGTGCAGGAAATGTACCCAGACTCTGCTCAATCACGTTATTCCAATTTAATACCTGATTATATATCCACATCATGCAATTCATGTATTAGCCATATATCAGGATACCTCCCAGGACTCCATGATCCAGGGCTCTTAGGCACTTAAAAGGTTAATCTCCAAACTCGCGCGCAGCTTTTGAGCCCCCTACCATCCAATTCTACCAAAAACCCATTGAGTTCTACCCTACAGCTGTTTTGTTGCATATCCCCGTCGCGTTGCACTACCCCGTCGCATGCTGTAGTGGTGTGCGTTTCAACACCGTATATATCGTGTTGGTCCGGAGTCTTCGACAGGTGCAGTATGTATGTGATTCCTGTGCTTTGAGCTCAGAAGCAGTGGGTGCGCTTGTGCCATTGCGAACCCAGTTGGTGAGTACGGGAATAGTCTGACTGCTCTAGGTCAGTGAGTAGTGAGACAAGGGGTTGACCACTGCCGCTGCCACTCCCGCCGGACCATTTCTGCCGCCACCATGCTCACAGATAACGCTCCCGGAGTGCTCAAGATGCCACAAAAGATTTCCGGTGATTTCTATTGGCAATGGTGCGGTATCAGAAACTAAAGTAATTCACTCATACATAGCTACAGTACCACCTAAGATCATGGCAAGGCACCAAGTATCCCTACACAAGGCTTCTCTTCATCCAGGGCTTTCACTGCAATCCATATGAAATCTTGCCCCTTGTACCAGGAAACCATGGATGGAAGAAGACAGAAATGGTCAAGTTACAGGCAGTAAATGTCGAGATAGTAGGGTAGCGCTTTGTTTTGGCTGCAGGCTGTTCGACAAGACATTCACAGGTATACCTTGTACAGCTTCTGCTAAACAGGACCAAACTCCCTCCCATTAATCTGCAGGCCCTGACACAATCCCCAGACATAAGTTCTGATCTATGCCTGAACCTCCTCCTCAAGCCTCTTGCTCTCCTCACCAATACTTAGCACATCCCTGTCGAACCAGACTATCCCTGTCGTTACCCTAAACTATCCAGATCTGGTAGTCACTTCCGCATTGGGTCACTACTCTTTCTATTGCGTTCTAGGTCTCTTATTCCTGTGCCAACCAGACTACTTATTCCTTATCTCGGGGCAAAACTTATTTCTGTTTCGACTTTATATTCATCATACAGTGAACCTAAAGTACATATAGATGTCAGCGTACATGCATAGGCGTATATGCATAGGTTTATTATTAGTCATCTCAGCCCGGAGTTACCTTGAACTTTGTGCAAATATACTCAAGCCTCCACCCGCAAAGACCTCTCTACCATTAGTGAATTCTCTGCCTCCACAACAGTCCGTCTCTCCACTACTTCTGTGCCGTAGAACCTTCAGCCACTGTGCATATTCAAATTGAACCACTTTAGTATCTTTAGAGAAACGCGGGCTTTCCGTGACTGCTTGAGGTCGGATGCCGCCGGTACGCGTCATAAACAACATATGTAATAAAGTGTTGGAACGCAGATCCAGCACACCCGACTTCCTATCATTCCGGCTACTACCCAAATATGGCCTATCCGATGGTTAATTACTCTGCAGTCAGCCTACATTTCCGCTACCTGCGTATTGTCTTAATTTAAGGCGCTTCTGCAAATCAGCTTATTCAACGTCAGCTTATCCAACGTCAGCTTATTTCAGCTTATTTCAGCTTACTTCTGTTGCTGCCGTTACCTGGGGCGCAGAACTATGGCACCGCCCCCACCAAGTCAACCCGCAAACACTCCCCTTCAAGAGGCTCGAATACCGCGCGCTGAGGAAAATTACGGGGGCCTACTTTGGAAGTAGCCATAGTAAGCTGGCTTGGATTGCAGGCACGGAACCTCTGGAGTCTAAACTGGATGATCTTTCAGTTGGCTGGGCAGCGAGGGCAGTCAAAACTGGAGATGCGAACATCAGGAGGGAGCTAGGGACAACCACCAAGGGGAGGACTCACTGGCATGACGGCACTGATCTTCCCAACCTCAACCTCGCCGGACCGATCCACCGAGCGTTCTTCCTGACAGGGGCTGAGCCTGACGAACTCTCCTTTGGAGACCGGGATGACCATCGTACCTTCCCTGTAACCAACATCGATATCCTCCCGGCTGATAGCAAACGCTCCCAGGACAAGAAGGAATGGTACACGGAACTCTCGCGCCTGAAAGATGACGGCTGGGCACTCGTTTTCACCGATGGAACCGGAGGAAAGAATGGAGAGGTCGCAGCGGCGGCAGTGACACACGAGTCAGAACGGGGCTCGTTCCTAGGGACTCTAGCCACGGTAGCAGACGGGGAAGAAAAGGGAATCGCCCTCGCCCTCCACTCATCGAGGACGGACAGACTCCTAATCCTAACGGACTCCATGGCAAGCAAACAGGCAGTATCCACAACCTCGGCAAGGGCACTCCACCCAGGTCCGGCATCGAACGCGAGCTGAAGAACCTCCTACATAAACGGGCACACCTGGATACGGCGATAGGATGGGTCCGCAGTCATATAGGCATTCCAGGCAACGAAAGGCAGACAAGAGGGCGGCTTACGAGTCGGCATTAGGCCGCATCGCCGGGAGTCAGCAGGTGGCAACAGCAGCGGGGATCAGAGCGGCAGCCAAAGCCAGGCGGAAGGACATGCGTTCGGAACCCGGGTTTGGCACCAACAGATGCCTGTGGCACAGACACGCCCTGTCGGCCTACACCTGGCTGCGCACCAACCGAGGCCCACAGAACTACTGGCTACACTTCATCCGCAAGGTCGACTCCCCGGCTTGCCTCAACTGCGACCACCCCTCGGAGGACGGCTTTCACATCACCTCGACTGCCCCCACCACCACCAGCAGCGCCAAAAGTACATCGGGAATATTAGGACTTGGGAAGAATTAGACACGCCCATTTGGAGGAAGAATGAAGGAGAGCAGGAGCCTCCAGGAGGAGTGGGATGCGGTAGAGGCTTACTTCGCTTACCTCTACCGCCCCCTCGCTGGGCGATAAGGGAGAAGATATATTCGTTTCTTGCTGCTGTCCCTTTTTATTTGTTCGTGTTGTAATTTTGTACGTAGCTCGCGCAGGGCGTCAGATTAACTTGACTGCCCCTTGAATCCACCCGGGTTTCCGGGTGACTCGTCATACGACCCTTCAGGTTGTGCATACGAGTAATGAGTTCAAAAAAAAAAAGAAAAAGACACAACAGCCGATGGACACAATACCGACACAGCAGCTGATGGATATAGACGCCGAACTCCCCAGCCTGCCTCAACTGCGATCACCCCTCGGAGGACGGCTACCATATCACCTTCGACTGCCTCCACCACCATCAGCAACGCCAGGAGTTCATCGGAGATGCCAGGACATGGGAAGATTTGGACACACCAATCTGGAAGAAAGAAGAGGGGGAGGAGGAGGAGTGGGACGCGGTAGAGGCATACTTCGCCTACCTCTACCGCCCCCTTGCTGGACGCTAAGGCGCAGGCAGGGAGGCTTCAGGAGGGGGGCGAGGCTCGCCGCTCACTCGTCGGAGGTTGCGCATATTTTGTTTCTCTTTCCTTTGCGTCCTCTTGCTATTTGTACATAGTTCGCGCAGGGCGTCAGACTAATTTGACCGTCCCTTGAATCCACCCGGGTTTCCGGGTGGCTCGTCATACGACCCTTAAGGTTGTGCATATGAGTACTGATTTTAAAAAAAAAAAAAAAAAAAGATAT
Organism: Tirmania nivea; assembly: GCA_015179035.1. Lineage (NCBI taxonomy): Eukaryota > Fungi > Ascomycota > Pezizomycetes > Pezizales > Pezizaceae > Tirmania > Tirmania nivea. The sequence continues at coordinate 1,058,972 of WHUY01000011.1, read as the reverse complement.
AGACGCCGAAGCGACACAACAGCAAGTCCCGCTGCGGAAAACAGACGCTCCTGCTTTTGCCGGTGTTCTCCTCCGCATGTTATTAGACAAAGGTCCTTTATTATCTACACTCGGTGCTCAAGCGTGGGCTTTTTATATCCACTCGATGGCTGATTTACTGGGTCTCCCTATGGCTGCCATTTGTGGTCCGGAGGCAGAAAAGAATGTTACACTGGCGGAGGCATTTCACGAAGTACGGGAACGCCACTTTAGGAAGAAATACCAGCCTGAATCCCTGAAGATAATGGAAGCAATGACTCAAACGCTACCGCCCCCGGCAGAAACAGAAGTGGCAACTCAGACACCGTCACCTCCAGAAGCACTAACCAGGGTTTCAGAAATAGGGACACAGACCTCCGACCGGTCTATAACACATTCTGGATCTCAAGCCTCAGCCCCCCCCTACAACAGCGACACCGGAGGTTGAACAAGCCTCTAGTTCCCAAGCTACGCCCCCCAAGCAGCAGCGACACCAGGGAAGAGACAAAAAGCACTACCAACATACCCGACATCCCCGAAGGCCCCATGTGGGGAATCCAAGCCAGAGACATTGGGGATACAGACCTCCGACCAGCCTACGACACATCTCGGATTTCAGACTACAACTCCTCCTATGACAGCTATGCCAGAGGTCAGACAAGCTTCCAACTCCCAGGCTACACCCTCCCAAGCAGTAGAGACACTGAGGAAGAGCCAAAGGGCACCATTGACACCTAATACCCACAATGAAGACACTCGGATACTGGGACTACAGATCCTTGCGCAGCATCAACAGGACACACAGAAGCCCCCAAGGCAGACACGAGCCGTGGTTCTACACGCGGCCCCATCTAAGTATAAGCCTGGTCTCATGCGCCGCTAGAACGAGGAAGATAATGACACTCAAATCCTGGGAATACGCTGGCTACTGGGTGAGCAAAGAAGAGTCGGGAAACTGGCCTCGTCACTGGTTATCTACTTGGCCCATAATATTGACATCACCTGTGGGACCTTGCGAATGGGTAGGAGGCATTTTAGGATCTCGGAGTATGACTGGGACAGACCAGCAAGGGAGAAGGAAAAGGGCAGGGAATAGTCTACACCTACCTGCGAGTGTGTATGTTTTGTTTTCATACCTGCGAGAGGGCGTTGATATACTTCTACTTGCGAGCATTTATCTATTGTTTTCACACTGGCGAGAGGGCGTTGGGAGACAGGACAGCTTCACCTGAGAGCGGTTTTATACTTTGTTTTATGCGGGACCATAGGGTCCAATTCTCGGGCCTCCGGAGTGGCTCGTCATACGACCCTTAACGTTGTGCATACGAGTACTGAGTTAATATAAAAAAAAAAATTAATATTGGCTCCTTTTCTGCTGCGCTTGGTCTGCCAGAGGGTCTTGGCATGAGACTACTTTTCTGCTTATTGGCAACGGAATTGCCAATTTAAATTTAAATTGAAACGTACAGTAAGTTAACATTAGTTATATTTTTTCACCTGGGAGACCCTCGATTATCTTGGCAATTGCCAGATCACCTGATAATCTCACGTGATTTAGATGCAATCATGGCGATTTGTAAATCGGTCGACCCATTGACAAAAAGGGCGCTATTTACAGTTGAGGCGCCTGTTAGCGCGACCCATTCATCAATCGAGCCGCTAGCGCCAACAAAATGCTGCGAAATCGTTCAACTGCATAATATAAGTCAATTCTGCAGAATTAAGCATGAACTGACGGTAGGCATGGCGCAGTGGTAAGTACTTTACTTTACGGTCATGGTTACTTATTGAGGGCCCAAGTTCGAATCCCAGTGGAGGCAAGAAGTTAATTGCCTTAATATCATTGGAAAGAATGAGGGAGCAGGGTTGTCGGGTATCCATTCCTTAATGCTCCAGTTCACTATATCTCCACCAAACCACAAGTCTACAACGAGGGTGACCTAAGAAGTAGTGTGATGGCGCTCGGAGTATAGTGGACTGGGGCAACTCGTTTTGCCTTTTAAAATAGAAGTTATTTTTCTGATTTTTTCTATTAAAATTAAATACCAGCAACTATAGTCAGTAGAAATCGCAGGCTTATGCTGCACACCTACTGAGCTGTCCTGGGGTAGCGCATGGTAAAGGACGAGAATGGAAGCAGATATGGGAGGACCCGGAGTGGTGCGAGAAGCTGGCAGAGGCAGGTGATAGCGAGGTTGTGGTAGCTAGATTTTGGGGGGTATTTGGTCATGTATGTATATACGGGGCAGGGAGCGGCCCAGTGGTTGAATAATCCCGCCAGGCTTAACTTGGGGATGCACTGCCTCGCCATAAGCGAGATGCTTCAATGTGAGTACTGATTTACCCCCCCCAAAAATGGCAGGCTAATATGAGCTATTGGGAAGAGGCTTATATGAGCTTTTGGTAATCAACTTATGCGATCTATTAGGAGTGGGCTTATATGAATTGCTCGGAATCAGCCTATATGAGATTGTTTGGAAGTAGCTTATGCAAGCCATTAGGAATGAGCTTATATGAATTGCTCAAAATCAGCCTATATGAGCCATTGGAATAGGCTTATGTAAATTTCTTGGAAGCAGCCTATATGAGCCAATGGAACAGGCTTTTATGAATTGCTGGGAAGCAGCTGAATTGCTTGGAAGCAGCTAAATTGCTCGGAAGCAGCTTATATGAGCTATTAGAACAGGCATATATGAATTGCTCGGAAGCTTGAACTTGGTTGGTAAATGGGCAGCTATACCTTTCGGCAATCATGGCAATTGGTGAACAGGGCAGGCATACCATTCGGCAATCATGGCAATTGGTGAATAGGGCAGGCATACTATTCGGCAATCATGGCAATTGGTGAATAGGATAGGTATACCATTCGGTAATTAGTCTACATATAGTTAACATAATATCTAATTAAGGAAATCACTGTAACTAGATATTGAAACACTATCTCAATAGAAAAATATATAAAGAAGTAATATCTCTAGCATAGTTATGTATAATGATATATGTTACCTACTAAGTACTATTACTCTTTTGACCTATATACTACATATTCACAATGTCGGCAGGCTCTATAATTCCAGATTCATATCAACGATGTCAGCATGCTGGTCATACCAAAACATTTCATCTTATTAAGCATACATACTCATAATGTCGGCAGGCTCTATAATTCCAGATTCACATCAACGATGTCAGCATGCTGGTCATACCAAAACATTTCATCTTATTAAGCATCCTTATTATGGCATTTCTCGAGAAGAAGTTGTTTGGCTATTAAAGCATTATTTAATATGCTTACAAAATCGACCATCATAAACCCAAGCACCACTAGAACCTATCAATTTTAGCTATACTCTAGAAAGAGTACAGGTGAATTTAGTTGATATGCAAGCAACTTGTAAGGAATACATTTTCTTCCTATTGTTAGTCTCCCGTATTTTTCAGATTTCCTTAATTGTTTTTCTTTATTACCTGTTTTGGTATTGGGCCTATTACGGCAGTCAGCATATCTTGGGTTAGTATGTCTCAGTTATTGCATCATTTGTTTCCTTTAGTTTCTATCTGTTTCTCTGACTCATGTATTAGAGACGTTTTGCACCCTGGTCTGGCGGCTTGTATCCACAGCAACCCGACCATATCATGTGAGCAGCAAGGATATGGGACCAGGGTGAGATATTCTAAGGGCAAAAAATATGCTATCGATAGCATATTTTTTGCCCTTAGAATATCTCTAGTTTACTGCACTAAAAACAACAACAAATGGCGGAATGCGGTTAAGTGGAAAATTTTTCTTACTGTAAATCTTGACAACATGTCTGTATCACCGGTATTCATCAGCAACTACGCATATCAGCAACATGTCTGCCATACCATGGTCCCCTACACCGCCTCCATCTTCACAGGTTGAACGGGCATTTACATGGTCTCCTACACCAGGCCCTTCTACTCCGAGTCAACCACCAACTCAGCAAGTTAAACAGCAGCGAGTTCATTATACACCCGAACTTAAGCTACTGTTGATACGCCTTTGTATCAACAGTACTGAACAGTTTTGTGAATTAAATGCTAGTGCATTTTGGCAGTATATTGCTGTTCTATTCCAGCAAAAGACTGGGAATAAAGCTGGTGATTTAAGGAAGAAGGTATCTGCTTTAATCACTGAACGGGAAGCAGTAATTAGAGCACAAAAGCTGCAATCAGGAGTTGCGGTTGCTTCACCTACCGACTTGGATCAAGCACTTGATGAATGGATGGAGATTATAGAGCGTCGGAATGAAGAGCGAAAGGGACAAGAGGCTGATGATATCAAAAGAGAGAAAGCCGAATCTGAGATGAAAAGAGAGAATCTTTTACATACCATTTCCAAGAAGCGTACATTCAACGCTGTAATGGATGCACGCAATACTGTGGATCTTACACATCCTGGAGATGTAGTTGTTAAGAGGAGGCAAATTCGAGAAAACCTTCGGGAATCTACCAACAAAGCCGAATTTCATGAGAGTCTTCTACGTACAATGGATGAATTTAAAACTGGCATTCTTTTAGCTTTAAACAAACCATCCTCCCAACCTTCTTCCGAGCTACCACCAGCAATACCACCTCCAGCAATACCACCTCCAGCAATACCACCTCCAGCAATACCACCTCCAGCAACTTCAGCGGAAGTTACTCAACTTCATGATCGACTTTCTCGACTAGAAAATATCTTAGAGAAGCTTGTTAGTGAGATATCTAAAGGAAAGGACTGAGATGAATAACATACTGTGACTAGGATGTCAAGTAAGTACTTAATGATGGTGGACGTACTCTATTCTTAAAGCGCTCGCTAATTTGATTTCGTCCTCGTAGGCATGTTTGACAGTTGTATAGAAGTACAGAAAGTGCATAGCATGTTGCTACACCTGATAATCCAATTCGTTGATTGCGCTTCCACTCTCCAAACCCAAACTGATTTAATATATTCGCAAATCCCCACTCAACGACTATCCGATAACTTGACATTGTGACATTCATAGCTTCCTGTATTGGTGTTATCCCATTACGTGCAGTTGCACGATATGGGCCAATAATTCCGTATGCTGGTCCATATGCTGGATCACCATATAGGCAAAGGACCGGTAATTCAGAAAAGAGATTCCGTAAGTACCTCTCAATACCAGATTCCTGCCATAATTTCCAGTCACCTTTAGGGCCCAATTCCGGTCCATATAGACTGCTAATCAATCCATCTGGTGTCATAATACTCTGAAACTTAATCCCATGATATCCCTTATGCCCTGAATAATATTCCTCTTGTCCTACCAGTGGTCTTGCAATTGGCCGTACTGTTCCATCAATAAACCCCCAAATCCCTAACTCTTGTACACCTACTGTAGCAGTAACCGCTGCTGCATACAATTGTAGCCGTTGTAGAGAAAGTCGAACCGGATTCCAGTACAATACTGGTTGGAACTGGGTATATAAATAGGAAGCTAAATCATTGACAACACTAGAAATATGACCCTGAGATACACCAAAAATTTGAATCATATCCTTCAGGCGACCTGGTGAAGAAAACCGATATAATAGCATGCATAAAGCTCGTTCTGGGGATCGAGCATAGCGATGGGACCGTGGAGAATCAACCCAATCTGACAACTTCAGATGCACAATAAGCTCTCTGATCTCTGACTTGGAGAATCGAAAATATGCTAGGCATTCCGCATCGCCCCACCCTGCCCCTTCTATCGTCCAATCCCATCGTGCGGTGTAAGCAATTGGAGGCTGGTACTTTGATGTGTGGGTATTAGAGGTATCGTCGTCATACGCTGCTAGGCATGCATAGTAGAGCATCATAATTGCCGCCGACAGGAGGGCGACTTGATCTGAATTGATATTCGCTGACATTTTTGATATACTGGTACCGTACCGACTGCTTAAGACGACTGCTTAAGACTGGCAGGGTTGTAAAAACTCTTCTTCGGCGGACATCTAGCGCAACCAGGGTAGGAGGTGGCGTGACTAAAGTTGCATTGTCCGCCAGACCAGGGTGCAAAACGTCTCTATTTCTTTCTATCTTGTTCTTTCCGTCAGCCTTGTTTCTATTTGTTTCTACCACTAGCTACAATGGGTAGTAGTTAGGTCCGGAACTCTTCTATTCTCTTCTATCAGTTTCTACGAGTTTCTATTCTCTGACGTATTACCGCCGTCAGCCCTGTTTCCATACCTTTCTACCGCTTTCTACGACTCATCTGAGATAACTCGTCTTGTATTCATCGTGACAGGAATCACGACTCATGTACCTAAACTAGCAGACGTTCAAGTGTCTATAAAAGACCAGAATTCTGCACTCTCCAGACGGACAGATCTCCTTCAGTTCAGTCCAGTTCAGCTACATCAGAATATACAAGCTATACCGGTAATATTCTTATTTAGCTACCTATATCGTGACAACCACAACAAGCCGGTTATTCACAAAGGCTCCTGTATAGGGCTCCGCGAGTAACTAGCTCCTAACCAAGGCAGTAGGGCGGTATTTCCCTCCGGGAGATACCCCTACTAACTTGGCCCTCGCTTACACAACTCCACATGGTAATAATTATTGGATTATACATATTAAGGATCATTTTAGCAAATACTCATTTTTATATGCACTTCCAGATAAAACAGCTTCTGGAGTTGCTAAATGTATGCTTATTTGCTAGGAATTATAGGAGTACTGAAGATTAATCAATATGATAATGAAAAAGAATTTAAAGGTACACTTTTGATTCTACTACAGCAGTATGGCATCAAAATTGTCAATAGATGACCTCAGCATCCTCAAACTCAAGGCTTAGTTGAACAAGCAAATAGTGTTATGAAAACAAAATTGTACTGCTGGTTAGAAGATCATATAAATCAAGGTTGGAGTAATGCCTTATCAGATATCACATTAGGTATGAATTAATCAAGTCTCATTTTATATTTTAAGAAGAAAAATATCTTACTATATATAATACTAGGAATAAACTGACAAAGTCATACATCCTTAGGAGGCAAAATGCTATATGAGATATTTTTTGGTCACAAACCATAATAGGAAGATAGAGTACCAAGTCATCCAGAATTACATATTAATCAAATTGAGGATGAACGTTTGGATGAAGTTGATCAAGTTGCTCTAGAGGCTCAAACACCAGTTGAAGATAATAATTTTTTTATTCATGCTTTTTCTGGAATTGATATCTTTGATGAAACTCCTATTACAGTAAGGATTCTATAAAGGTTTATTATAAATATTTAACTAATACATATATATAGGCATCTAGTACAGAAGTTCAACCAAAGCCTGTTGGAACGCATATCCAGCACACCCGACTTCCTCCCATGGCCTATCCGGTGGTCAACTACTACCGTGGCCTATCCGGTGGTCAATTACTCTGCAGTCAGCGCACCTGCCTATTTCCTGCATGTCCGCTACCTGCGCACTGCCTTAATTTAAGGCGCTTATGTAAATCAGCTTATCTAACGTCAGCTTATCCAACGTCAGCTTACTATCACTTACTAAGTAGAGATCGGCTATATAGTAAAGATCGATAGCAACCAGTTATGGGTTCATCCATTACAGAGAACGAAGTCTTCACAATATGGTTCTGTATTATAAAACGGCAATGCCTATAGGGTAATTGCAGTCGCTGAGTTCGATTATCAGGTCGACAGCTCTCTCAGTGTGGCCCTGAACTCGCTATAGCACTCACAACCTCAGCAGCGCCTGCAACGCCTCTGCTACGGTAGAGTTCCCAGCCCATGACCACTCTCCACCATATATGGCTGTTCACATTATGAATAGACTCCCTATGGGGCTCTTATATAACTGTCATAAGCATAGAGCCTAAGCCACTTTCATGGATTTGTTATATATATTTCAAAGAGTCAAAAATAATAGAACATGCTTAAGCAGCTTCCTCGGAATGGTATTTGCTGTATTAAGCTTCCAAAAGCGATTAAATTCGGGTAGCTATACCATGCTTAAGGCCATTTTAACTATACTTAAAGCTAGCCCTGATCATGCTTAACTATGCTTATAGGTCACCTTGTCGCTCGACGGGAGGGGCTTTTGGCGAGTTTTTTTGGGGAGGGAGGGGTCAAAGTAGGGTTACCTGACAAGTCCTTGCAAACAAATACTGTGAAATCTATGGAAGGTACCTTAAGCTCCCAATCAAGCCCATGTTGGCCATAAGAAAGGTTGAATTGCATGGGCTGGAGTTACGGAAGCTGGGGGGGGCTCCCATATAGGTTCGCCAAAGAGCTGAGGGCGGTAGAGACTGTTGGGGCTGCAAAGGCCTCCGAAAACATGCGAAGGTATACTTAGAGGGCCTCAAGGACGTTATCGCATGAAAATAGCACAGTTGGAGCTCTTTTAATACAGCAAATACCATTCCGAGGAAGCTGCTTATTTTTGACTCTTTGAAATATATATAACAAATCCATGAAAGTGGCTTAGGCTCTATGCTTATGACAGTTATATAAGAGCCCCATAGGGAGTCTATTCATAATGTGAACAGCCATATATGGTGGAGAGTGGTCATGGGCTGGGAGCTCTACCGTAGCAGAGGCGTTGCAGGCGCTGCTGAGGTTGTGAGTGCTATAGCGAGTTCAGGGCCACACTGAGAGAGCTGTCGACCTGATAATCGAATTCAGCGACTGCAATTACCCTATAGGCATTGCCGTTTTATAATACAGAACCATATTGTGAAGACTTCGTTCTCTGTAATGAATGAACCCATAACTGGTTGCTATCCATCTTTACTATATAGCCGATCTTTACTTAGTAAGTGATAGTACTTTGTTACTGGCGCTTCCGCTTATTCGCATTTCTCTTGCTTCTCATTGGCTGGTTAATATCCTTGTCACGGTATGTCTCACAGTGAATCGCAACCTCATTGTATATAAGGACATCCCGCTCCACTCTGTAATTAATTCTACAAGCAAGTCTTCAACCGCATCGTCCACTCCTACCGTCTAGTGAACTCTGCTACTGAGCGCTCATATCTGCATAAGTCTACTGCATTGCCCACTGAACTATTCCGCTGCCTACTAAGTATACCTACATACTTTGTTAAAGCCAACTATCCCAATTGATTCAAATCTTAGAGACTTCCTCTTTAACCATAATATTAACAGAAATGGAAGCTTCTGTTGGTAGTTCCATTCAGCATTCATGTATGCAAATGGCAAATTGATATAACAAGCGCTTCCAAATTGAGTCATTTGAGGTTAATGCAATTGTATCCTTACATATTCCTCGACAAGATCGAGGTACACTGGATTATGCAAGACTATATGCTTGCATTCTTGCTCAACCACATCCAGGCCGCTATCAACTACAAACTCGATATAGGATATTAGATCGCTTATATCCAACAGCAGAACTCAATTCAGTTCCACCATTAGTTAGTAAAGCCCTTTAACTTCTAAGTTAATATCTATACTTTACTAAATATTAATTTAGTTACAACATTAGATCTCAGTAATAACACTACAGCTATAAGCTTACATTAGGCAGCAGCTTTAGTTGCTTTTATATTGTTCTTGTAAGCAGGAAACATCTCGAAAACAAAATGATATAAATGCTTCAAATCTGGCAATCAATGTACCAACTATTGCCATCAAGGGAGTAAAGAGTCAGATTCTTGTCTTAATCTAGCTCTTCCAGAAAACCGCAATACTAGAATTCTAATTCCAAGAATTCAAATACCAATTCCCTCCAGTTCGATAATATCAACTACAAATCTATCTGGTTCAGATTCCTCTACTATACAAGGATGCAAAAGGCGAGCCTCCCGCTTATCTGCTTCAGAAGGATCCATACATAGACTAAGATCTACTCGATCTAAACCTCCCCCTATTGCATCTAATATTTCTGAGCCTATGGTATCTAATACTTCTGAGCTGGAGGATATTTCTGATACTATTATAGTACGCAAGGAATAGTAAGTATTGTTAAGATGCAAACCCACACAGACGAAGAGAAGGCTTGTCTTAGGTAGTTGCTTGACGGCGTGCAGACTTGGTTCACGGTGGCTTGGTTTGTGTGTCTCTTCTGCTCTGTATTGCTCGATGACCATGACCAAGTCTCAACCAGTGAAGAGCCACTTCTCGAAGGTCTGACTAATCCACGCTAAGCTATCTATACAAACAAAACACCCGGAATCTCCTTATCGGGGCTACTGCAAACGCCCCGTAACAGTATATTCTATTCCTATAATTATAATTTATGATACTAATTTAAAATACTAGGTAACTATTGTGCAGTAGGTTTTAGGTTGCAGCAGAACAAGTTTAATTTGAGCTAGATAGATTTATTTGAGGTTAGGTAGATTAGTAGGAATATGGCGGGTTGGTTTGACTAAGACCAGCTGAGTTTAATTGAGGCCGGGTGAGGTTGATTTAACTTGGGCGGGCAGGTGGGTTTGATTAACTTGAGTGGGATTATAGGCGAGTTTGATTTAACTTAGGCAGGGTGCTTGAGCAGGGTCTCATATAGGTTTTCATATGTATTATGCTTGCTGAGATTGTTTTTCATATTGTCTTTACCTTCCTATTTGTTCTGGCAATTTATTAGTCTGGTTGACGCTTGTTATAAGCCCGCTCCAAATAGCTTGTATAAGCTGCTTCCGAAGTAACTATGACCGTAAAGTAAAGTACTTACCACTGCACCATGCCTACCGTCAGTTCATGCTAAATTCTGCAGATGTACCCAAAAATACTAGATTATGCAGTTGAACGATTTCGCAGCATTTTGTTGGCGCTAACGGCTCGATTGATGAATGGGTCGCGCTAACATCACCATTGCTGAGTGGGGCGCCCCAACTGTAAATAGCGCCCCTTTTGTCAATGGGTCGACCGATTGACAAATCGCCATGATTGCTGAATGGGCCAGAACAGTACCAAACCAACGTTCTTGGTGTTCTCGTGCCCAGACTCTAACCTGACCTTGCATTCGCTGCGATTTAATCGATTTAATCGGAAGAGAGTCTGGTACTACATATACACCTAGTCTGGTTGCATATACACCTCCGAAAACACGGAGGGGTCATGCAACCAGACTACCGAAAACCCTGTTTTTTTTGCTCCGAAGCCAAGATTTTCGGAGCTGCAAGCGTGAGTTCCGGAGATGCTAGCCCTGAACACGAGAACAAAACATCACCCCTGAACACGAGAACGCCTGAACACGAGCCCGCCTGAATACAAGCACGCCTGAATACAAGCACGCCTGAACACAAGCACGCCTAAACACGAGAACAAAACATCACTCCGGCTCTTGTTTCTATCCTTGCTATATTCAATACTAGTATATAAGTTCCTCGACGGTGGGTCCGAACAGGCTCTACTAGTAAAGAATAACAAGGAAAAAAAATAAGAGAGTCCTTCAACACCATCACGTCCATTCTTTTTTCTCAAAAAAAAACCTTCAACACCATCACACCTATCCTCTTCTCTTGTTTCTATCCTTGCTACATTCAATACTAGTATATAAGTTCCTCGACGGTGGGTCCGAACAGGCTCTACTAGTAATGAATTACAAGGAAAACAGGAGAGGAGGGAGATAAGAAGGAGTGAGAAACAAAAGCGACGAGCTTCACAAACACAAGGTCAATTGAATATGGAATATAGAATAAGAAGCTGGTGACACTGAAAAAGGGAATCACCTTGGAGATCTCATCTAAAAAATCAGTACCAAGTACACCACAGAAAATGACTCCACAGAAAGGAGGAAGGGATCAGGTTACTCCATGTCGGGATCAGGTAACTCCACGAGGTCAGGTAGTTGGTAGGAAACAGCCGTCTTTGACAATGCCGAAAAAGAATATGCCTGGTAATGAAGGGATTTCACCTGAAGTGCCTAGGATAAAAGTGGAGGAGCCAGACCTTTCAGAAAATATTATGGGCAATGATGTGATTAAGGGGAATGCACAAGCAGCTGGATCCATGTGTCAAGGATTTGGAAGAGGCGCTCCTGGGGGGGGATATCAGCATCAGTACGCAATGCCAATGCATGGGGGTGGAGTTTTGGATGCCTTATGGGTGGTATGGTGAAGGTGATGGGTGGGGAGGGATGGGTGGTCCGGAAATGGGTGGTTCAGGAATGGGTGGTCCGGGGATGGGTGCTTCAGGGATGGGTGGTCCAGGGATGGGTGGTCCGAGAATGAGTGGTCTAGGAATGGGTGGTCCAGAGATGGGTGGTCCAGGAATGGGTGGTCCAGAGATGGGTGGTCCGGGATGGATGGGTGGTTCGGGGATAGGTGGTCCGAGGATGGGTGGTTCGGGGATGGGTGGTCCGGGGATGGGTGGTCCAGGAATGAGTGGTCCAAGGATGGGCCCTTACGAGGGTTTTAGTCATGGTGGTCCAAGTGGTTCAGTTAATCCTGTCAGTATAGGGTATTATGCCGGAAGTATGCAGAGCCCTATGTACGAGATCCCAGTAGGTGGTTTTCAAATTCCAGCTGGCTTTCGAGCTTGGGGTGATTCGGAGAGCCCTAGCCTTCTGAGAATAAGGAATGTGAAGTATGTGAATATGGCCAAGGAGAGAGCTGAAGTGGGTGCTGTGAGTAGGGCTAAAAGTGTGGAGTCTGGGACGATGTGACCAGAACCAGTGGGTGTATCACCGATCCTGAAGGCAGTCAACGCCAAAAGTGTGACGAAAGTTGCAGGAGTAAAAGATGTAGTGATGACTGAAGTGGACGCATTGGCTTAGGTAGTAGAACAAAATCAGGAGCAGGCTATTGGGAATGTAGAGCTGGTTAAGGAAGGAGATGGTGAGGTAGTGAAAGAGTCATCGTCTGGTGTGGGGGTTAATACGGCAGACAAACTTGGGACTGATCCAAATGTTGGGAATAATTCAAAGGGTGGGGGAGAAGGCAATGGGAAGCTGGAGCAAAAGGCAGACTCCAAGAAGAAGTCGGTAGGGCATGCTAAGAGACTGGCTCCAAGTTGGAATAATGATACCGTAGAGGATGATGATCTCATCCCAGCACAATAGCTCTGGTTTTAACTGCCCAGAGAATAGTTATAGAGGCCAGGGGGGTGGGGGTGGGGGTTTTACGTGGGGGGGTTTAATGTATAGAGGGAAATTACAAGGTCAGAGGGGCATGGGATCAGGTTGTTAGATAGCTGGAATGATGAATTAATTGCTCAAATGAATGTTCGGTGGTATTCTCGTGCCCTCTTTGGTACATATAAGCTTCCATGATTACCCAGAAGAACCTAATAGAAGTTCTCATGATATCAACTATATTTATCTCCGAAATGATCAAAAACGGGCCGGAGATGGAGCTCTCTCCTGGAGATCTCTTCTCGGGCTTCAATAATTTTGGGCCTTTGCTCTGGTAGAAATCTGATTCTTCCTCGTCAATTCGGAGCAGAATGAGTGAGGTATATGGTAAGGAGAAGTGGATGTCTGAGTTGGGGTAGAGTGGTTATGCTAAGGTTTATGAAATTCTTGGCGTTGTCCCTTACGCAATCACAACTGATATAGATTTTCTTTACAGTCTGTCCTCGTATACGTCGACCAAAACAGCTCCGATTCACCAAGAACAACTCCGAAGGCCCTCGGAGAAGTGATGGCTGCTCTGGGGGGGGGGAGCAATGAAGAACTCTTACTCCGGCTTACTGGTAAAGGGTTATTCATGATTTCGGAGATGTTGGAGAGTGAGACATATCCACTGGATCGACTAAGAGCCAAGATAGTAGAGGTGGCCCAAAAAACAGCTCTGGCCCGAGATGTCGCCCTGAGGGTTATTGGATGGCAAATTGAAGTTGAAGCTGCAGCACGCTTACTGGAAGGAAAAGATCAGTTAATTATCACGAGAACTGGAGATGGCAAAATATTCTGTTTCATCTTAGTAGCGTTGGCAGCGATTGATAGAACTATAATGGTGGTGACGCCTCTAATCTCATTGAAAAATTGTCATGTAAATAAGTAGTTTTCATTGTAAGACATACTAGGTAATGCAGAACTGACCGAATCTACTCCTAATTTGTTTAGCCTTTAGTGGAACCTCAACTAAGTGATGGAACTTAGGATCATCCATCGTGCCAACCAGACTATCATCCATCAAGAATCCTAGTATTCCGTCATGAACTGGATATGGAGATATGATGTCGGCAAAACTCTCTAAACTAAAGAGAGATGTCAAGTCGGCACATGACCACACATGGCCGAGATGGGTACTAAGATTTCCCTGCACCTCTCATTCCGATGGGGACTTACCTAGTATATCTACTCAATCAATTACCTCGTACTATATAGGTTGTCCATATATTGCGATCTGTCTGGTATGCATGTACCACTTCTGCAAGTTCAGGGTAATTCCCATTTCAGGGTTTTTCAATGGGTTTTTATAGAGAATTGGAGTAAACATTGGTACAGTATTCGTCTGCTCTCTATAAGTCGAGGTAACAACCAACTGCGGTCAAAATCCATCAAATTCAATCAATGAAATTTGGAATATTCTGGCTATATACTATGATTGTACCCCCTTATGCAAGGTTTCCATCAATAATTAATTTATTATTGACCATTGTACCATCCGCATGTTTCACTCTATCTTTGCAAGGCAAATTTTCAACAAAATCCATTAATAAATCTTGATATCTTTACTACTAGTAATTAATTCTCTAATAATATACCCCTCAAAAAGGAGTGTCTATATGTGCAGAATTATTATCTTTCTATTCCTCTACCTCCCCATGTCTGAATCCCTCAACCCCCGTCACAATTTGAATGTGCCTAGTTTAGTCACTACCTGCTCTCTAGCACCTAGTAAGCTAAACTGACTCACCCTCCCTACAAGATGTAGATCATTATTAGATTCGAGATAAGCTATTAATATTCTTTTTCCCTTGAGAGCAAGTAATCGGAATAATATGCCCTAACTTGCTACTTCTCACCTAATTATCGGCTATCCCTCACACCATAACCATCTTCCGCTTCATACCTTCCTTATCTTCCATGCTGCTAACCACCTTGTAGAATCTCGTAACACTTCTCTTTAGCTCTGTATTATTATCTCCATTGGTTATCATGTGCTGGTGTCATCTCCTAGTTACCGATGCTCATTTGTAATCCTTCGAATCTCATGCATTTGAGCATCCTTTTCCTCGCTTATCTAAAGTGCTCTGTTTGCCTTCTCCCCCTGGATTTTAATTTTTGCATGGTTGGAAATTGCACAGCGTATTATTGGAAGATTTGGTGGGTGGGAAAGTTGTTGGAGATCGTGAGCAAGCTAGATCTTGGGTCTTGGACATTGAATTTCATATGGATATGAGCCCTCGAAATGTTAAAGAGGGAAGTCTGAATATACCATAACATTATTATTTTTGAGATTCATCCTCACTTATGGTAGTGGATGCTGTGAGATGAGCTAAGTGTGGGTTCGTTATTTATTGTAGAGGGAGTAGGAGATAATCAAAATCTTTCACTAATACTTGAATGAATTGCTCCCATGCATATATTGTATTTCTTGGTCCATTCAGTACTCAAATCTCCCACGAATTGATCTCTTCCGCCACCTGCTTTCATCTAACACATTCCTTATCCCCTAATACTATCTTACTAGCTAACTGCTAGAATCCTCCCTCTCTTTCTTCCTGCATCCTGTGTCCGTAGTGGTCCAAAAGCTTATGCATATAACAGCAACCATTGCCATTATAGATAAAAACCATGGGTATCATGTAGCAATTAAAAGTAAAAAATAAATCCTGCCAAAGAGATCCACCCACCTATAATATCCCGAATATATTAAACATCGATATGTCTCCGGAGTTTTTATTTGATTTTTGCAGCTCCCACTGTGCTTCTTCCAGCTAATATCAAGATGGTAACTTTTTGTCAAATAGGCATTGGGGGCCTCTGCCATATTAATCTCTTTTCGCTGGCCATTTCTAGCACCGCTCTCCTAGACTACCTCCGACACCTTTATTTCTTCCTCTGGAGCCTTCCCAAAGACCGCCAACTCCACATCAATGTCCAAATTGGATGCTGTTGGCACCTTTGTCTTTCTGCATATAGGACTATTTGATATATGTGGGAACATCAGTAGGACTCATTCGTTATGCGATCTCCTAAGAAGCTAACCTATTCACGGAACCTGCACCAATTGTATGCCAACCAGACTACCCAATTGTACTGTCAAAATAGTGCTGCATGTGGGAGTGGAGTTATGGTGAGGGGACTATTGCAGTGCTAAACCGCAGTGCGCTGAAATCGCAGTATCATTGATTTATGGAGAAGTAGGTGCACGTCTGTACCGACGGGGGAGAACATGCTGCGGGAATCACTCGTCATATGAACAATCACTATTGTTGCCGAAGACAGTCTAGTTGGAAGCCTAGTCTAAACTGGGTTAGTACGCGACTGAGCTAATAGGTGAAAGAACAAAAGAGACATTATATGATGTAAAAAGCATTTAGGCGAAAAGTGAGACACGCGGAAGCTACAGGTCATAATCAGGTAGGCGGGAAGTAATAGAACTGATATTCGGTGTGCATCGGGAGAATCTTTAAACCGAGACATTCAGATCCTGGGGGTTTTGAAGATTGGTTCAGCACCGAAATCTCGCTGCGAAGTTGTCTTAAGTTTTGTGCAGAATTGAATAGCTTGCTACCTAGTACTGAGCTTAGATCCAGCTTCTGCAATGTAATTATGGGCAACCAGACTCGGGTGGTCGAAGGTGGTATCGAGTATGGTAGGTTGGAAAGGTTTATTCGGTCATCTTGGACATATGCCTGGACCTTGTCCATAACTTCTCCGGCTAGGCAATTGGCAGCGGGGGTGCTGTAGGGTCTCAATGGTGTTAATGCTGCTTGATAAATAACTGTTGTAGCGGAGGGTTTTTTTTTTTTTTTTTTTTTAATTCAATACTCGAATAAGGCGTGGCCATGGCGAGGTTCAGGTGGGCCTAAGACCCTACGCTCCCTGTCCCCGAGCAAAGTAAAAGCTAACTACTAACAAAACCATCTCAACCTCCCCAATATCCCTATAGAACGACAGATCAACACGATCTCAATCGACCAAAGAAGGACTCTGCGAGGTCAACGGTAACACACTTGCCATCGACCTTTTCCTTACGTAAAACTTCAGCTAACAAATCGACATCCTCCCATGAACTGAACCTCCTCCCAAGCCATTCTCCCTCCCCGCAAACCAAAGCAACGTGGCTCCCCGTCTTCTCATATCTACCGCAGGAGCGACACGAGACATCTCCGTCCCCTACGCCCAGGACTTGCTTCCAGACGGCAAAATCACCCTTGCCGCTACGACACCTGGAGTAGTTTACAACCTCTCTCCTATTCCACCTAACCACCCTACCCATCCCAAAACCGCATACCCTCCTCTCCTTTCTACACATATCCTTATACCATTGCCTTAACCCCCTCTCCGTGATAATATGCGCACCCTCCCTCCGCGCCCCTGCCTTCGCTAAGTCATCGGCCCTCTCATTGCCCTGTATCCCGATATGGGCTTTTACCCACCCAAGATGGACTTTGACACTAGTCGATCCCAGCTTGGTCATGATCCTCTTCATGTCATGGGTTTTTGCCCGTCCTGACAAGACTCATTATGGCTGCTTGGGAATCCGACAAAATCAGGACCTCCCTGTCCCCACTCACCTTTTCCAGAGCACCCCGAATCCCAGCCAGTTCCTCGTCCCATACTGTCGCGACTTTCCCCAGGCCTACACTAGCCTCCGCGCTCCCATTATAACAACCTCCGCCTACCTCTCCCTCTTCACTCTTGCTCCCGTCCGAGTACCACATGTCTCTCCCCACTCCGTGGAAACGGATCTCTTCCTCCCACCGCTCAAGATCATCACCCCGTCGAAGGTCAAAATCCACAACTGAGATGGAGCATCGCGGAGTTGAACCTCCGTACGATAAAGCTCACTCCTCACCTTCCACTGTAGCCGCCGCTCTTCCTACTAGAACTTCTGCCAACGAATCCCCGTTCCCAATACCCTCGTCTGGCAATAAATCCCCAAGTACCTCAGGGTTAGCTAGAACCCGCGCCAAAAGCCTTCCCTGACTAGCATCCAATGCTACCCTCAGGGACTCAACTCCGACAATCTTAAAAACTGTCTCCATTCTCGCGCCTCTCACTGCCCCAGTACACCTCAAACTCAACGCCTGATATTGGAGCCTATTGAATTCTAGCTCCCACTATTTCTGACCTCGCCAGCCTAGCTCAGCCCCCCATATCGCAATCGCCCTAATTGATCCTGTGAACAACTGTTTCCAACTCGTCGGGGATATACCCTACTGAGAGTTACCAATTCCACTACACTTAGTGAGAAATGCCCTTGCTTTGGCGTAGTGGAGGGGTTAGAATAGAAGTATGTATTAGTTCCGTGTCTTCGCCCTTCGTCGTTTTTATACTAAGAATGCTAACTTTGCGAAAACATTGAAAACTATCAACACTATGAATTAAATTCGCTCGAAGCTGTAAAATTTAGTTTCTATCAAGAACTTAAAGTTTATGTGCCGCAAACGCACTGTAAATAGAAAATGCCCTTGGTGAAGACTCCAGAAGTTTGAAGAATGGTTGCAAAGTACCTTTCCCATCCAAATTTGTATGGAAATACTATATATCTATGTAGTCTGGTTGGCACAACACCCTCCGTAGGAGGGTTATTTCTATGCCGCTCCCAATATATTAGCCAATGAAATACTAGGTCGAGCGTCATCTTTTCTAGCTTGAAATGTAGCCTTTCATACTATACCTATTTACTGGATATCAGCGGAATTTATGGCGTTTTTGGTTTTGACATGAAAAGTGGCAGTTTTAGTACAAAACGACGAAAGGCGAAGACTAATGTCCTAGAACTATACAGTACATTGATGCTATCTTATCAATCAGCATCCTAATTGGAAGGTATAATTGACGCGCTAGCCGCGAGTTCGAGTATAACAGGTGCCAAGGCACTTCTTCCGCAAAACGCAAGCAATTAATATATGCATCAATTATTACTTACCGTGAATCTCTATATTACATCTATTATGAGTGTTGGTGGATTTGTACAAGAAAGGCATCCAGTGCGATATGTAGCTTTAGGCCAGTGTATTTTTTTCTACGAGAGTTTACCCTGCACCCCCCCGCCATGACTATATACAGTGTCACTTAAGTTTGGTGAGGCATATATATGTAGTATGTTATAACTAAACGGGAGAAAGAAATGAAAGAGCACGATAGACATAGTGATTAAAACGCCGCTTACGGAGCAGTTATCTCATTCTATCTGAAGTAGTATTTTATCTGCAGCTAATGCTGTTAGGGCAGTAGTTTTAGTGCATAAGTGAGTAGCACCAAATGACCTAGAAGGAAATACTTATTAACTGAGAAGATATTGCTAAAACTGTTATGTTACGTAGGAGCCAATCAAACTGTGGTCAGGGATACTGTCAGAGAAGATGAAATATATTTTGTTTAGCTTAAATGGTGGCCTGGTTCTTTAATGGGTTTGTGCTTCAGTCTTGAAAGACGTCATCATTATCAGAGTATTGTTTATCAGGCTTCTCTCCTCAACCAGTCAGTATTGCTTGCATACCAACTTTGCCGTTAACATTGCCTTATTTATCGCTATCAACTTTCTGTTTCCCCCCTCTCCTCGTATATAGTCTTATGATCTAGGCTAATGCGAAATACTAATATATTAGCTGAAGACCAAATTATTTATCTGCTCCCTAATTGTCCAATGTGGTTGCTTTGTCTTTGTATTTGGTTGAGCCCAATTTACATACACAGCCGGGAGAGGCATAAGGATACTATAAGAATTGCTGAATAAGGCTAAATTACCTGCTAAGGTGGTAACTGAATAAAGGACCTAGTCGGGGCTGGCCGGTAAGAACCCGGACATGGCAATTGTATAAAAGACTGTATGTACAAAAGAAGCTCGTTTCTGTACATCATCATCCTGCGAGGGACCGATAGAGGTAGGTGAAGTGGGGGTAATGATATTAATATGTGAGATGGATTCTGAGCATAATGGTCTAGAGCCCTGCCGTCTCAATCTCCAGTTATCTTGGGAGAGGAAGTATCATGATTATAGCTATTAGACCATATCTGTGAATAAGTTATACCTCCTGAATGTAAACCCGCCGTACAGTGAATAAGGCTATAGGCGATTTTTAACGGAATATGACATGCGCTCGCGGATATAAATCAGGTTTGTTCTTTTGACTTGTGTTCGCATGCTGTACGCGTAAGCATGATTAATACGGGCGCTGGCACTAGTCTGGTACTTGCAATCAATTTTACTCCTCTCTACTAGTCTGGTTGGCACAAGTCTCTCGTTTTTTTTTGTTTTTTTTGAAGTCTATACATCTATGGAGCCTAAGGCTATGAGACGGCCCCGTTCCCTTACCTTAGACGGTTCGGGAGTCTCACGGAACAACGAGTTGCTTAAACGCCCTGCCTTCCTAGCCAAAGAGATCAGTGAAACAGAAATAACCCCATCCTCCTCCGCCACGCCCCTGACGGCCCTTCCCCGAGTAAATGATAGCCTCCCCGCCCCTCCTCGCCCCTACCTCCCCTCATCATTATTCCTCTCCACTTAGGCCAGATCAAGGTTAGAGAAAAACGTCTCCACCAAATCTACCACATATTCACCCCCCCGTCCTTGACTTTCTTAGCCCACTTCTTCCGCTCATCCATCTCCTCCCAGTTCCCCCACCTTCGTCCGATCTCTTCCCCACGTGGGCAGACCAAGGCAACGTGCTTGCCTGTTTCCGCATGTCTTCCGCATGTCCGGCATGTCGGATCAACTGTATCATCCAATTTTGCCCGCCAGGATTGGAGATTTCCCTTCCCAGTCCTGCAGTGGACGTAGTTAAGCCTTGCCTTCCTTCCCCACCTCACCACTCGACCTCCTCCTGTTCCAGCTACTTTTCTTTCCGCCTCCCGCATCCTTTCCATTCCTGTCTGAGTCCTCCCTCGGTGATCTGGAGTTCTTCAGGCCCCAAATCCTCCGCCCCCTCTTTCGCCAGCACGACTGCTCGCTCATTGCCGGGAATGCCTATGTGTGCTTTTACCCAGCCAATCTTTACCGCCTCTCCCCCTAGCTTCCTTTGCCTCTCTTTGATACTAGCTACAGCCTTCCTCAGATCCCCTGTGCTAGCATTACCTCTTCTTCCTGCCTTTGTGAGTGCTGAAATGGCTGCTATTGAATCCCTCAGGATCAGGACCTTCCACTCCATCGGTGTCTTTTCCAAAGCCTTTTTTATTCCCGCCACTTCGCCATCCCATACTGTGCACAGTCTCCCTAAACCAACACTCCCTTTCTTTGTTCCTGCCTCTGAGTACTACCCCCCACCCTCACTCATACTTCCGTCTGTATATATCACCCCCGTGTCTTTTTTAACCTCCTCAATCTTCCTAGTCCACCGGTCTGGCTTATCTTCTCTAGTCAAGCCTAAGTCCTCGACTGGTATGTCAACCAATTCGCATCTTCCTCCTACACTAAGCTCCTCATTCCCATCTTCCTTTAAAATCCCAGCCTTGCTCCGGATCGCCGTCAATACCGATGTAAAGCCGTCCTGGAATGGGAATGGCTCTCGAAAGTAGTCCCATGCCCTACCTTCCTCTATGTTCCTTCCTAACCTGCCATTATCGAGCCAAAGATCACCTAGTGCCTCCGGATCTCGCATTAATTTTCCCATCAGCCTCGCCTGAGCTGCATCCAGCACCATTCTTGGGCTCTCTACCCCTGCGATTTGGCTTACCAGCTCACGTCTTGATCCATGAGTCGCATTAACGCATTTCTTTAGGGCTTGGTATTGCAACTTCTCGAATTCTTCCTCCCAATCCCGTTGACCCCTCCAACCCAATTCAGCACCCCACAGCGCCACCGCTCTGATCATTCCTGTATATTCTGCCCTCCAGCTGTTGGCACTCATTCCCTAAGTTGAGTTTCCTAGCCCATTTAGCTGTCCCAGTAATTTCCGAGCCTTCTGGATCCTGCTTTGCCAGTGTATTTTGAATGTCAAGCTCTCATCCATAATAATGCCGATCCACTTGACCCATTTCACCTCTTTGTTCTGCCTCCTCCTTTTTGTTCTCAGCACTAGCTTTTCGTGCTTGCTATCTTCCAGTGGTAGGTAATTTTCCTCCGCTACCTTGTTCACCACCTCATCTGCACTCGCCAGCCAATCGTCCATATTTACTTGACCCCTACCCCAATAACATATGTTTAGATGTAAATCATCTACATATGAAGGGAGCTCCATATCTGCCATCCCTCCTAGTTTCTCCACCAGCCTTTCTTCCATTTTTCGGATGATCGGTGCCACAAGTCTCTCGTAGAGGCTTGTGCCAACCAGACTACCTCTCTACGAGAGGCCAGACTAAATTTTACTCAGAGGGGATAGGGTAACGATCCCGTTTGTGTCAAGGCTCACTTCACTTGGCATATATTGGGCGAGGTGCTTCTGAGTATTAGTATGTGCTCATTAGTGATCCTTAGCAAGGAAGAAAAGAACCATGAGATCAGCATTTGGCACCTCGAACAGCCGTAAAATACTAGTCGTTTCGGCAAACTGGGGTTAGGGAAGCAGTGATAATAGGCCATTCCAATTAAATTAAGATCTGTAGAAACCAGTATACTCTACAATATGTTTATCCTCATGTTTTCCCAATATGAACTTAATCCTTATTACTCTGCCTTACAATATGACTCTGGCAAAGACCCCTTGATCTCCTCTTTTTTTTTTTTTTTTTTTTTGAAGTCTGTACGTCTGTGAAGCCTAAGGCTATGAGACGGCCCCGTTCCGCCCTTAAAGGTTTGGTACTCTCACGGAACAACGAGAGCAATACTACCGAAATCAGCCCCGTCTCCCCCCGCCACGCTCCTAACCTAAGTGACTGCCGTGGCAACCTTGGCCCACAAAACCATTGGCTTGGCCCACAATACCCCGCAACCCTCCCTCCCTTCGCATCCTTTCTTTCTTCCCTCTACCTACCCCAACCCCGCCTTACCTTCATCTTGTTGCGTCTAAATTCAACGCCGCGATCAGCCAACTGAAGCCACTGCGATCACGCTGGCAAGAACAACAAGATGAGGCAGGGGGCCTTCTTGCATCTTCATATCCTCCTTTTCTTCCCTCCACCCTGACCCTGCCAGAGCGAAGGCAGCCCTTACCTTCATCTTGTTGCGTCTAAATTCAACACCGCGATCAGCCATCTGAAGCCACTGCGATCACGCTGGCAAGAACAACAAGATGAGGTGGGGGATTTCTTTCCTTCTCTGTGCGGGCTTAAGGGTTGCCCGGGACAACGCTTTGATGGAACCCTTTATAAGTAGGTAAACCCAACCAAAGAAAATGTCCCCCGAATACTGTTTTCCTTTCTAACAGTCTGTTAACCCTCAAACTAGGTCAAGATTCGAGAAGAACGTCTCGACCAGGTCTACCATGTATTCATCCCCCCGTCTTTTACCTTCTTCAACCACCTCCTCGGCTCCTCCATCTCTTCCCAGTTCCCCCATCTCCGGCCAATCCCTTCCCCACCAGGACAGACCAGGGCTACGTGCTTGCCTGTCTCAACGTGCCTTCCGCATGATCGGCATGTAGGATCCACGGTATCGTCCAACTTGGCTCGCCAGGATTGGAGGTTCCCTTTCCCAGTCCTGCAGTGGACGTAGTTGACCCTTGCCTTCCTTCCCCACCTAACCACCCTGCCCCCTCCCGTCCCAGCTACCCTTCTCTCCGCCTCTCGCAGTCTCTTCCATTCCTGTCTGAGCCCCCCTTCCGTAATTTGCGGTGCTTCGGGAAATAATTCCTCCGCCCCCTCTTTTGCCAGCACGTCTGCTCGCTCATTACCGGGGGCTTTCACCCAGCCTATCCTTACAGCTCCCGCCTCGAGCCTCTCTTGCCTCTCCTTGATACTAGCCACTGCTTTCCTCAAATCCCTCGTTCTTGCCTTGCCTCTCCTTCCTGCCTTTCTGAGCGCTGCAACCGCCGCCTTCGAGTCCGTCAGGATCAGAAGCTTCCAATCCTTGATCTCCTCTATAACTAAATATAAGGCTATTGAGTCTAAGACTACTAGAAGGCCTTTACCTAGCAAATACATCTATATTTAATGAACATTTGAGCAGAAGATTGTAGAACAGTGAAACATAATAAGGTTAAGTAGAAGTACTAACTTGTGCATATAAAATACTAGTTATTGTAGTGAAGTGAGAAATTCTTATAAATCAACATAGATAGTAGATAAGAGGTAGAGAAGTAAATATCAGAGGGGAGAATATAGGTATATCTGGCTTGAGGAGCATAAATCCGGCTGCATGAAAGTTCCACTGCGGAGTGTTTCTGCACACAGTTATTTTGGAGATATAGGTATAAGTACAGGGTGGATAGACAGAGAGGTATGTAGATGGGGGATTGACATGGAAATTAATTACCCGGTGCAGCGAAAAACCCCCAAACTCCCCTGGATTGCACCTTACTACTATGATATTAATACTGCAAGCCACCATGGCTTATATGGCCTTATACATTCTGTTCCGGTTGATTGTCTTTATTATTATTGTTCCTAAATTATTATTTCTTTTTTTTGGTAAATCAGTACTCGTATTGAAACTTCTCGCTTATGACGAGGCAGCGCATCCCCAGGTTAAGCCCGACGAGATTATCCAACCACTGGGCCGCTCCCTGCCCCTTGTTCCTAAATTAGTTATGGTGTAATTTATATTTTTTAAGATAGAGCAATAAAGGATCAAAGGCTCCACTGGCTCCATCAGCAAAAAAAAATTGTGCCCTATAACATCACCAAGGCAGTTCTTAGAACGCACCCACCCACCACACCTGAGGGGCCACCACAATTTGCCATCACAATTCATCACCACTCAGCTGCACTTGTATTATCCTGAACTCGCTGGCTTGTCCGGTAACATCTTTCTTATGTCTGGTTGTTATCGTCACGGTCGCCCCCATTTCTCTCGCTTCTGATTGGCCGATATTCAAATCCCTGCACGCTTTCTTACCCTGAAGTTTCATGAATATATATGTTCTGGTCCGTTCCGGGATCCAGGCCGTTCCGGTATGGCCCGGGCCATACCGGAACGGCCTGGATTCTGCAACGGCCCAGGCCATTGCGGAATTAAAATTTTGGTCAAAGGTTTTCAATACCACGGTGACTTCTATAATACCACAACGGTTCTACAATACTATAGCGACACTCCAATATAGCACATAGTAAATACAAAATAGTAGGGTATCCAATATTACAGTTACTTTATAACAAGTTACTTAATTAAACAAGAATAAAGAGATAGAGCATAAGTAACTAAATAATATAGGGGTATAAAAAATTGCTTCGCTTGCTCAATCCTCTACTTAATCAATCCATTAATTGCTGAACCTTCCTGTTGAAGAAGGAATTACACAATGCTTGGTGGTTGCAGCAACAATTCACAATAGTCTAGCTACTTACGCATAGGTTGGACTCCTCATAACTAAGTTCTATTTGTCTCTTTATTTGGTGTTTAATCACTTACACTATCTGCTTGCATTAATATGCTTGGAGTGCGCATATAATATGTGAATGTATATGCTATTCTAGAACGGCCCAGCCAGGCCATTGCAGAATTAAAACTTTGGTCAAAGGTTTTCAATGTCGCAGTAATAGGGTATAATTTCTACAATACCACAGCGACAACTCTAATACCATATGTAGTAAATACCTAATAGAAGTATATCCAATATTAAAGTTATATTATAACTAGTTACCTAATAACATAAAGAACAAAGGGCAAGTAACTTAACAACATAAAAGGGATAAGCGCAAGTGATTAAATATCAGATAATATGAGGAGTCTGATATGTGCATGAGTAGGTTTGTGGAATATGTCGCTGGAGTCAATGCTAGTTTGATGTGAGTTTGAAGGTGTAATACAAATATATTAAGGATTTAATAAACTGATTTTGATGTTGTTATCCCTTTGTTCTTGGTTTAATTAAATAGGCCGCTATAAAATAACCCCAATATTGGAATTTGGCATTTACTATATGCAGTATAAGAGTGTCGCTGTAGTATTGTAGAACTGTTGTTGGAGTGCGCATATATTCATTCTGCAACGGCCCGGCAAACTCGCAACGGCCCGGTCCATACCGGTATGGCCTGGAATCCCGGAACGGACCAGAACATATATATCCAGCACTCCGGACTCTGTTTTTTTTCTTATTCTAATCAAGCAAGTCCTCACCGCATTGTTCATTACTGTCTAGTGCATTCTGCTACCACATCGCTCGCATATTGCCATCTACAGGCGCTGCTCCCTCGGATTGCCATAGACCCACTTTACGCCCTGGATGCCTCTTACACTGCCTAACAGAGAAAAAAGAGGAGAGAGCGAAATTGTGCTAGGATGTTCAGTTCGGTTTAGCTTCGGTATATGGAGGGTCGAGCGTTGTCTTTCTAATAAAAATAGTTGCATAATTCCGCTCTCTCCTCTTCGTATATGTACTATAGTACATATGTAGATTTTTTTTTTATCCCACCTATACGTGCGTTTAGCATATATATAGAAGTGGGATAAAATAGAAGTGGATAGATAGAGGGGGTGCTGGTGGCCGGCCCCTTTCCATCTCTCCCCTCTCTCCTTTTATACATATCCTAGACGCACATATCCAGAGAGTTGGGGTGAAGACGAAGAGGGTAGCTTCGCCACCCTCCCCTGCATCCTCTTCCTCTACTTATGTATTAACATATATATATCCGAGGAATTTCCCTTAATGTATGTGCATTAAGCACATATGTTAAAGGGGGGAGGGGAAGAGGAGAGAACCACAGTTTTTTATTAATATAAATAATATAAGTAATATACATAATACTAAATAAAGAGAAAAAAGAGGAGAGAGCGCAATTGCGCTAGGGAAAGGCTACCCTCCTAACTTGTGTCCGGTCAGCAGAAGTGTAATCTTCACCCTGTGCTTACTGAAGGCTCGCAATCCTTCCCTTACGCCCATGTACTAAGCTCTCTCTTACTTTAACTAATTAATTCTTCTGTCTATTTTTTACAAATTCCTCCTCTCACATATATTATAAAATATCACCAAATGCTGTGTTAGCTCTTCGTTATATGTGTGGTGATGTGCGTCTTAAACGTCGGACTTGCTGCCAATGCATGGCATACATTGCTACCGGCTGACTGTACCTATTTCTATCCTAATATAATATTATGTGTATTCCTATCATTCGATGCAGCTCTTCACTATGCTCCAGATATATGGCAGTCCATGATTCACATGTGTTTACCAGATGCGCTCAAAAGTTGTGTGTAGACCTCAACTATAAAGTGGAAGCAATAATTCCTGCCAATCAAACCCCCCATATCCCCTTTCTATTAACAGATCCTACGGCCAGCCCTATTCTGTGCAATCACGTATTTTTCCCATATATTTTGAGCAGTAATATGCATGCGCCCTTGTGTGATTTATCCAAGAAACTACTATATATATGTTCTGGTCCGTTGCGGAATTCAGTCCATTCCGGAATGGACCGGTCATTTCCGGAATTGGCCGGTCCATTCCGGAATGGACGCCCATACCGGAATGGACTGGTGCGTTGCGGAATTGCAGGGCCGTTCCGGAATGGCATATATGTGAACTCTGGGCAAGGCAAATTGAGAGAAAACCGAGTCTATTATTTTTTATACATAATAATAAGTACTTACCTGTTGATTCATAGCTAAAATCACAATAGGCAAAAACTTCACCCATCGATTGTCATTTTAATTTAGCTTTTGCCATACGAATCTTCTGCTTTAGTACAGCATTTGCTTGTTCAATCAATCCTTGTGTCTGAGGATGTTGTAGACGTCCCTGTATTAAAGAAATTCCATGATATTCTATAATAACAAGTACTTCACCTTTAAACTCATTACCATTATCGCATTGAAGAATTTTTGGTGGACCAAATTGTCCAATCCACATCATTAGTATATTAGCAACTTAGATACTTTCTTTAGACTTTAAAGGATGACTAGAGTATTTGCTAAAATGATCTCGAATATGTAAAATCCATTGGTATTCTCCATCTGGATCAGCTCACATATCAATTAGATCAATTTGCACTCATTCCCAGAGACTATTTACAACTATTGGACTACGGCTTTGGCTTGGTTTGTTGCGTGCACAAAGCTGACAGTATTGTAAAAGTTCAGTAACCTAAACAAAATATTAATTTAATATAATATACATAAGTAGATTTAAGCCCATACTTCACTGCAAGTAATTCCATGATACCTCTCATTAATAGTATTATAGGTCTTGTTCTTTCCTGCATGTAGTAAAGTATCATGAATATGTGCGATAACATCAAATACATCATGCTCCAAAACCACTCGTTTCCCATTATTATTTTTGCCAGCAATAAAATAAAGCACATCATTGCGCAGCTTATATTCATTTAAAGCCTTCCATCGCAGTTTGATTGCTAGCAAATCACCCGCTGGAGCCTTTAAGTTTGGGTCTCGAAGATATGCTTTTATTTTGTGATACCTAAGTTATAGTTAGTTACCATATACTTTAATTGGATTTTAAAGAATTACTTCTCAAAGGTCAACCGAGATTTACTACTTGTTGTATGCAAATACTCTTCAAACTTAATACGCGCAGTACCAGAGAATGCTTCAATTGCACTTTGAGATGGAGTGGAGCCTAGCAGGTGAAACTGATCCAAATAAACATCACTATTATCTTCGGCAACTGACATTATGGTGAAAGGGGGAATATCGCAGTATACTGGTAATATTGCTATATACAGAGTATGCTGCGTTGGACGTTGAGGAGTATATTGCGTTGAAGACTATGTTGCGTTTGTTGCGTTGAAGAGTATTGCTCTGTTGAGTTGAAGAAAATTTTTACGAACTAAAGATTCTAATTCCGTAATGGACTGGTCTATTGCGGAATCCAGTCCATTCCGGTATAGACCGGTCCATTCCGGAATGGACTGAATTCCGCAACGGACCAGAACATATATACAAAACATTCCCAAAATTTGAGCCTATTTGGTTGGAGATTGCACTCAAACCACCAAATCGCCATTTGATCCGGTTGCCCGTAAAGATCCGGTAGCCCGTGCAGTATGGTAACCCTATCCCAGCAGGTTAAAAACTGCCCAAAGGAAGGATAACGTGAAGTCAGCTTTCAAGGTCTTCCTATCATCCTGTACCGTATAACAAAGGATATGGTAATATCGTTAGGTTATGAGCCTAGTTCTACCGAAGCACGCTCGGCACGTATCTATCGCTCCACCGATAAATCTTAATTGATTAATCACCTCCAGCTCGCTCCTGTCATGTCTGCATCAGCTGAATCCTGTACTGCTGCCGCTGCTCTTGCTCAACGAATAACACAAACGATGTCAACCGACAATTGGGAACTTATCTCTATCAAGCTTAACAACCCAACCCTCCTACCTGCGAGCTTTGGTGAATTGCTTTCTTACCTGCGAGAGGTTATACCTTGTTTTATGCGGGACAATAGGGTCCATTTCTCTCTCTCTGCCGGTCGTGCAGATTAACTTGTACGTACATTGAATCCACCCGGACTTCCAGAGTGGCTCGTCATACGACCCTTAAGGTTGTGCATACGAGTACTGAGTTCAAAAAAAAAAAAAAAAAAAAAAAAACCAACCAACCCCCCTACGTACGGACAACTATGCGTTATTTCTGGTGAAGATACAAAGCCCACTATTAATCCGCACAACAACTGGAAGCGCAAGAATCAACAGGCTCGATCTCTCCTAATACAACTCAATATCAAGGCACCATTGGTAACTCGAATCATTTTACAATGCATGGAAAGCATTGGAAGAAACTTTTGGATACCAGCGACAGAGGTAGTGGGAAGTAAAGAAGGAAGCCATGCTGGGAGGTGGGCAGGCGCGGAAGAAGATGGGAGTGGGAAGGGGAACTAACGCAGTTTAGCGTGATAATTAGATACACCCTAGAGCAAGACATTCATAAAGAAACTACCTCCGCACTGCCTCCGCTAGCTTCACACACCACCCCGGGTCTTCCCATATCTGCTCCCAACTCCGCCCCTTCCCATCAGCCACTCCCGTGCAACTGAGTAGGTGCGCTGCGTTCTGCGCTATCCCCTCCTCACACAAGAAGTACATGGGGTCATCCGCCCTACCCATCTTGTGTAGCCGCCAGCGCTGTGGTCCGCGGTCCGTAACTATGTACGTCAAACCTCGCAGCGCCTCCCTGTTCCACTTTGCCTGCCTACAGGGATGTGGACGAATGCTCCTACTGCTTGAAGCGTGGACTGCCCTCAAGAAATCACAAGCATACGAAATGATCGGTTATTAAGAAGGCATTAGAAGACAAGAAAATCTCGACCTTTTCAAGATCTGATATCTCTTCTGGTTTTACTCTAAGCTATCTCTTCCTTCCCTTCACAACAATCTAATATATCATCCTTGATGATCTCTATATAGCCTGGCATCTATATCACAAGAGGTATGGACTTTTGGCACCGCTGCTATACATCATATCACCGCTGACCTTCCCTGTGTCCAAGATCCAACTCTAGTGTCTATTGGTATTGAAGTAGGAGATGGACGAGTGCGTCAAGCTACTCATAAAGGAACAGTTAAGTTTGATATGCATGATAATCAAGTAGTGCCTTTACCTCCTTCTGATGTGTTGTATATTGGCTTGGTCTTGTACGTCTTTGGTTTCTTGGAAATATATTGCTTCGAAATCTCGGATAGTTAGTGAGGATGATTGGATTAAAATTATGTTGAAGAATGGAACATATCTATCTACCGCTCACTCTACTGCACCTAATCTCTATGAACTAGCTGCTCAAGTAAAGCATGGCCAGGCTCATAATCTAACAAGGGCTATGGTGATATCTGTTAGGCAGCGGAAGTGGTGTTTGAGAGGCAGCGCAGGTGCAGAGCGGATGTGTAGCAAATGTCTACTACAGCGGATGGTAATATGCAGGGTGGACAGAAGCACACTAGTTAGTGAACGATGCAGTGAAGGCTTGCTTTATTCTTAACAGAAGGAAAAACTCTCTCCAGTGCGCTGTCTATACTGGAAAATTCAGGGTAAGGCAGTGTGCAGGGATCTGAATATTCGGCCAATCAGAAACAAAATAAATCAGGGATTGCGGGTGGCAACGAGAGTGACTCAACCAGGCATACGTAGGATGCTTGCGCAGCACGAGTGACTCAAGTGGCAATACGGATTCAGGTGAATATGGTGGGGACTCAAATTAAGCTGAATGTGACAGCAGCGGCGGCGGCGACTCGGGTGTAGTAGTGTGCGTTTCAACACCGTATCTATCGTGTTGGTCCGGAGTCTTCGACAGGTGCAGTATGTGATTCCTGTGCTTTGAGCTCAGAAGTAGTGGGTGCGCTTGTGCCGTTGCGAACCCAGTTGGTGAGTACGATAATAGTCTGACTGCTCCAGGTCAGTGAGTAGTGAAACAAGGGGTTGACCACTGCCGCCGTCAATCCCGCCGGACCATTTCCGCCGCGACCATGCTCACAGGTACCGCTCCCGGAGTGCTTATGACGCCACAAAAGATTTCTAGTGATTTCTATTGGCAATGGTATCACAACCATCATCATAGACAACCAAGAGAGGCTGAGGAAAGGATTCTAGTCATATTTGGAAGCTCTCAGCGGGTTTGAGAACAAGACCTGATACACTCTATGAAACTAAAGTAATTCACTCATAGCTACAGTACCACCTAAGATCATGCCAAGGCACCAAGTATCCCTATGGTAGTCACTTCCGCATTGGGTCACCGCTCTTTCTATTGCGTTCTAGGTATCTTATTTCATATCTCGAGACAAAACTTATTTCTGTTTCGACTTTATATTTATTATACCTATATGTAGATGTCAGCGTACATGCATAGGCGTACATGCATAGGTTTCTCATTAGTCATCTCAGCCCGGAGTTACCTTGAACTTTGTGCAAATATACTCCTGCATTTCCTATCTAGATAATACAGGCAAGCCTCCACCCGCAAAGACCTCTCTACCATTAGTGAATTCTCTGCCTCCACAACAGTCCGTCTCTCCACTGCTTCTGTTCCGTAGAACCTTCATCTACTGTGCATATTCAAATTGAACCACTTTAGTATGTTTAGGGAAATGTGGGGTTTCCATGACTGCTTGAGGTCGCATATGGTACGCGTCATAAACAACATATCTCTTTTCCAAATATCTTAACAAATCATAGTTCTGTATTATCTGGCCTATTCACTAGTTAGGAGATTATAAAATATACATAAGTACAAACACTGAGGATATTTTTCTAAATGGGACTATCCCCTCAGGTGTTTCTAAGCCATTATGTTATTGTCGGGTTATGTAATTGCGGGTGAAAATTTATATAATTCTCTATTGTGCCATTCGTAATAGTCTGGTGGACCGTATGGTCTGGTTCCTCTCATAGTAACTCACGCAAAAGTTATTAATACGACCTGGTTAACTTTGGGAAGTAGAAAGTGTTGGAACACGCATCCAGCACACCTGACCTCCTACTATTCCGGCTACTACCCAAGTATGGCCTATCCGATAGTTTATTACTCTGCAGTCAGCGCATCTGCCTATTTCCTGCATTTCCGCTACATGCGTATTGTTCTAATTTAAGGCGCTTCTGCAAATCAGCTTATTCAACATCAGCCTATTTCAGCTTACTTCCGTTGCTTCCGCTTATTTGCATTTCATTGTTTCTCGTTGGCCGGTTAATATCCCTGTCACGGTATGTCTCACAGTGACTTTCGCAACCTCATTGTATATAAAGACATCCCGCTCCGCTCTGTAATTAATTCTAACAAGCAAGTCTTCAACCGCATTGTCCACCCCTACCATCTAGTGAACTCTGCTCCATATAGTGCGCTCGTATCCGCATAGCCTACTGCGCTGCCTATTGAACCATTCCGCTGCCTATCAAGTATACCTATATACTTTGTTAGGTAATGAGCCCGGCTTGACGCCAGGTTCAACGCACCGCATCTACCTATTGCCGCTATCTGCTGCTCTGCCTCTAGCGATTAAATTCGCTCCTGTTGTTGCAACCCAACAACCTCCGATCGATTGTATAATTATTAATTTAATTATCTAGTCTGGTTGGCAAAAGCCCCTCGTAATAATTATCCAACGCTCCTCCTCCTCCTTGCACAATGGCTGATTCTGTATCATCATCATCAACCTCTGGTTTAGCGCAAGATGCTAACGAAGTATATAAGTAGGTATACTTGATAGGCAGCGGAATGGTTCAATAGGCAGTGCAGTAGGCTATGCGGATATGAGCGCACTATATAGAGCAGAGTTCACTAGATGGTAGGAGTGGACGATGCGGTTGAAGACTTGCTTGTTTTACAGAGGGGAGCGGGATGTCTTTATATACAATGAGGTTGCGAAAGTCACTGTGAGACATACCGTGACAGGGATATTAACTATTCCGCTGCCTTTTTTTTTTTTAATAAACTCAGTACTCGTGTGCACAACCTTAAGGGTCGTATGACGAGCCACACCGGAAACCCGGGTGGATTCAAGGGACAGTCAAGTTAATCTGACGCCCTGCGCAAGCTAGGTACAATGTCCAAACAACGCGAGCGAATAACATAAAGCAAAGGAATGAAAATCAAATATGTGCACTCCCTTAACGTCCAGCCAGGGGGGCGGTAGAGGTAGGCGAAGTATGCTTCCACTGCGTCCCACTATTCCTCCTCTCCCTCTTCCTTCTTCCATATTGGTGTGTCTAGTTCTTCCCACATCCTGATTTCTCTGATGAACTCCTGGCGTTGTTGGCGGTGCTGGGGGCAGTCGAAGGCGATATGGTAGCCGCCCTCCGAGGGGTGGTCGCAGTGTAGGCAGGCTGGTGAGTCGACCTTCCGGACGAAGTGGAGCCAGTAGTTGAAAGGGCCGCGGTTGGTGCGTAGCCAGGCGTAGGTGGATAGGGCGTGTCTGTGCCAGGGGCATCTGTTGGCTGCGAACCCTGGTTCCGATCGGTGGTCTTTTCTCCTGGCTTTCGCTGCTCTCCTGATGCCTGCTGCCTTTTTTTTTTTTTGTAAGATCAGTACTGGTATTGAAGCTACTCGCTTATGACGAGGCAGCGCATCCCCCCAGGTTAAGCCTTGCAGGATTGTCTTTTTTTTTTTTTTTTAAACTCAGTACTCGTATGCACAACCTTAAGGGTCGTATGACGAGCCACTCCGGAAGCCCGGGTGGATTCAAAGTACGTACAAGTTAATCTGCACGACTGGCAGAGAGAGAGAAACGGACCCTATAGTCCCGCAAAAACAAAGTATGACTACTCGCAGGTGTAGCTATCAACTCTCCCAACGCTGTCTGCAGGTATGAAAACAATACATGAACGCCCCACACTCTCAGCGGCCCTTTCCCTTCTCCCTTGATGGTCTGTCCCAGTCGTAATCTGAAATCCTAAAGCGCCTTCTGCCCATACGTAAGGTCCCGCAGCTGATGTCTATGCTATGGGCTAGGTAGATGACTAGCGACGAAGCCAGTTTCCCGACCCTTCTTCTTTCACCCAGTAGCCAGCGTATTCCCAGGATTTGAGTTGTCTTCTTCGATCCAGCGGCGCATGAGACCAGGCTTATACTTCAATGGGGCCGCATGTAGAACTACGGCTCGTGTCTGCCTTGGGGGTGTCTGTGTGTCTGCCTGTTGGTGCCGCGCGAGGATCTGTAATCCCAGTACCCGAGTGTCTTCGTTGTGGGTATTAGACGTACCCGACGTCCCTTTCCCCACGTGGAGCCTTCGGAGATGCCGGGTGTGCTGGTAGTGCCTTTTGTCTCTTCCCCGGTGTCGCTGCTGCTTGGAGGGGTGAAGCTTGGGAACTGGAGGCTTGTCTAACCTCTGGTGTTGTCGCAGGGGCGGCTGAGGCTCGAGATCCAAGATGTGTTGTAGACTGGTCGGGGGTCGGAGTTGCCGCTTCTGTCTCTGCCGGAGATGGGGCTAGTACTTCCAGAGGTGATGGTGTCTGAGTTGCCACTTCTGTTCCTGCCGGCGGTGGTGGCGTTTGAGTCATGGCTTCAATCATCTCCGGGAGTTCAGGCTGATACATCTCTCTAAAGTGGCGATCCCGTCTCTCTCGGAATCCCGCTGCAAGTGCGATGGACTTTTCTGTCTCCGGACCACAAATGAGATCTACAGGGAGACCCAGCAGATGACACATTGAGAGGATATGAAAAGCCCATGCTTGGGAGCCGAAAAGATATGACGACGGTGGACCTCTGCCCACTAACTGGCGGAGAAGGGCACCAGCAAGAATTGTTGTGGACTCAGCATCCATTACCACTGGTGCCTTGGGTGCTGACTGTGCCGGAACCGGGGATGGTAGTGTCGGATTGTGTAGTAGTGCCGGAGGTGGTGATACCGTCGACTCAGCAGTATGCTCGTCCATGTCCATGTCTGCCTGGGCTGGCTGCTGTGTCGCTTCGGCATCTATGTCCATCGGCTGCTGTGCTGATGGCGGGTCGGCGAGGTCGTGATCGGTTGTAGCCGGTATGTACCGTACTCAGTACCTGGTAGGCTGACATTGCCATCACTCGTGGGGTTGAGGCTCTGTGGGTGGTCGGTGACCGGTAGCCGTGTCTTGCGTGGTGGATTTACCCTGTCTTCCTTCCCTGGATTATTCTTCCTCTTTCCCTTTCCCTTGGCCGGCATGATGATGGTGCTGGCACTTTTCGTAGCGTGGTTGGGTTGATCTGCCTGTCTCACCCGTAGTCCGGGACGGGTTAGTGTGTTATGGAGGTGTGGGAATTACAAAACCCGTGATTGGACGTTGCCTGGGTCAAGTTGTGATGCGTTGTCCTGGTGAGAAATAGCGATACGGTGTGGGCCGGAAGAACTGCAGGATTCCCACTTTCGAGGGAGTTTTTTCGGCGGGGGAAAGGTGTTAAAAGATGGAGAAGTGTAAATAAAATTAGACCGCCGTGATGCCCGCGGTGCGAGCTATCTCGAGTTGTTGTTTGTGTGTCTGGGCGGCGCCTGGTTGTTGTGTTGTGACCCGAAACGTCTTTTGGGCGTGCGAAAGTGGGGTGTCGCTTGTAACCAACTGGGTTCGCAATGGCACAAGCTTCTGGACTCAAAGCAGGGGAATCACATACTGCACCTGTCGAAGACTCCGGACCAACACGATATATACGGTGTTGAAACGCACACCACTACACCCGAGTCGCCGCCGCCGCTGCTGTCACATCCAGCCTAATTTGAGTCGCCACTATAGTCAGCTGAATCCGTAATTGCCACTTGAGTCACTCGCGCATGTGCAAGCATCCTACGTATGCCTGGTTGAGTCACTGTCGTTGCCACCCGCAATCCCTGATTTATTTTGTTTCTGATTGGCCGAATATTCAGATCCCTCACACTGTCTTACCCTGAATTTTCCAGGTACAGACAGCACTCCAGACACTGTTTTTCCTTCTGTTGAGAATAAAGCAAGTTTTCACTGCATCGTTCACTATCTAGTGCGTTCCTGTCATCTAGTGCGCTCCTGTCCATACCGCGTATTACCATCCGCTGTAGTAGACATTTGCATGCTACACATCCGCTCTGTACCCGCGCTGCCTCTCAAATACCACTTCCGCTGCCTAACAGACATCACCATAGCTTTTGTTAGATTATGAGCCAGGCCATGCTTTACTTGAGCAGGCACTTCATAGGGATTAAGTGCGGTAGAGTGAGCGGTAGATAGATGTGTTCCATTCTTCAACATAATTTTAATCCAATCATCCTCACCAACTATCCGAGATTCCGAAGCAATATATCTTCAAGGAACCAAAGACGTACAAGACTAAGCCGGAATAGACAATTCATCAGAAAGAGATAAAGGGACTACTTGATTACCATGCATAACGTCAAACTTAACTGTTCCTTTATGAGTAGCTTGACGCACTCGTCCATCACCTACTTCAATGCCAATAGACACTAGAGCTGGATCTTGGAGACAGGAAACGTCAGCGGTGATATGATGTATAGCAGCGGTGTCAAAAGTCCATACCTCTTGTGATGTAGATGCCAGGCTAGATAGAGAGGGTCCAAGGTTAATAGATTGCTGTGAAGGGAAGAAAGAGGTAGAGGATATTAGAGCAAAACCAGAAGAGATATCAGAAGTTTGGTCTATCTTAGCAGATCCTGAAGAGGTCGAGGTTTTCTTGTCTTCCAATGCCTTCTTAAGATCCGAGCATTTCGTATGCTTGAGATTTCTTGAGCTCCGGAAGCCTTAGAAGGCACTTTTGATACCGGCGACAGAGGTAGTGGGAAGTAAAGAAGGAAGCCGCGCTAGAAAGTGTGAAGGAGCGGAAGAAAAAGGGAGTGGGAAAGGGGAACTAACGCAGTTTAGCATGCGGGCATGGGTCGGTCGTATGGTGCACAATATGGATGTGTGGTTATGGATACTCTGCAATAATACCAGTTAGCAATGTATTTGATATGAAGAAAGGTCCTACAAAGTCCTGGTAGGAACATATCACTTCATTTGAAGCCCTCTGAAATATTGTGATTGTGAAGCTTTCTACAGTTACCATGGCAGACAAAGTTTGGCAACAAGGTATCAAATAGGCCTTCCCCAATCCCGAATTTAAGGCACAACTTCTCCTCCATACGCTGCCACCGGAAGTAGACAACGTAGTGGATAATATTCGCTCCAAGTCTGATTTAACCTACAATGATGTTCGAACTCGGATTTTAGATCTTTCTATTGCTGGTACCTCTTCTGCCGGTTCTGCTCTTCTTTCTCATAAGAACAAGAATAAGCAGAAGAAGAAGTCCAAAGAAAAACAGAAATACTCTACATTATTGCGTTCAAGTATTCCTCCTGCGGACGAATGCTCCTACTGCTGGAAGCGTGGACTACCGGTTGGATTGTTAAGCTTGATAGAGATAAGTTTCCACTTTTCGGTGACATCGTTTGTGTTGTTCATTGAGCAAGAGCAGTGGCAGCAGTAGAACAGGATTCAGCTGATGCAGACATGACAGAAGCGAACTGGGGTGATTAATCAATTAAGATTCATCAATGGAGCGACAGATACATGCGGAGCATGCTTCGGTAGAACCAAGCATTAAGCCGGGCTCATAACCTAACAGATATTACTATATCCTTTGTTATACAGTATAGGATAATAAGAAGACCTTGAAAGCTCGCTTCACATTATCGTTCCTTTGAGCAATTTTTACCCCTGCTAGGATAGGGTTACAAAGAATGATAGCTCATAGCAAGCTCAAAATATAAAAGAGCAGGATATGTTCCATTCTTCCCTGAGATATAGGGAGTGCGAATTCATGAGCCTCTGGCATGACAAAAACTGGTTTCTTGAGTTACTTGAAAATTAGAGCTGCGGGTTGCGCAAACGAGTAATAGGGGTATTCAAAGTTAATTTTATACGCCGTATATTTCGTATATCTTGGCATCCGAAAAATCACTCGATTTTCGTTTTTCCGAAAATCGCCACACAACCATTTATCCACGGTTTGACCATGGAAAAACCGTATATACGACCGAATAAGCCCCGAATTAACGGAAAACTTTGGGAAATTTATTCACTCCACGCCAAGGCCAACAAAATCCCTGGGGGTCTCGTGACTTTGACCTGGACGGGAACCCTATCAACCTCGGCGGTCGAGTCAATGATGTCCCCAGCACCAGTTTTCAAGAAATGATCCCTAACTTCTATATACTTCTTCAACATCACCCCTGCCACCGCCTTGGTCTTAATCCCTTTGGGATCAAGATGACCAATCCCTAAGTCAATAGTCTACTACTTGGCTACTGCAATCCTAGTCCTGCAAAGGTATTTCGTCTTGTATTTGTCCTTCAGCTTGTAGGCAAGCAACTTCCCATAGTCCCTATCCCATTTAATACTTCCGCTTTCCATGACCTCCTCCCCCGTACCCTGTGACTTCTGATTCTGAGCTCTTCTACCCCTACGAGCTGGTTGACCCTCCACCTGTATGGACGTCTGTGTCTGCATCTGCTGGTGTGTCTGGGGCTCGGAGGTGAACGTTTGTATTTGTGTCTATAGTTCCAACTGGGTACCCCCCTTTCTTCGACCCATGCTATCCGAGTACCATTAGCACCCGCCTTTACTTCCTTCGGAGGCTTAACTCACTTTTTGATTCAAGTTGGATGGTATGCTGAAGGGGTTGAACTCGTTGCCTGGGTTTCAATGGGCTTTGGCGCTAGATCACCTTCATGATGGCAGTGCCAAGATTTCGCCCAAACCCCGCTAGCACTTACTCTAGCCGAACGTAGTATAGCGTGTTGGGACTCAGGTCGCAAAAAGCCACCCCCAGTACGTGGCGAAAACGATTTCAATCAACCCATTTGTGCTACCAATTTATTCGGGATTTTTGATAGGGTATTCAAAGCTTGGCCGTTTATTCGGGCGTAAAAATCGTACAAGATTTTCGGCTAAAAAATTAACTTTGAATACCCCTAATAGGGGTATTCAAACCTAAAATAATCGATCGATTAAATT
This sequence comes from Tirmania nivea, assembly GCA_015179035.1. Taxonomy (NCBI): domain Eukaryota; kingdom Fungi; phylum Ascomycota; class Pezizomycetes; order Pezizales; family Pezizaceae; genus Tirmania; species Tirmania nivea. Next base: position 1,019,471 of record WHUY01000011.1, on the reverse strand, counting down.
GAAAATTGTAATCGACGTTCTAAGCCGAAAATACTCGTTCAGGATTGAGCGACCCTCGATCATAGGGTGCGATTAAAGTGCACGATTAAGGGAGGAAATTACCACGTATTTTTCTTAGCTGTGGTCGAGGCTTGGCATCATGTCATATGACTTAATATGATGCCAAGTGCTTGGGTTATGGAAAGATGTAATGCTGCTCCCACCCCACTAGTAAGCTTCTCCGGTTACCCCTTACAATACACCTCAACCTACGAAGACCCCTCACAATACAGTACTGACACTACGATTCCGGCCAGTACTATACGAAGTACAGGCAAAGGGAGTCTCTCCAAGGTAAGCTGAATTCTTCAGAGTGGGAATATGCATGTAAAAACGATCTTCTGGTTTTTTTTTTTTTTTTTTAAAGTCTATACGTCTATGGAGCCTAAGGCTATGAGACGGCCCCGTTCCCTCATCTCAGAAGACTCGGTACATCCACGGGACAACGGATTGCATGAGTGCCCAGCCTCCCGAACCAAGGAAAACATAACAGAAAACACCCCTTCCTCCCCCGCCACGCCCCATACCGGCCCTCCCCTTAAAACAACCACCGCCACGCCCCCTACCGGCCCTCCCAACTATATATGAATCTGCCGCCGCCACGCCCACTCCTGGCCCTCCCCTCCATGTAGCCCCCCTGCTCATACCAGGTCCAAGTTGGCGAAGAAGGTCTCCGCCAGATCTACGATGATTTCCTTCCCCCCATCCTTTATCTTTTTTAACCACCTCTTCCGAACGTCTACCTCTTCCCAAGTGCTCCATCGTCTTCCCCTTCCTTCCCCATGCGAGCAGACCAGGGCCACGTGGCTGCCTGTCTCAGGCTGCTTACCACATTTCCGGCAGCTGGGGTCAGCAGTGTTATCTAATTTTGCACGCCAAGACTAGAGGTTCCCCTTTTCAGTCCTGCAATGAACGTAGTTGACCCTTGCCTTCCTCCCCCACCTGACTACCCTACCCATACCCGCCCCCGCCACCTTTCTTTCCTCCTCTCGCCTCCTCCTCCATTCTTGTATCAAGCCCCCCTCCGTGATAACAGGGTCCGATGGTTCTACTTCCTCTGCCCCTGTCTTCGCCATCTGGTCGGCCTGTTCATTGCCAGGGATCCCGACGTGTGATTTTACCCATCCGAACCTTACCGCCCCAGCCCCCAACTTCACCTGCCTATCCCGAATTTGTCGGATCGTACTAACCAGCTCTGTAGTCCTCGCCTTCCCCCTTCTACCAGCCTTCCTGATTGCGGCGACGGCTGCCTGGGAGTTGGATAGGATGAGCATCTTCCATTCCGGATTTGTCGTTTCCAAAGCTTGTTGTATGCCGGCAACCTCCCCATCCCACACCGTGCACACTCGACCCAGCCCAGTATGTCCCTTCACCGTTCCTCCTCCTGAACACCATCCCCCTCCTACCCCTCCTTGTTCGCTCATGCTGCCGTCTGTATATAGTACGGCGGCGTCCTCCTTCACCGCTGCTATCTTTCCTACCCACCTGTCTGGCCCTGCGACCTTTGTCAAACCCAGGTCAACCAGAGGGATGTTCACGACTGGTACTTCCCCCCCCAGACTGATCCTCTCACTACCCTCCTCCTTCAGCCCCCCTGCCTTGCTCCGGATGGCTGTCATAACTGAGGTAAAGCCATCTGACAAAGGGAAGGGTTCTCCAAAGTAATCCCATGGTCTTCCGTCCTCCACATTCCTTCCTCGTCTGCCGTCCCCTAGCCACAGGTCCCCCAGTGCATCGGGATCGCGTATCATCTTAGCCATCAATCTAGCTTGAGCTGCATCTAAAGCCATCCTGGGCGACTCAACTCCTGCAATCTGGCTTACTAGTTCCCTGCGGGAGCCATGGGTTGCGTTTACGCACTACTTGAGAGCCTGGTATTGGAGCTTCTCAAACTCTTCTTCCCAGTCCTTCTGCCCCCTCCACGCGAGCTCCGCCCCCCACAGAGCTACCGCTCTGACCATACCAGTGTAGGCCGCCCTCCAACTGACAGCACTCATACCCCAGTTGGAGTTTCCTAGCCCCTTCAGCTGGCCTAGCAATTTCCTCGCCTTCTGTATCCTGCTTCTCCAATGCTCTATGAACGTCAAGCTTTCATCCATGATGAAGCCTACCCACTTCACCCACTTGACGTCCTTATTCTTTTTTCTTCTCTTATTTCTTAGCACCATTTGCTCATGCTTTGCGTCTTCTAGCGGTAGATAGTACTCTTGTGCCACTCTATGGACCGCTTCGTCTGCTCGTTGCAGGACCGAGCTCATATCCGTCTTCTTTACTGTATCCTTACCCTAAATGTAGACATTAAGGTGTAGGTCGTCAACATATGAGGGGAGCTCATTGTCAAACGGCGCCACTCTCTGGATTTCCCTTTCCATTTTCCTAATAATTGGGGCCATCCATATAAGAAAGATGACCGGGGAGAGTGGTGATCCTTGTGGAGACCCTAGATTAGTCTTCCCTCTGCCCCTAATTACGCCGTCCCATTCAAGCTCGAACTCCCTGGCACGGAAGAATTCCCTGATCCAGGAGATCCACCTCCTCCCTTCCTCCGACTTTTGTAACTCCCGTATAACGTCCTCTTCCCTCACATTTTGAAACCCCCCCTTCACGTCCCAGAAGGCCCAGGCAACTGCCCCCCCTCTGGCCAAGCATCTCTGCGCCCTCGTGACCGTCCTCAAGGCGGCTTCTGTGGCCGATCTACCCTTCACTGAGCCGAATTGGAGTCTGTGTAGCAGCCCAGACTCTTGTAGCCTCTCTGCCACCACCTTCTCTCCAAGCTTGCCAATACAGTTAAGTAGGGTAATTGGCCTCCACCCCTTTGTTTGGCTATGATCTTTTCCTGGCTTCGGGATCATCACCACCTTACTGAACTGCCAGCTTATTGGGATTCGTCCCCTCCTCAGGTTTCTAGCTACTTCCTTAACCAACTCGCTCCCCAACCTAGTCGTTAGTATTGTTTTGATAAATCTGTAGCTGATCCCATCCGGACCAGCTGCTGATTTGTTGCATGTCCCTTGGAGAGCTTTTCGGACTTCCTCTTCCCATTGTCCACTCTTTCCTCCATCCCCTTCTATCCCCTCCTCTCCTAGCCCCCCCCCGTTTGCCACCTACTCCCATCCTTCCCCTTCTATCACCCCCTCGCCCAGCCCCCTTCCGTCTGCTCTCCAGCTGAAGTGGTCCCTGATCAGGCCATCGACCTTCTCGTCATCCTTCACCAGTGTTTTTCCGTCCGTGTTCTTTAGGTCTCTCATCTACTGGTGAAGGTGCCAGGGATCCTTTGCCCACTTGACAACCTCCCAGGGGTCTTTTTCTCCGTTTTCTTCACAAAAATTTTCCCAACATACCTTCTTTTTGTCCCTGATCATTCCCCTTAATTTCTCCTTTTCCCCCTTCCACCTCTTAGCCCTAGCTCCTTGGCTAAGGGACTCATCGAGCTTCTGTCTTCTACTTTGTCTCGTGGACTTAAGCTGTGCTGACAGCTCATCATCCCACCATCTCTTGGATTTATCCATGATCTTAAGACCCCTCAAGTACTGAGTCCTCAATGCTTTCAGCTTGTCGTATGGGGTGCTGCCTGGCAAGCTCAGATACCACCTATTTTCCTCTGCGTCGCTCTTTTCCCCTAGTTCTTCTACCAACTTCTCCAGCTGCTTCCAGTCGACTGCCACTTTCTCTCTTACTTCCCGTATTCCGGCCACTACCACCCCCTCGAACTCAGCCTTTATTGCCCAATGGTCAAAAGCTAGTTTTTCACTTTTTGCCTCTCCCCACCCCCTCTCCCCGCTTTTGCTTAAGAAGAGATCTATCCTGCTTCTTTCCACCTTACCGTTTCTCTCTCTTTCCCATGTCCATGGTCCCCCCCTTCTGCTATCTCCAGGCCGCAGTCCTCCGTCCATTCCGCCATCGCCTTCCCTCTGCTATTCTCTTTGCACCCTGCATCCCAAAGCAGGCTGTGCGCATTCCAGTCACCTACTACTCCCCCATCATGCCCCATCCATCCCCTGACCCTGCCGAGCCACTCCTTCCACTTTAATCCATGCCATTTCCCGCTCGCATATACCCCCCCCAGCTTTTTCCCCTCCATCTCGACAAAAACCATGTTATCCTCTTCTGCCACGATCTTAACTTTCCCAGCCCACCTCTTATTCCAGTAAGCCATCACCCTCCTTCCTTTCTTAACCAGAGACCCTAGTGTGAAGCTCGGGTGACTTTGTGTTCCCTTCCCTTCCTCGTCAATCCACGCCTCCCCAACAAACGCTACATCTACCCTCTCCTCCCTGCACCATTCCAAGAACGCATGGGTATTCTCATGGCTTCCACATACGTTCTGGTATGCCACATGGGCCACCTTAGCCGCGAGTAGGGCCCCTATAGGGCCCTTCCGCTGTCTTTGCATCTCCGTAACTGCCCCTCTTCCTCGCATAGACCACCTCTTCAAAACCTTCTTCATCTACCCTTTTCCTGCTCTTTTCCGCTTTTCTGCTTATCTTGCACGCAGCTGCTCTACTGACGGATGTACAGCCTCGTCTAATGTGGCCCCACCCTGCACAGTTATGGCACTGCACTTCGCTCATCCTTTGTTGGGCTCCCGGGTGGTAGTTGCTTTGCCTCCCCGAGGTTGGTAACCAGCCCTTTGGTCCTACCGGGATAGTCGTCGTTTTTTTTAATATCTCTTGCACGGCCCTTCCTTGCTCGAACAGAGCTACCTTTCTCCTCTTCCCATCCCACATAATCCCATTCTTCACTAACCTCGAGGCTTCAGCTACATCAGCTGCATCGAATGTAAGGCCTGTCGCCTTGGCCCCCCCCCAAACCTTCGGCATTCTCTTCGCCCCCTTCATATTATTGTTTTCTTCCTTTAGCTTTTCTGCCAAAGCTTTTCTGTCTCGGCCCACTGTCAACGGGACTGAAGGCGCAATCATCTTGACTGATAAACCTCCCTCAACCCAGACATTTAAAATGTCCCCAGTGCGTCCGAATACCTGAACCAGCATTTTCCCCACCTCTCCTGCTACCTTTATAGGGTCAATATCCTGAGCGACTCTGCCAACTGACCAGGTCGACTCATCATTGAACTCTCCTGTTCCTGCCTTCGCCGTCACTATCCAAGCAGTGCGGTTCATGGTGATAGCTGTGGTTCTCAGCAACATATTGACCTTAGCTACCGCACCCTCCAACTCCACCTTCCCTTTCGCATCAATGATCCGCGTATGGCCCATAACTACCTCTACTGTCTTGAAAATCTCACCGTTGAATACCTGTCTCGACTTACCCACTCTGGTTTCTAGTGGTTGACAGGTTTCGTTTTCGATTCTTTGCTTCATGGTTTTCGCCTCTTGCAACCTTCTACCCAGGTCAATGAGTCCCTCATCGCTTAAGGCCGCCCTGTCCTTTTTTGTCAATTCCGCCAGACGATCTTCTGGTAAAGCTAGTACAATATCCATCCAGAACTCTTGAGACTTGGGTATCAGGGTTCTATTCATTAAATATCGAGTTGTCATTAGATATAAGAGAAGCATCAATCGTATTTCCTTGAAAGTGTTATCCTCATCCTGAACCCAAGATGGTGGTGCTGAACTTGAAGACGCAGTTGTCTCTGATATCGAAGTCTCTGAAAGCTCTTCTGATGAAGACCCAGCATCTACCTCTGAGTCTCCAGTATCAAGAGTATCTATAATGGCTTCAGCAAGTGCTTCATCTAGTGTAATCCATCTTTTTTCCTCATTTTCTTCCTCTATGCCTGCCAAAAACCAAGTTATTATTGTCCTCTTGATACTTATTCATGGCATTGTTAATGAGTAGAGTATGCTGATAAGTAGAGGTACGAGATGAGTGTCTTAGCTTATACAAGTATGTACGGGTGCGAGACAGGTGTCTTATTGAATTACTAAGTGTCCTATGACTACATGTGATCTAGACGATTTGATCGTTCGATCATGACGAGCGATCAAGAACCCATTTAATCGCCGTTTTTTGTGTGGGAATTTTCACTTTAGAGACGAGTTGCCACTATACCAAATTTTTTGCCATCGATCAAAATCTTTGTGTGTAGCAAATTGTTTTACAACAACCTAAATGGATTTGGTGTCAAAACCATGATCGCATTGTATCGATCGATTATTTAAGGATTGAATACCCCTAATGTGTTCAAAAAAAAAAAAAGATTTTTTCAATCGGTGCTAGGTAATGTCTCGGGTGGTCATGTGATATATAAAGACGCGTGATCTTCTAATATCATCGTCGCGACGTCGTTAATTCAGATGCAAGGTTTGATCTGTCTTGGCGGATCTGCCAAGATGTAATAGTTGCAACCAAAAAGGAAGTGCTTACCATATTTGGTAAGAGAGGCGGTGCCCCGCAGACTACCCGCAGACTACATATTCAGATCGCTCAGGGGTGAATTTTCTTTATTTATATAAAATCGACAGCTCGAAAGCCGAGCAAAAAAGTAACAACTACTGATACCACTAAAACTCATGAATAAAGACTACGATCTTAAACTCAGAACCTCCACCAAGAGCAAGGCACCGCGGAAGTCTTATTCGTAGAGGTATTTAATTCATGGAGTCTCCATTATAACTTTACAAGATCTCCTCGTCAAAGTAGTCCCTATATTGATAGTTTGGAAGTCCAGCAATTTGATTTCATTATCCCTTGTTCCATCAGAATTAACCGTAAAACCACATTTATTGCAAAACAGATCAGCAGAGTTAGTATGAAAAATTCAATAGGATGGAGCTAAAATACACATTGTATCAGTTGTTTTGTACACATATGAGTCCATGCATCTACAAGTCAATCTCGTTATAAAACTCAGTATTCTGATGCTGAAGTTCCCTTCATCCAGTTAATAATATTCGCTTTATATTGTACAATAATGCTGTTCTGCATACTCTTTAATCCTTCACTTGAATGAAACATTCGCCATATCTAGAGCTTCAACAAGCGATGTACACCCAGAGGGGCTCGTCTAGGCTGATGTCGACTTTACTATTTTATTATTTTAAGCTCAATGTACATGCATGGAATTTGCTATTTCTAAAAGAAAAATCTTTCCTCTTGTGACTTACGGGGTGTAGTGAAGGTCTCGGACCTTGGCCTGGCATTGCTTTTGCAAGCGTGATTCTTAATCAGTGGTACTTTCTTATATACTGATTTAAGGTTTTCCAAGATAGTGTGAGAAGTCATGTTTAACGGAAAGTGTATGATAACGTAGAGGGTACAATTTCCAATCAAACAGCGTTTTAGGTATATTCAGTCCGTCTCATAGCTAAGGCTCCATAGACGTAAAGACTTTTTTTTTAAAAAAAAAAAAAAAAAAAAGGGGGCATATTCGGTAATGACTCAATTGTTTTTCACCCTAACATGCTCTAACTTTAAGGCAATATATTACATATATGGCCGCTTTCGCAAGCAAAGAAGGTAAGGGCTCCTGCGCCTTATTGCTCTTATCTTTTCGCTTCCCAAAAGCTGTAGTATTCCCACACAAATATATTCTAGATATTGTTATCCCTCACCTTAAAATATCAGGTAAATAGAATAATTATGTACACTTACATCACCCCTAACCCTCTTGTTTGAAATCATCTTCTCAAATAATCGTCTATTTCCAGATATTTTTCCCAGGATGGTTTCAGTAGCAAGGCTGGCTTGCAAAAATACCATATATGTAAAATATTGCTACTACTTTTGAGTACATCTGGTTGAAAGACATTTGAATCATGGGCTGCCATATATCTGAGCATAGTGAAGAGCTGTATCAGATAATAGAAATACATATGATGTTAGGATAGAAAAATAGGTACAGTCAGCCAGTAGCAATACATACTATACATTGGCAGCAAGTCCGACGTTTTAAGACGTACATCACCACACATATAACGAAGAGCTAACACAGGATTTGGTAATATTTTATAATATATGTAAGAGGGAGAATTTGTAAAAAATAGACAAAAGAATTAATTAGTTAAAGGAAGAGAGAGAGCTTAGGACATGGGCGTAAGGGAAGGATTCAAGTTAGGAGGGTAGCCTTCCCCTAGCACAATTTCGCTCTCTCCTCTTTATCTCTTTATTTAGTATTATGTATATTACTTTTATTATTTATATTAATAAAAAACTGCGGTTCTCTCCTCTTCCCCTCCCCCCTTTAACATATGTGCTTAACACACATACATTAAGGGAAATTCTTCGAATATATATATGTTAATATATAAGTAGAGGAAGAGGATGCAGGGAAGTGTGGCGAAGCTACCCTCTTCATCTTCACCCCTCAACTCTCTAGATATGTGCGTTTAGGATATGTATAAAAGGAGAGAGGGGAGAGATAGAAGGGGCCGGCCGCCAGCACCCCCTCCATCTATCCGCTTCTATTTTACCCCACTTCTCTATATATGCTAAACGCACTTATAAGTGGGATAAAAAAAAATCTACATATGTACTGTAGTACATATACGCAGAGGAGAGAGTGGAATTATGCAACTATTTTTATTAGAAAGACAACGCTCGACCCTCCGTATACCGAAGCTAAACCGAATTGAACATGCTAGCACAATTTCGCTCTCTCCTCTTTTTTCTCTGTTAGGTAGCGTAAGAGGCATCTAGGGCGCAAAGCGGGTCTATGGCAATCCGAGGGAGCAGCGCCTGTAGATAGCAATATATGAGCAATGCGGTAGCAGAGTGCATTAGACAGTAATGAACAATGCGGTGAGGACTTGCTTGATTAGAATAAGAAAAAAAACAGAGTCCGAAGTGCTAGATATATTCATGAAACTTCAGGGTAAGAAAGCGTGTAGGGATTTGAATATCGGCCAATCAGAAGCGAGAAAAATGGGAGCGACCATGACGATAACAACCAGACATAAGAAAGATGTTAACAGATAAGCCAGCGAGTTCAGGATAATACAAGTGCAGCTGAGTGGTGATGAATTATGATGGCAAATTGTGGTGGCCCCTCAGGTATGGTGGGTGGGTGCGTTCTAAGAACTGCCTTGATGATGTTATAGGGCACAATTTTTTTGCTGATAGAGCCAGTGGAGCCTTTGATCCTTTATTGCTTTATCTTAAAAAACATAAATGACACCATAACTAATTTAGGAACAATAATAACAAAGACAATCAACTGGAACAGAATATATAAGGCCATATAAGCCATGGTGGCTTGCAGTATTAGGAGTATTCAATCCTTTTTTGAACGCCGTTCAAACCGTTCCTTAAACGTTTTTTTTCTCCAACCGTTCAAGTGGGTTGCGCGGTTTGCGCGTACTAAATTTTAAGCGACATTGGTCCCACTTAAAGCGGTTTTAAACGGCCGTTCAAGAGCTTTTTTGAACGAATCGTTTGAATGAACTTAAAATGCAGAGCTAGCCCAATCTGTTTAGAGAGTAACTAGACAAATATGGCTAAGTGTCTTCTATCCTGAGCTCAGCCTCATATGCCACCACACTTACCCTCAGCCCCTCTTCGAGGGTGTTGTGCCAACTAGACTACCCTCAACCTCAACATAGTACACCGTGACAATTATCCTAGCACAGCGTCATTGGTCACATAAGTCACGAAGAGAGGTTAATTTAGAACCTAGCCCAATTCAGCCTAGACGATTGGCACCTTGACCCCAAAAACACCGCCCAAATCGGTCGTTTTAATCGGGCGTTTAAACTGCCATTTGCGCGGTTGCAAAATGAGGGACTCAAACCCAGAACGGTCAAAACCGCGCAAGAACCCTGATTAAAAAAAAACCGTTCAAAGAATGGATTGAATACCCCTATTAGCTTCATTTGATCTACATATCTCAACATTTAACCCCCCTGCCAAGGCAAACCTTATATGATGACCTCATTCAGTTCTTGCCCAAATATCATGGGTATGTTATCTAAAAGATTCTTCCCAACGTACATTCTTATGTGCTATTGGATACCTATTTGGACCTGATTTGATTAAATTATAACAACTAATGCCTGATTTGTGCCCCCCTTGGGGACCAGGACTTCTAAATAGACATATTCCATAAGTAATAATTCCTAACCCTCGAAAGCCGTATACCCCCAATACCGATCCTGTTCCAACAACCGCCTTTTCAAATCCCCCTTTACCCCGTGAATACTTTCCACCGCTCCATTTGTGTCTTCGCCATTCCCGCGCCCATTCTCCGAACAATTTCATGCTGTAGCGCTAGCACCCGCCAGTATCACCATCCCCGCATAAGCCACTCAATCCTTCTCTTACTCGCCTTTGACAATGGAATTTTCTTTCTGTCAGAGTCAGTATATTCCCGCCAGTGTCCTGAAATGCCGATAAAGATGCTATACGTAATTAGATAGAACCACTCCAGTGCTATCTGACAGAGAGCAGCAAAACCCTGACTGAAACCAACCTCCGCAACTATAGCACAGATAAATATTTTTGGCCGTATGAGTGCAACTGTGGTATATAAATCTGGGCGCCTTTGTTTGAGAGTGATTGTCAGACCACATTAGGTATTATCTATATAATGACTTGGCTAGATGATAAGCTATTCCAAGAGCGAGGTTTACATACCGGTATTTGTATGTATAGTGATCCCGCTTCCACAGGATCCTAGGAGTTATTCGGGTGTGGTTTGTCTCGTACTGTGAATGAGCCGGGAAGCATACTGACAGATACTCTCATGTGCGGGTGTAGGCATACATCTGATAATCGATGATCTTATGCCAGCTCAATTCAGTGTCTAAGATGATGCGGTGTGCAGATGCGGAAGTGGTAGAAGAGAAGGAGCATCGAAGGTGAAGATGAAACAGAGTTGCAAGCTTAAAGACAATGTGGATGGGTTTTGCGCGCTGCTCGAGGAGGACGTGTTGATAGGGGTAGTGCTTTGAGGGAGGTTTACATAACGACGTGAGTCCTCCGTTGTTGTTTGCACGGATTGCGGCTCCGGCCAGCCTTGCTACCACATGTTAAGTAGTCTGGTTAACCAGACTAACCCCATGTCGGCTAATTCATCGTCTACTTGGGTTAGCTTGTAGCGTTCCTTGGCTGTTATCAACCTTAGAAGTAGTGTTGCAAAACTACATGCTTCTACGGACACTGTTGTCGCCAGGACCAAAACTCCACAAGCATCTGAAGATGCATTGACAGAAATGCTGTAAATTCAAAATGCTATACAATATTTACGAGGCATAGATATTAAGTGTAGCAACCAGACTATACGGAGTACCTAGGGCATTATAAAAATGCCGGACGTTTAAACTTTCGCTTGGCAAAGGAGATTATTGTCAGTGCTCTAAATGCTGTCAGAACAACCGTACCACAGTATCAAATACAAGTACCCATTTATTGTCTAGATTGATATCTATGGAGGAGGAAAATATAATCTTCAATCATCCACATGTACTCTAATGCATCCATGTCATCTTCACTGACAGATATAGGTTTCCAGCTCCAAGTTTGGCTCTGAATAAACACCACCATCATCAATAAGATCCCTGGCTCCCCAAACACATATCTTAAGCATAGGAATAAATGAATGACCTCACTGCGGAATTCGCACTCAAAGTGCCTAGGTTTACCCCCGATGAGGTAGATTTGTTTGTGTTTGCTGTTTATTGGATATGTTGGTATGTGGTCATTTGATGACAGTACGGTAATATCCGTTTGAAAAACCACGCGTAAACGTGCTGCAATTTAGCTAGGCGAATAATCAATCACCTGGATCCAGGTCCAGGCCTAGTCACTGCTAGTCTGGCGAGGGGTGCCTCTCGTAGCTGCGAAGCTGAATTCCCTGAACCAATTGTGATGTATGCCGAGAAAAACGCCTTAACTAGAGAATTTAAGTTGGGGGCAATTAGAAGCCCAACCGCCGAAAACCGCCGAAAACCGCCGAAAGCTCGCTACCTAGCCTCATGCCAAGACCCTTGGAATGAGACTAGAACTTCGCCATGGCCGTAAATGGAGAGATACCATAGGCCTAAGCTAATTTTAATCGATCGATTATTTTAGGTTTGAATACCCCTAATAAAACTAAATTACTGGTGGAGGGCGCTGAAGCAACTACTTTCAAACTTTACTTTTGGTTGCTTCGCGCTCGCGCTGAAGTAACTCAATTTGCACTAACTGCAATTTGCCTAAAACACTATACATGCGCTGACATCCGCTATGACATCACCATGACATCAACTGCCGAACATAGCTCGAGTATAAGTATCAATCGATTATTTAGCAGGGAAGACCCAAGCACTATTAAAATCGCTACCCAAGTCAGCATCCAAATTACCCTGCAAATGACTGTTTAACTCACCTTCTAGATCATCACTGATGTTAACGTCCTAATACTGAATGTCTGAATTACTAGCAGAATTAACTTGCCTAGCCATAGCGTAGGTCGGAATGGACCTGAGGTGCATATAGAGGTGGGAAGAGTGGTAGGAATAGAGGTGGGAATAATGGCAAAAATTCTCCAAGTCCCTGGCAGGCATGTGTTGCAAACGCGAGCCGCAGGAATTAGCACATATATCGACCCCTGGATATGGCTGAATTAGCATATATATTGACCGCTCGATAGAATGGTATATTGCTGTCAATGTCGTTACCATAGGGAATGTCACTGCTATAGGGGAATGTCCTTAGTACTAATAGTATTAGTTCTTTGCACCTCGTAGGTTGTATTGCAGAGGGTGTTGTGCCAACCAGACTAAATTCTACATGGTCGTCTCTTCCCATCCGAATCGAATTAATTCTTGCAAATGCGGCTCGCGTTTCTGTTTCTTGACTTACTGGCACCTTTTCGCGTTGTATTCTACTATGTACCTATTTACTTACATATTCCTATATTGCGAACATAACGCAAGCAGAAGCTATCCCTTGAAGTCGTCTTCCCTTGCATTAGTGGTTTTCTACGCAATCTAGCTAGATGTGGATGCGCCAAAAAACAAAGGAAAAGCAGAAAAATTATTTGAATGGTACCGTAGGTAGTGCAGTGACGCCTATTTACCAACACACACCGAATCAATAAGCCATAGAACATGACGTCATAAGCCATATGTAGAACATGACGTCATTTATAATAAATCAATAGGCTACATATACTGCGGCTAAAGAGCTATTGGAATTGGATTTTACTGGCTTCTTTGTACAAGTTCTATGATAGCTCAATCACTCATAAACAATTTCAGCTAACTATATTATCAAGAAGGCATAACTTTAAATTAACAGATCTTCTTGTAATCAACATTGGCTGAAGTATATCTCTCCAGACAGGAAAATACAACGGCGATATAAAGCTCGAACAGCACATATGTGTTTTAAGTGTAATCATTTTGTGTTAGATACGCATGTATATAGCTAAATAAGTAAAATCGCCTGTACAGCTGTATAGTATGTACTAGTTTTCATTGTAAGACATACTAATGCAAGGGAATTCGTGTCTCACAATACGAGCAGCTTGTGCCTGACAAGCCTAGTCTGGTTGCACAGACCAAGTCCGGAGGGCGAGGCGGGAGTCTGTCAAAGAAAAGATTAACTGGGGTTGAGTCGTGACCTTACTGTATGTAGCTACAGGTCCCTACCTAGTCCGCTTGCACAGACCACCTGATTGAGCCTCCTACGGAGGGTCATGCAGCCAGACTACTGATTGAGGTCTTTAAGTTGGTACGTTTTGCCAACATACCCTGCTACTGGAGATAAGGCTGCATGCTTACAGTCTTATTCACGAATACGGTTAGGATATACTACTGTACTATCTGTACGATGATTTAATGATTCCCTATGCTCGGAATGAGACTTATAAAACGGTTGGAGTCATCATCATTGTGTCCGACTGGATAACGTAGGGATAGATATGAGGAAGTCGATGGTTGTCGAATCCGCTCATGGTCTTGAGATCCATTGATAGTAACGGTCCTTTTTGTATACATTATTATATACAGTGCTTTGCCCAAGAGCGGACCGGCAAGCGTCCGCGGTACTCAGGTGCTGCACTGAAGAAGCAGAAGAATCACTGACCTGTACTGTCACCACGCGATAGGTTGCGATGCGAGACAATGACTTGCAGTTGAATGCACAGCATGCCTCTTCTGCCCTCTCCTCCTCTCCTGATGATGATGCTGCTCGCCTCTTGATGATGCTGCTCCCCTCTTTATGAAACTCTCAATATCCTGCGGAGCTTTAGTTTTGATGATGATCTACGCAGCTCAGAGCACTAGCGCTGTAGATGGAAAGCAAAAATAGTTTACATACATAAAATCACTTGCAGCTAATATTATCTTAAGCGGACTGACTAGCCAATGAAATTCTAGCCTGAAAGCTGCATGCACTACAATATAGATACCTATGCCTTGTCTATGATAAATTATCTATGGGTACTACTTTATTTGTAGATCATTGCTATGAAAGCGTTGTTGAAGTGTATAACTAAGCTAATCTTTGTTAGATGTTTGCCTGGGGATCGTATTTCCCCGCACACTGACAGGCAAAATGCATACCGTACCAACCAGCTTCCAGCCATGGAACTCTAAATGTGACTTCAGGAAATCCGCTTTATGGTTGATTATAGTACAGGGAACTAAAGCATAAGAGTCTACACTGATTGCAAGACATACAAGTACTCTACAAGGTGGGTAGTTATATATAGGAGGCTCTTTATGGCAGGCCACATCAGGATTGACAAAAGCATGTAGAATTTCGAAGCCAAATGTGCGAATTTGTGAGGTCCATTTATCCCAGCCACGACGTATGTAGGAACTTGCAGGAATCTTTTTCTTTTTAAAGATTATAAATTCAAACCCCATTATACCAGAGGATATATAATGAGGGTCTAGTATAGAGATTATCACTGGTTAGTAGCAAAAGTGCTGGGGTGGGAGATAGAGGTCACTTGAGAATTGAAATTCAGTAGCAAGATAGTACTGTGCCATCGCCACAACTGATCGCTGAAGACAACAAAGCGTAGGCGAACTCTGACTATTTGGGAGGAAAAGTTCAGTGACTTTGGAAGACATTTTTTGGATGAGCAGGGCCTTCTGGTACCAATATCTACACTCTTATATATTATTAAAGTACAATCAATATCCAAGAGACCTTCAGAAGGAAGTGCAAAACACAGAATTTCGAGACTGAGGTTGATCAGGAGGCAGACCAATCAACAATACCAGTAGAAACTCCAAGAAAAGTCTTTAAGCCAGCTTGCTGCCTTGCAATTATACTTTGTATCTCTTCCGAGCTCCTACTGTACTTTTCTCACCTAAGCAGTTAAGACTACACACTGCCAGTAGCCGATCTTATCTCATAATTTCAGACTCTACACCTAGCGCTTCAGACACACCAGCCAACTACATAAGAAAGCTGTGACAGAGGTTTAGCATTCGGTATAGCAGGGGACATTTGTATGTAGAGCATGGGTTAACTTTTCACTGATGGATGATCCGGATAGGAGGAGCTGAACTAGCCCCCACATGCTTAATGCGCCCGATATAATAAGGGATCCAGTATAGCGGGGTCCAGTATAACGGAATCCGAGGGGGCTGAACGTAGTGCAGGGATAAAGTCGGGTGAGTTACTTCAATCAATAACAGCTCCACAATATGACCCCAGTAATGGTTCCGTGAAACATGCTTAAATCAGATACGAACTGATATTTAGGTAAGGAAGGAGAACAGTCTCATCGTATCAATGACTGCAGAGACACTGAAGTTGCAAACACGTTATAACCAATTATTTAAAGTGGTCAAGCTCTGGTATGCAGCGTGCATGCAGCAAGCAATTAGTTCATAGGTTCACAGAGCTCGTACTAAGAAAATTGGTGAAGAAGAGCAGTTGTCATTTTTGAGACAGCTGCAGTCCAGCATGAAGGAGCACATATCATTACAGTATATATTCCTGATAGGATATATTCTATATATAGATACAATTCTTAACAGTCAAGATTGCAAATATTTGGAGAAAATTTAGAAAATAGTTGAAGAGACATAGATGGTAGTATATTAGCTGTCATCGCAGCTTTAGAACTCAAGTAGTTGGACAAATATGGCTTTGGTTATATAAAGAGGATAAAGATAGTATTGTTAGGTCTTTTAAGTAGGCAGGTATTTCTATATCTCCTCATGGGATCCGGGACTGAAGATACAAAACTTAGTTGTACTATGGCAGATAGAAGACTCTATCGGTATGTTGGATTCCGATAGAGAATTAGTATTAGTGATAGATATGTCTCAAAACCTGACAAGGGCTCTTCATCGAGTGTTTTCAAGAATGGTTGTCGTTAACTGGCGGATAATTACAGTTATTTTAAGTCTTACAGTACCTGGGGGGGCACGTGCTGCGCAGTAAAAGTCGAGTCTTTCTGACGTAGCCTGGCATAAGTAGTTGATTGACATTAGAGGCTTAAGTGCTGGATCCTGATGAATCGGTGTTAGCACTGTCTAGGTATGTAAGTACGTGGTATGCATGCAGAGCGTGATTTTTGCAGAGGAATCAGTTTTGTATTTTTAGCTGACCTACATTCAAGGGTAAAATACAGTACAGTACATAGCTGTAAATTTGGGAGTGGAACTCCCCTAAGGGCCTGAGCGCAGCCAACGGGGCACACCCCTGTTTCAGGGAGTGTGCGAAAAGAGGAAGAGAGAAAAGGATCAACTGTAGGGGTAATTAAGGGACATAGTTCTGAACTAGCTTCTTTATAAAAAAAAGGTCAAAGGTTTTCAATGCCACGGCGACAGGGGTATAATTTCTACAATACCACAACGGTTCTACAATAACACAGCGACACTCCCATACCGCAGGTAGTAAATTCCAGATAGAAGTATATCCGATATTGGAGTTAATTTGTAGTGGGTTACTTAAATAAAGAACAAAGGGATAGAGCGCAAGTAATTAAACAATATGAAGGGGATAGAACGCAAGTGATTAAATATCATGAAGGGGATAAATCACCACATGTACCTGCTACAAATACCTAGCCTCACTTCCAGTTTCTGAACGTTGGTTTGGTGCCATTCTATATACACATGCATTTGCTCTTATCTTACATCTTAACTACTCATTTCCTCTTGTATTTCTGCTGCAATTTTGTTTCAATCCAAAACCTGGCAAGATACTTATTCTACTAATTTTCATCTGTATTTGGTCCTCATGTACTGCCAGCACCCTCTAATCTTGAACCTCACTCAGACTCAGATTCAGAAGCAAAAGAACTCCCATGTAATGCTCCTCGTACTTGCATCCTTTGAGAGCAGCTTAAAAAAGAATGATATCAACGTGGTGAGGCTCGCCAGCGTGCTCATGGAGCACAAAAACACCTTTGCTCTATGTACCTGCGATCAGCCTGGGCATAACTCACACGCATGTCAGACTCCTCATAGCTAAGTTCTATTTGTTTCTTCTTTGTAGTTAGCTCTTTTTCAGTCGCTTTATTGTCTCTATTATTATTCATGTCGGCATTGTTCTCTATACTAATACCTATTCCTGTCGGTCGCTTCTTATTGTCTCTATTGTTTTTCATGTCGGGCATTGTCTTTATATTAATACCTATTCCTGTCGGCTGGTTGCTGAATTATGGTTATGGCCGTTGCGTTGTGGTATTATAAACCTTGCGAATAAGTTGTGGTATTGTAGAAATTATACCCCTGTCGCCGTGGCATTGAAAACCTTTGACCTAAAAAAAAATGAGACAAAAATGTATGGTGGCGATGTATCATGGATGCATATGTTAGTGTTCTTAGTAGGTGACGACATTTGCGCCGAGGGTGGGACGCAAGGTACGGTACGGTACTGTATTTCCCTCTTCAGACAAAACTGCGTGCCTGTCAATAGTCTGGTTGGGTATTGTGCAAGGGCCCCAGTCGTGGAGGTAATATAAGACCCTGCAGGCTGCCGCGCTAGTTATGTCTCTTCCGAACTAGACTACCTCTTCTGGTGATGCAAGTGAGGCATCCAACTGCATGTGCTCGATGCTAGTCTCACTTAGCCACCAATTGTAAAGTGAGACGGGGCAGTTCATTCCCCCACGCTGTCAACCATTATCCCCGATTATCGGAGCGTGCCAGATCTGGGGTAGAATGGTCACGCATATGATGGATTGAGAAGAAAGTGGTTTCGGAGGAATGGTTCTAGCATGAACAATGCAAATCTCGTAAATGAAATCGATAGAAGTAAGGAGGGCTGTACATTGCTCGTTATTCATCTTCCTTGCTTATTAGGATACCTTTACCAGTGGTTTAGTCCGGGCACACTTCCTGAAAATTATTCCGCAACACTGCCTACAACGAGAACAACAGATAAGTAGTATTGTTACCACTGGTCAGGCAATTCTCACAGTCATGCAATACAGCTCTGCTAATTTTCATCAGAGAAGTTGAATATTGAATCGACAACCTCGAGATCTAGAAGAAATGGCTTTACCAGGGACGGTTTCCGTAGCTTCGGAGTCAAAAGCTGCTGGTAGGCAAATTGGAACTCGCTGTAAAGCTCCAAAATTCTAACTAAAGAATGAATAGAGCCTGTGGGAAAACCATTTGAGCCAGGAATAATCTCTCTTCGGCAAAGACCGATTCCTAATTCGCAAACATCAAGGACGACCAAGAGTCTTATACCTTCCATTCCTATGTCTCAAAGGAACTTCTGGCAAAATTGGTTTTTTCGAGCATCTGTATTTGCCATTCGTATCCCCCTTGTATCCGCTGATGAAGGTGATGATTTCAGCAACAATCTTGCCACAGACCTTGCACCTATTTTGTCGCTCTTCGGAGAGCAGGTAACCAAGCAGGTATGTAGCTCAGATGCTCGTCATAGTTATATTCATTCGCAGCTGACCATGAGCGTAATAGTATATGAGCCAGTCTATGACATGGTTGGAAAATGTCATATTTGGCATGGCGCCCCTCGGCATCCTGACTGCCATGGTCGGCGCAATTAGGGTTGGTGGATATAAGTGGATGAAAGCTGCAGTTGGGCGTGCCCAGGAAGGCAAAGGCATAGTCGAAATGGAGCTGATGTCGTCAACTTCTGCAGATGTTTGTGAGATGTGGGATGGAGACCGGGTCATCAGAGTATTGGGTACACCGTCAGTTGCTCAGCTATTCTATCTTGTCCCCGATAATACGCAAATAGCGGTTGGCGCTCAGTCGACCGACAGCAACAGTGCAAGAGAATATCTTCTACCGCCACTCAGGGATAACATGCTTAAGATTTATGACCTAAAGACTGTTCCGAAGCCATGGCTCTCCCGCACTCGGCCACAGGAAACAAACCGCGTAGAGTCAAACCCAGGACCACAGGAAACCAACTGCGCAGAGTCAAACCCAGGACCAAATCTCGCACTGAACCTCGGTGGACATATTGTGTCGATCTCGGAATTATATGCGGTTGCAATAATCGGCACTGTACTACAACTAGGTGTCATCCTGTTTCCTGGGCTCACTCGCCTATACCTGAAGGACACCCTCATGAAAGACGGGAAGCAGCCACAAAAGTATGCATTGCCATGTATGGCTACTGGTACTGTCGCGCTGGTCATTGGGATGATTCTTTGTTCACACCTTGTCCAACGGAGCACGGATGAGCAGACTTGGGAATTTAAAAAGATTAATGGGTATCGAGTGGAAGTAGTATGGTTGCAAAAGGGTCGTGTGGTGAATGACCAGCAATTTGGTTCATACTTTATCCCCCTGGTCCGACAGCAGCCCAAGAAAAGTGGAATCCTTTCTTGTTTATTCAAGCAGAGGCGCAAGAACAGCCAACACCCACTGAGGACCTCCCATCGAGCTACAGAGGAAAATATTCAGAATCAAGCTGAACTTACTTTACTAGCAATAATCCTCGGCTTGATAGGGTTCATTCTGCAGTTTATCGGGCTGCGTGGCCTCAACTGGACTGTTACGATTGCTCAGCTGGGTTCAGCCATTATTATGACAATCTTGAGAGCGATCATACGAAGAAATATGGCTTACCATATCACGAGTGAGTCAATCGAAACCAATCACGAGCTAGATGAAGCAGCTAGACGAATCAGAGGTTGTGATTGTTGGAACATAGTAACAGTTGCAAACTCGCGAGTGAGAGACCCACGCGAGTCCACTGGCGATGATCAATCACAGCCTACGGCGTCTAGGAATGGCTCGGATCAACATACCAGCCTCGCCCATAGAGTTTTCAATACTCGGTGTCAGCTGGAGGAACATTGTCTATGGGAATTTCAATGGCAAAGAACTGTGGATTTCATGGCTGCCGCGATAGAAGGTACCATGAACTTCATCTACATGAACCCAGATATCTACAAAAAGGGCAACCTTGGAAAGAAGTTTCAATGGAAACTGTCGGTTCAAGTCGATAACAGGTCGCCTCCTTGTCTCGAGGATGTGGAGCTGAACTTGTTTAGAGAGGATTTAAGTAACTACCGCGGTTTGGGCCCTTGGAAGGCAGAAAAGAGCGAGATCCGTGCTGCTCTTGGACTATGGATGCTGCATTTCAGATTGGAGTCTAAGAAACACTTGCTAAAGGTTAGAACGTCTAGCTGACAATCAAAAAATTTAACAATATCTAACTTTGTTAACAAAAGGGACTGAGTATCAGCAGCGACATTGACAGAGCTATTGATATGGGGAAACAATCCCCAGTGGAAACTTACGAAAAGTGGATTCGTCGGCAGGAGAAATATCAGGTTATTCATCACAATCAACCATTCGCAGAAGTTGAATCAGCAGAGGACAGGTCAGCGGCAGCGGGTGGATCAACTTACCGTGCACTTGTTGGTTGCCTATCAGATGCCGTCAGTAATAATAGCGATCAGAGTTTGGTGGTGGTTCGAACGGACACTCCCCTAGAAACGGTTTGTGGGCAGATCATCTTCTCCGCGTTCATGTCTTCTGTTGTATCTCAGACTGTGGAATCGATTGGCGGGCAGGTACTGGCAAGAGGTGGAGAGCAGTGGCTGAAAGCGTCTATTGGACTACGGAATACAGTGTTAGACGAACTCGCTATTAATTTGGAAGAAACAGGCTTAGCAACAGCTGATGAAGCCTATTTATGCATAATCCCAGCTCTTGCAACTAACAATAAGCTTAAACGACACGAACAGAGCTATAATGCCCAAAAACTGAACTACAAGGCAAAGGAAATAAAGGCGTGCTTGGAGGGTGGACGATTTGAACAAGCCGAATTACTTCTCTGGTGGCTTCTCGATGATACAGAAAATGAAGCAAAAGGCTTAGAGGTTGAAGGAAAGTGGACTGAGTCCTGCGAAGCATATGCACGTCTTTGGGAGGCTTGCGATAGTATTCAGGGGGCCGATGACTTTGCTGAACTTGCAGAACAAGCCATGGGCTTCTTTTGCAAATGGTTCTGCAAATATGCTAACATAAACCATGATGACCATTTGCAAGACGTTTTGGTAAATGCACAAATGGACGAGACAGAAAAGGAGAGAGGGGAAGAAAGACTGAAGAGGTGCCGAGATATCCTGATGGAATGGAAAGACAGTGAGAGTAAACAGCGTACCGGAGCCAAAGCATCAGGTATTATACTACAGAATCACAATTTCTTACATGCGCAATGACTAATGTTCTCAATAGCAGTCGACAGTTCGTTAATTATGGCCTGCATACGAGGGGACGATACCGCGGTTTGGAATTTATTACGAACGCTGAGCAAGGCTGATGTTTGTATTGATGATGCTCATGGCATGACTGCGATGCATCATGCTGCAATGAAGAACCGTATTTCGGTCGTTGGTTTGCTATTGCGTAACGACAAGACCAGTGAACTGATTGCTACCAAGGACAACAACTCTAAAACACCTCTGGATCTAGCTATTGAGTGTAATGCTGGTGCTGTGGTGAATCTATTAACATTTTACGGAGCTGAAGACAAGGATGGAAGAGCCTCGAAACTTCGGGAAATGGCGATACATAATGGGTCATTTGCAGCAGTCCAGGCGGGAGTTTCCGAAAATGACGAGCATGGGCGTACAGCATTGCATTGGGCAGTATGGAGGGGATCACTACGAACAGTGAAGTTCCTAAAGGGCAAAGTGAAAAATGTCGATGGGAGGGACAAAGACGGATCAACAGCACTGCACCTCGCCGCTAGAGGGGGCAACGACTCGGCTGTCCGGCTCCTTGTTTCTGAATTAAGAGCAGATAAGGAGGCCAAAACTGCGGATGGATCAACAGCACTGCACCTCGCCGCTAGGGGGGGCAATGACCCGACTGTCCGGCTCCTAGTTTCTGAATTAAGAGCAGATAAGGAGGCCAAAACTGCGGATGGATCAACAGCACTGCACTTCGCCGCTAGGGGGGGCAATGACTCGACTGTCCGGCTCCTAGTTTCCGAATTTGGATTAGATAAGGAGGCCAAAACGGGGGATGGATCAACAGCACTGCATCAGGCAGCGAAGTTTGGCTATTTCTCCACTGTTGGTAAACTTATTGGGATATTCGGTGCTAATAAGTACCACAAAGACGTCGATAGAAAAATTCCGATAGTTGAAGCAGTAATATGGTGGTAAGTTTCCATGGGTTTTCAAAACAGGGCAAAATCTGTTTCTAACTGCGCACTGCGGCTGCAACGACAGCATGTGAGTTACTCCCAAGTACTAAAGTGTCGATTAGTTCATGACTAACTTTGCACGGCACGTCAATATATATAGCAGGTGAGTCGCTCTGCGATACGGTAGGTTGTGCGTGGCTAATCAGTGCCCAACGGCTCTGGCAAAATAGCGAGTGAGTGAGAATTATATTAATGCCTTTCGTATATGGCTAACTCATAGTGTGCGATGGCTTAATATTGATAGGCAGTGAGTGGGAATCAATTTCTACCTGATGGGATAGGAAAGCAACGTTATGGCTAACTAACACGATGTCTCGATATAAATAGCTAGTAAGTCTCTTCTGATAAGCAGGTGGCTATCATTTCGTGCATAGCTAGCTAAACAATCCTGACTGGATTCCCTGGTGTGATACCGATAGCTCGTGAGCCTCTCCTTTGATCTCCGGGTGACAATGTTTCATGTATGACTAACCGGTGCCTGAGGGATCCATATCAAAAGTGTGTGAGTAACATATCGGTGGCAATAGCGTTGGTATGACTAACCGATGTCCTATGGCTCAATCTAAATAACAGGTGAGTCTCTCTCCTCCTGTGATATTTCATTGCAAAAGTTTAACCAAGTATAATAATTAATACTTAACTAAGCAGGGACTATACGCGATTGCGCAATGACGATACCTAGTGAGTGATGTCTCAGTGGCAACAATTAAATAGATTTGATTAACTAGTACTCGATATCATCACTAGCTTGTGAGTTCTGTCTACAGAGATATATAGCTGGGTGGCGGCTGGGTGGCAATAGTTGCTAACAAGTGTTCGATGGTAATCGGCAATTTAAGTGTTATGTGAGTTGCTACATTGGTATCTGTTATATGCATAGCTGACAAAGGCATTATTCCTCTGACATCTATAGCGAGTGAGTATCTTTTCACGTATCTCGATAGCAATAGTGTCGTATGTGGCTAACCTATTCAATATTAATAGGTTGTACGTCACTATTTAATCAGCTAGAGATGATCATGGTTTCATGCATGGCTGACTAACCACTGCCCTGGGCTCGATATCAACAGCAAGTGAGTATACGTTGGTGGCAAAAATGCTGTAGCTAACCTGTCGACAGCTTGTGAGTTTCCGTAAATACCGCGGTGGCAATAATTGCCTATGAATTGCCTGTGTGGGGAGGGGAGCAATTGCGTGTGAGGCAGGCTAACCAGTCGCCCTGAGGGCAACGATCTCCACAGCAGGTAAGTTTCCATAAATACCGCGGTGGCAATAATTGCCTAGGCTAACCGGTCGCCCTGAGGGCACCGATCTCCACAGCCGGTGAGTTTCCATAAATACCGCGGTGGCAATAATTGCCTAGGCTAACCGGTCGCCCTGAGGGCAACGATCTCCGCAGCGTGTGAGTTTCCATAAATACCGCGGTGGCAATAATTGCCTAGGCTAACCGGTCGCCCTGAGGGCAACGATCTCCGCAGCGTGTGAGTTTCCATAAATACCGCGGTGGCAATAATTGCCTAGGCTAACCGGTCGCCCTGAGGGCAACGATCTCCGCAGCCAGTGAGTTTCCATAAATACCGCGGTGGCAATAATTGCCTAGGCTAACCGGTCGCCCTGAGGGCAACGATCTCCACAGCTAGTGAGTTTCCATAAATACCGCGGTGGCAATAATTGCCTAGGCTAACCGGTCGCCCTGAGGGCAACGATCTCCACAGCTAGTGAGTTTCCATAAATACCGCGGTGGCAATAATTACCTAGGCTAACCGGTCGCCCTGAGGGCAACAATCTCCACAGCGTGTGAGTATCGTGTGCATGACCTAATTCGCCGTATTGCTGGCTTACCATTGCCCCTATGGCTGTATATCAACATATAGCCTAAAGTTGTGAGCCTCTCCTTTAATTGTTCTGGCTGACCAACAATGACTCACCATATAGTCGGTAAATGTCTCCCCTGATAAATTCCGTGTGTGCTTGCCTAACTAGTTCCCGGCGACTCGGTGTTAGTCATGAGTAAGTTTCTTCTTTGATTTGTAATATTCATGCATGCTAACTCGTGCCCATGGCTCGATATCAATAGCCTGTGAGTTTATCAGTTATAAGGCTGAGTGGCGGTTATTTGCATGGCTAATCAGTAGCTCATGGCCGCTACATAGTTCGTGCGTATTTCCTTGGATTTGCCCGGTGGTATGGTAAAACCTCACGTAGGTTGGCTAACAAAAGTAATGCTTCGATATTCACAGCGAGTGAGTCTGTTCTTTCATATCTCTCTGCCAATAGCTGCATGCATCACTAACGAGGACCGCATGGCTCACTGTATACAGTCGGTGAGTGCCTCTATGAACATCTTAGTTGTATGTGGTGCTAACCGCTCCCCTCTGGTTTGATGCCATAGTGTGTGAGTCTTGCCCTGGAAGCCTGCATGGACATGGTTCCTTGCATGCCTGGCTAACCTGTTTCCTCTGGCTCCATATCAACAGTTTGTGAGTAACCCTTTTTATAGGACAATTTTGTAGGCCTGGCTAACTAGTGTGTGATGGTTCGATAACAACAGGCAGTCAGTCCTTCCTTTTATAGATCGTTGGAAATAATTTCGTTCATAGGCTAAGCGGCACCTTCTGGCTTCATAAATAGATCGTTAGTCTCTCCTCTGGTACCCTTGTGCATGTGGCAAAATTACCATACTTACATTCTGTCCCACATGGCTAACTTGTATGCTTCCACATAGTGCGTAAGCCTCCCATTGCATGTTACATGCTTGTCGCAATAATCCCACTTTCAGATTACGATCCTGATTACTTAATGACATAGGCTGTGGGTCTCCCCGTACTGAGCGCCAGTGGCACGGCTGACCATTTCGGTTCCCAAGACTGTGGGTTCATAATTGGTTGTCCCAGACGCTACATCAGTTGCCTAACTCGAGATCTTTCTCATGCTATATCAACAGGAAGTAGGTTTTTCTTTTGATATCCCGCAGTAGTGCTTGTCTTGAATATGTAACTAACTCCACATGGCATGGATGCAACAGATAGTGGGGACATCCTTTTCAGCCCCTGAGTTGAGCCAGCGCATAGCTAATGTTTGCCATGGTATTTCAATGGATAACAGCTTGTCAGTTTCTACTTGTGTAATGACTCCTTGCAGCAAGGCACAGAGCTAACTATATGATGCAAAGGAAGTGAATTTGACTTATGATACCTTATGCCATTCTTCATACTAACCTTTGTCCCACCACTTTATTCACCAGGACGTAAGTATACTTTCCTTCCTTTCCTTCTACTGGTAAGATCGATGCTAACCTTTTCCGCATGATTGGATCTTACAGAAAGTAAGTTAAAATATTCCATGCCTTCATAAACATCGATACATGACTAATCTATTTTGTTGCTATTTAGACAGTACGTGTGTTTTTTAAATGATATAATTTAATGCATTGCTGACCGTGGTATCTAATTTGGTTATTGATGCCATAGCTTGTAAGCTTGCTCTTCCTGTATTAACTATATCATAATTAACGCATAGCTCATCTACCAATTTTATCCAATAGCGAGTCAGTCACTCCCCAGTGATAATCGCCATCTAAGTCCCTGACTAACCCGTATGCTTGGTCGATTTGATATATTAGCTAGTGAGTGTGACCGTCCCCTGGCTATCATAGTAATAATGCATGGCTAAGTTATACTTTTGTTCAATGCAATAGCTAGTGCGTCCCCTCCTGCCTGCCGCTCCGATCTCGGCATATGTTGACTCCATAACTACTAACCTTTGCAAATCTTCTGCCTCAATAGCGAGTGAGTTTTTCCTATTGTTTTGAGTATAATACTGGGCTAACTTTAGAACTTATTCTTTGGCTCAATAGGAGGTGAACACCTTTCTTAGTATTAGTAGGGTATGACGATGTTTTTGCAGCTAATTCCAGATCCACTTGTGATAGAATGTAAAATCCTCCTCCGGTAGGACCTTTCAAGTAGAAATAACTAATCAGCCATGCCTGTGCTGGTATAGCTTGTGAGGGATACCCTTATGAACGTTCCATTTAGCCATTGTTGCTGACACGGGTCACTGGACAACAATCAATAGCGAGTCAGTTGTCACTTTGCAATCCTGGCCTCTTGATCGGTTACTAATCTAGCAATGAAAATGCGAACCGGCTTATATAGAGCGTGAGTTTATTACTCCTACCTACTGGTTTTAGATCTGTTTTGCAATTGACAACGTATCGTGGGGGTGGTCAATTTGATAGGTTTACGGCGGATGAGCGAATTACAACGGATGAAGGAAACACGGCAGGTGAGGGAAGCGTGGCAGGTGAGGGAAACACGAGAGTCATTGCTTAGTTCTGGGGTAAGTGAGTTATCGCTACTTTCATTCTCTTCATCTTATGCGATATATGCTAATGCAGCTTGTAAATCAGATGGAGGACTGCTGGATTGTGGTAAGGGAGTTTTCATTTCCTACATTTTCTTGAATAATACATACTAATTGAACTTAGGGTTAGTACGTGGGGGTTTCGTCAGGGGGGTTTCTTCAAGGGGGTTTGTCAGGGGGGTTTCTTCAGGGGGTTTCTAAGTTTATTTGGTTTATAATATTTGTATCTCTTTGTCGCAAAATCTACAGCTACCTCGCCATGGTCATGCCGCACGCGAGTATTGAAAGAAAAAAAAAAAAAAAAAAAAAAAATCTACAGTGGTGAATCACTGTGCATCTTCATACTTGACTCTCAGTGTCATGGGTTTCTGTTGAAGTATCAAATTCCCAATCAACTTTTGCCGAGACCTCTCAATAGTGAAGATAATTGGTGACACTACTCGCCTAGAATTTTTCAGATTAGCAGACATGGCTAATATCTCCACCGGAAGGGAGCGATCGGATATGCCAAGAAGGAAGGCGAGGACTGATCTGACCTGGAATGTAGGGGAATTCTGTAAATAGCGCGGGTAGTTTGAAGAAACAAAGTTACTTTGCAAAATTAAAGTTGCATAGAGTGTGCGTTGTAAATATAGGTCATGAGATAGTTATCTGAATTCCCTAAGAATCTCAAGTATAAGAAGCTACTATATATAAGGTACTACATTTCGAAGGCCTACGCTTTGGTAATAGATTAGTAACGTCTCTTATATGTGTTCGAACAAACATCCACCACACCCATCGGCGTTACCCTGAACCTTTTGGCTTGCGCGATGGTCAATTACCTTTTGCCAGTCATTTATTTTTCGTTGATTTCTTGCATTTATAAAATCGTTATGTCGTCTCTTTTTTTAGATTCCATTTCGACTTCAGTCAGCTTATATTGTATTTGCTTCCTGCTTTTTGCTTTTTCTTAGCATCTGATTGGTCGATAATTTAGGACCCTGCTCGCTGTTACCCTGAACTTTCTCTATCTATATACAGCTCGCTTTGCCTGTATTTCGTTTCTACCAATACAAGCAACTTACCGCTAGACTCGTACATAATTACCATCCACGCCCTCGCCTATCCATCGTGCTCTGTCTCCCTCACTGTGCTCAGGACGTAGTTTAATACCTACTATTTGAACCTCCGCTAAGTTGCCTATTGAGTATCCATTACTTTTCTAATACCCTGGTTTTAGGGTATAGGTGCCTATTTAAGGAGTTCTGTGAAATGGACTGCTAGCTGTGGCCGAAATTTCTTTGATCCCCATATATTCGTGCGTTGATATTCCCGTCTACCAGCTTGTTCCCAGTTTACCATCACCCATAAAATGAACGGGAAAATTTCAAATCGAGATGCGCGGGAAACCTGTCATGCCAGATCTCACCGCAATAATACAGGTATGCACCAGACAATGTACTGAATGCGATGGATAATTTCCGGCGCTAAAAGCCTTTTTTTTTTTTTTTTGGAGTCTATACGTCTATGGAGCCTAAGGCTATGAGACGGCCCCGTTCCCTTACCTTAAAAGGCTCGGTATACCCACGGAACAACGGGATACTTAAATGCCCAGCCTTCCGACCCAAAGAGATCAATACTACCGAAATAACCCCTCCGGCGCTAAAAGCCTAGCACTTGGTCATTACTAACACCATTGAAGCGGCACCTTAAGTTATCTGAAGTAAATATACCGGGCTCAAATCTGGGGCAGCTACCAAGAGGTGTCCAGAGTGTGCTTTCAAGCTTGTAGTTTCAGAACTGGTGGGGAAGTTCTATCAGCAAGATGCAGAACGGTAAGAAACTCATGTTTTAAGATCGAGGTGCTTTTTTTTTTTTTTTTTTTTTTTTAACTCAGTACTCGTATGCACAACCTTTAAGGGTCGTATGACGAGCCACCCGGAAACCCGGGTGGATTCAAGGGACGGTCAAGTTAGTCTGACGCCCTGCGCGAACTATGTACAAATAGCAAGAGGACGCAAAGGAGAGAGAAACAAAATATGCGCAACATCCGACAAGTGAGCGGGGAGCCTCGCCCCCCTCCTGAAGCCTCCCTGCCTGCGCCTTAGCGTCCAGCAAGGGGGCGGTAGAGGTAGGCGAAGTATGCCTCTACCGCGTCCCACTCCTCCTCCTCCCCCTCTTCTTTCTTCCAGATTGGTGTGTCCAAATCTTCCCATGTCCTGGCATCTCCGATGAACTCCTGGCGTTGCTGATGGTGGTGGGGGCAGTCGAAGGTGATATGGTAGCCGTCCTCCGAGGGGTGATCGCAGTTGGGGCAGGCTGGGGAGTCGACCTTGCGGATGAGGTGGAGCCAGTAGTTCTGTGGGCCCCGGTTGGTGCGCAGCCAGGTGTAGGCGGACAGGGCGTGCGGCGTGCCTGTGCCATAGGCACCTGTTGGCTCCAAACCCGGGTTCTGAACGCATGTCCTTCCGCCTTGCTTTGGCCGCGGCCCTGATACCCGCTGCGGTAGCTACCTGCTGGCTCCCTGCGATACGGCCTAGAGCTGACTCGTAGGCTGCCTTCTTGTCTGCCTTTTCGTTACCCGGGATTCCTATGTGGCTCCTGACCCAACCGATGGCTGTCTCCCGGTGTGCTCGTTTGTGGAGGAGGCCCTTGATCTCCCTTTCGATGCCAGACCTAGGAGGCGCGCCCCTGCTCAGGTTTGACAGCGCGTGCTTGCTTGCTATAGAGTCCGTCAAGATCAGGAGTTTGTCAGCCCCCGAAGAGCGGAGAGCGAGCGAGATTCCTTTCTCTTCCCCGTCCGCTACCGTGGCCAGAGCTCCCAAGAAGGATCCGTGTTCCGACTCGTGAGTCATCGCCGCTGCTGCTACCTCCCCGTTTTTCCCTCCGGTCCCGTCGGTGAAAGTGAGTGACCAGCCATCCTCTTTGAGGCGGGAGAGTTCCGTGTACCATTCCTTCTTGTCCTGGGAGCGTTTGCTGTCGGTCGGGAGGATGTCGATGCTGGTGAGAGGGAGGGTGCGGTGGTCGTCTCGGTCTCCAAATGAGAGCTCCTCGGGGCTGTCTCCTGTCAGGAAGAAGGCCCTGTGGATGGGTCCAGTGAGGTTGAGACCGGGGAGGTTGGTACCATCATGCCAGTCGGTCTTCCCTTTGGTACGTGTCTCTAGCTCGTTCCTAATGTGCGTATCTCCAGTCCTAACTGCCCTCGCTGCCCAGCAGGCTGAGAGATCATCCAGCTTGGTCTCGAGAGGCTCCACCCCAGCGATCCAGGCGAGCTTCCTATGGCTGCTGCCAAAGTATGCCCCAGTTATCTTCCTCACTGCGCGGTATTCGAGTCTTTTGAAGGGGTCCGTGTGGGGGTTGCTTTGGAGGGGGCGGTGCCAGAGCTCCGCTCCCCAGGTGAAGACGGGGCGGATCATGCCAGTGTACATGGCTCTGCTGGCTCTACTGCTGATACCTCCATTGCTGTTTGATATGCGTTCCATAACTGCTAGGAGAGATGTTGCCTTTGCCGTTCGCGATTTGATGTGGGCCGAGAAGTCAAGTCGTTTGTCCACTGTGATTCCTAGGGTTCTGATCGGTTTCTTGAAGGCTCCAGTACCTTCTCCAAAGTCAAGTCTGGTCTCCTTCTGAGCGTCCCATCTGAGCAGGTGCTTCGCCGCTGTTTCCTCTAGCAGGTGACTGACTCTTTTTACCAAGTCATCATGCCCCTTCCTACTAAGACCCGTGGTGATGATCAAGGGATTGACGTCGTCAACATAACTGAAGATCTCAGCAGAGTGTGTATGGAGGCGGGGCAAAGGGCATAAGCGGTGGGAGCGACGAGTTGGGGAGGGCGTGAGCACCAGCGGGAGTTGTGCTTCGACCTCTTTGAGGGGAATGGCGATGTAGATGAGCCAGAGCACTGGAGACAAGGGACTGCCCTGTGGGGTTCCTTGATTCATGCGCGCCTCACCCCTTTCTCTACCATCCCACTACATCTTGAATCGTCGTTCGCTCAGGAAAGCTTCGACTGTGTTGGCCCATTTTCTCCCTATGGCAGAGCTCACTAGAGCCTTGATAATCCCGTCTTTCCTGGCATTGTTGAAGGCTGATACGATATCCTTTCCAAGTAGTGTTGCTTGTCTGCCTTCCGCAAGTGCCCTCTCTGCCTTATTGATAGTGAGCATCATAGCATCCATCGCTGCCCTGCCTTTCCTAGAGCCGTATTGGAGATTGTGGAACAGCTCGGTTGCCTCCTGGAGCTTTGCTGCGATAACTTTCTCGGCTAGTTTCCCGGTAGTATTAGAGAGGACGATTGGACGCCAGCCCTTTACCTTCGAGTGGTCTTTCCCCGGCTTGGGAATCATCACCATCATGAGATCCTGCCATGACCTTGGAATGGGGACGAGTGAGCTTTCATCTATACACCAGGCTATATCGTTCAGGAGAGCTTTGCCTAGGTGTGTATCTTTGATCAACTTGAGGAGTTGATAAGAGATTCCGTCTGGGCCCGGTGCTGACGTTGACTTGGTAGAAGTGAGAGCCTTGCGGACTACCTCTAGAGCTTCCTTCCCTGCTGTCTGGTACTGCGAAGGGGAATGGACAACCATGGGTTCTGAACTGCCGGTGTGGACGAGATTGTGGGCTTGGAAGGCTCTTACTTTCTCCTGGTCAGTGGTAAGTAGCCTACCATCTTCTGTCATGATATCCCCCATGAGGGGAGAGCATTTGAATGGGTCTTTTGCAATTCTAGCCACCTCCCAGGGGTCCTTATGCCCATGCTCTTCTAGGAACCTATCCCAGCATATCTTCTTCTTCTTTGTAATGAGGCGATGAAGGTCTTTCCTGGCTTGCTCATAGCCTTCACCCTTTCTGCCTGCTCTCCTCGTTTTCTTGAGCTGGGTGGCTAACTCCTTATCCCACCATTTCTTGGACCTCGGTGTAGCCTCTTTTGTCCTACAGAATCTCTCAGCTAGCCAACATAGGTGCTTGTAGGCATCTCCATGATGAGCCGGAACGTATTTTGGGTTAGAGTCGATGTACTCGTTCCACTTAGTCCAGTCTGGGGTAGTATATACTCGGCTGCTCATCCCGTGTATCTGAATAGTAACGGTGATAAGAGCGTGGTCCGAACCTAACCAAGAGCCGGATAGGGTATGTATGTTGGCTTGAAGGCCCTTCCTGACAAAGATCAGGTCTAGGCAGGACATGATACTACCCCTCCGGAAGGTGATGGCGTTGGCTGGGATAAGTTGGTTGAAGTCCTCCTCAAAGGTGTCATAGACCACATTGCCTCTGTTGTTGGTAGATCCTCCCCAAGCAATATGGTGTGCATTGAAGTCTCCTAGTATGATATCACTTGTGATGTCTAGTTGATTTTGGAGGATATCCATGTTGAAATCTCCTGGGAGGTAGACTCCAGAGATGCGGACATTGTCTATAGTCGTGGTTGATGAGCAGCCATCTCTGGAGACTGTGGCTGGCTGTATCCAGTCTATCCGAATATAGCAGACTACTCCAGTGTCCTTATCGATCGCTGAGACTCTTTTGAAGGCTGGGTGGTTGGTGGTATGTTTGTTCTCCCAAATCATTGGTTCGCCGATGAAGACAATATCTAGTTCCGATTTCGCTAGCTCGAGTGCGTTGTGTGTGTGTATACTGCTTCCATTCGCATTCATATACCCAATTCTCACCTCATTATTCTCCTCTTTCTCCTTGTTTCCACTTCTTTCCTTTTTCCCTCTTCCCCCTTCCCTTCCCTTCTTTCCCCTTCCTCCCCTAGTATTTTCCTTGTGTATCACCCTAATCATCAGAGAGACTAGGGATAGCTCGCTCTGTTTGTGGGCAAAAAACCCAGGAATGTCCTTTCTCTCCACAGTTATAGCAACACTTACATCGCAGGTCATCCTTCCTCAGCTTGCACCCAGTGCAGGTCACAAGCCACCAGCAATCCTTCATTTCGTGGCCTCTGAGGTAGCATACCTTACAGTGTAATCTGGAGTCTTGGAAAAGGGGGTAGTTCTCGTGGTCTGGTGTCGGTCTAGGTTCGGTCACCTCGAACCCTAGTCTATCAATGTAGAAGGCATTATCCCCTTCCCTCTTATAGAGGCAAACATCATATACCTTGCCCTCAGTCTCATATCGGTGTGTGTTGCCTGCCTCCACTTCAGGGATCATAGCACGGACCGATGCGGAGGTTGCGCAGAAGCGAAGAGTGCAACGAGTGCCCTTATACTGACCCTTGTTACCGCTCCGGAGCCATTTGGGGGGGCGTACCGCTAGCTCAATCCCTAGGGCCTTGGACACCTTGACTGCCCTGTCCCACGCAAGCTCTCCTTTCTTACCCTCGAAGCCCTCGACTACCATCTCGACACCCTCCTCCTTGATACTGACCATCTTGTCTGAAGGACCCCTGAGCATCGTGGGGTACATCTCTTGTCGTAAAGTTGCCACGTTCGACTTGACTGCTTCTGGGGAGAGGGATTCAGGATGGCGGATAATGAGCTCTCGTTCAGATGGGTAGGATCGAGCCGTCATTACTGTGGTGAGATCCATAGGGCATGAGGGCATAAGCCGGCGTCTCCTATTGTTCCACGCCTCGATAAAGCCTTGCTTCCACTGAGAGCCCCCCGGGGGGGCATTACAGCCGGTGATAATCAGGTGCGTAGTGCACATGGCAGCTGGTATTGTTACCGCCTGTCCGCTAGGGGTGTGGGTAACAGACGAGGAAGCAGAAAAGGCATTCACTAAGGGGACTCGTGATGGGTGTATATAGGACGGGGGGCTTGCTGCAGAAGTTGTCTGAGTAGGTTTGGATTCCGTGGCCTTTCTCTTGCCCTTGTCTGCCTTGAGGTTGGCAGGTGTTGGTAATGCTGCAGCTTTGGCGTATGAGGTGGGAAGTCGATGGGGGACGTCGTGCGGGAGGGCAGGTGGGACCTCAATGAGTACCGTACGTGATGGGTGGACTGCATCCCTCGTGGAGGCTGCCTGGGTGTCGAGCTCCATGGCCTTTCCCTTGCCCTTTTCTTCCTTAGTGTCGAGCGCTGATGCTGCTGCTGCTGGCGCTTTCTGGGTAGCGTCCCCTTTCTTGACCTTCACATTGGTGGGTGTGGGTAGCGTGAGTGAAGATAGCGTTGACGAGGGGAGTGGCGGTGGTGTGAAAGAGTCGGATGCCTTAGCCCTGGTCTTCCTAGGGATCATCCTGGTCTCTTTAGTCTTCTTTGTGACCTCCCCGATCTGTTCCTTGGCTCTCGGCGCGGTAGGCAGTGGGGCAGTGACCTCGTACGCGTATTTGCTAGCTCTGGTACCAGTATCCTGGATGTTGCAAGCCCTGCTGTTGCCTGTCATTGGGCTGTCGGTGCCTGCAGGGGGGGAGACAGATGTGAAGGAGGCTGGCGCTGAGCGAGGAGGGGAGGGTGTGCGTAGGTCGACCTTTGGGACCTCCCGAGACCTTGTGGCTGGTGTTGGTATCGGCGTAGCCATGCTGGCCTTGGCCAACCTTGCATCATATCGCTCCTTCTTCATCTTTCGGCCCAGTGGGGTCTTGTCTTCCGAATCCAATTCCATTGGGGACTGCCCATCATACTCTTTGGGAAAGAACTCCGAGAACTTGCGCTGTTCTGGAGTGACTGAGGAGGACGTGGTGGTCTCTGTCTTTACTTTTTCCAAGACTTGATAGAGAAGTGTGATGATCTTTCCCTCCCACAGGCTCATCATCAGATCAGTGTTCTCAACCGGCCAGGCCAGGCCAGGCAAAGCTAAGGCCGGGGCCGGCTTGGGCCACGGTAAGGCAGGCTGGGCCTGGCCTTCTTATTCAGGCCGGCCTGAAGTAAGGCCTGGGCCGGTCCAGGCGGCCTGAATAAGGCAGGCCGCCTGAATAGCCTGAATAGCCTATTCCGCACGAGGGTCTAGAAAGATCGAGAGCTCAATTTAAGAACCAATAACTAGCTACCTAAACTACGACTCGGTATCTTTATCACGAATACCTTTTGCCTCTAGTTGATCTAACATGGCTTGTACCTGCTCTGCATCCTTAAACGCAATAATGCCACCATCAATACGCCATGACTTCATACACTCAACTGCCTCAATAATATCCTCCTTCAACCTATTCCGCCGGTCTGTCACCATCAATCCTGTACTGCTAAACACACGCTCTACCTCTGAACTCATAGCCGGAATTGCTAGAATGTCAAGCGCCATTCTGGATAGTCGTGGGTAGTCCTTTTGGTGTTGAATCCACCAGGGTCGTGGGTTCTCAATATCAATGATAGTGGAGGAGATGAAGTCATCGAGTTCATCTTTTTGTCGAATTCTAGGTGCTCGCTTAGATCTCCACAAGCGCAAAGTGGATTCGGTGCTCGCCGTACTTGGACCAATGGTCCCAGTTGATTCCGCTAATGATTTACTTTCTCCAGTGTCTTTATATCTATAGTAGTATAATTAGTACAATAAGATTTAAAGGGTAAGGCACATACTTACGTAGTCTCCCATAACAACTGTACTTTAGCCTTCGCATTCTCAATCCAGGTCGGATGTTCAGCCCAGTTCGTCTCAAAGTAGTCGATTTTCATAGATGGGTTGGGAACAACTGCAGCGTACAGGACGGTATTTGCATCAGTAAGCGCATTATGGGCTCCTGATCATCATCGAAAATCCCCGACATATCTATAGATGAAGAGTTAATATTATCCATAATCTTGCACATAGCTTAACGTACTTTTTTTTTTTGAAATATTATAGATTACTTACCACGACAAGTAATAGAACCGTTGCTGTTTTCTTTTTTTTTTTAATACTCTGTACTCGTATGTGGTCCCGATACAACCGTTGCTTTCAAGTGGATTGACCCGATAGCAACAGATACAGCTACAACTTTATGGTAATTACTCTTAAGCGACAGTCCTGAATAGCCTGGACTGCCGCTTGAATAGCCTGGGCATGGCCTGAATAGCCTGGACCACGGCCCGAATAGCCTGGACCATGGCCTGAATAGCCTGAATAGCCTGGACTATGGCCTGCACGGCCTGAATAGCCTGAATAGCCTGGACTACGGCCTGGACGGCCTGAATAGCCTGGACGGCCTGATTACGGCCTGAATAGCCTGGGCCAGCCTGAGGCCGGTCCAGGCTATTCAGGCCTCATGAGGTCAGGCCGGGGCCGGCCCAGGCGGTTTCAGGCCTGCCAAGACCTAGGCCCCCAGGCCAGGCTTCAGGCGGCCTGGTCGGCGGCCGGGCCGGTTGAGAACACTGCATCATCTGGATCACCTCCTCATGTCGTAGGGCTGCCGCTCGTTCTACCTCCACCAGGCGTTCCTCTAAGTGTTCCTTGTTTTCCTTTGCTTGTCGCTCGACGTCTTCTAACTGACGGTGGAGCTGATCTCCTAAGCCGTCCACTTGCACCAAAATATTGTCTGTGGTCCGTCCCAAGGCTCCCACCTTGTCGAAAAGAACCTCCGTGGTGTAGAAGGGGCCTTGGATTTGATCCCTGTCGAAAACCGGATCTCCCCAAGAGGGAGCCGGGGAGGACTGGGAGCGTGTTGGGGAGGGAGCAGATGTGGTGTCACGCCGGGACAGAGTGCGCCCTCTGGGAACTGCTGTAACTACCGAGTCACTGCTGTTTGAGCCGGAGGAGGAGGAGGAGTCGGAGCCCGAGTCAGAGTCTAGGTCGATGCTTGAGCTGTCGCGGAAGGAGGCTATGGACGAGGCAGGGGAGGCGGCCCTCTACGCAGAAGTGGGGCTCCACGTTAGAGCTGAGTCACATGGGCTGCAGCGGCTGTCTGGGGGTCCGGTATGGAGGTTGTGGCAGGCTAGGCAGGACGACCTGTCTTGTGTGTGTGGGGTTGTAATTATCGAGTCTCGGAGCTGTTCCTCAGGGGGAGACAGAGCCACGATCCCGATATGTGGTGAGGCGAGGAGTGCCCGGGTGGCGTTCGGTGGCGAAGGGCCCATGTCAATGGAGGCTTGAGAGTCGGGAACCTCCGAGAGCTGCCGTGTCCCTCTAGCGCAGGCCTTATCGATGACGGACTTCGCATCCTCACTGGTATTCCACGCGGTGAGGTTGTCTAACGTGTGGTAGCGGCCTCCTCCGATGATGGCGACCTTTTGCCCCTGCTGCCAGTTCGCGATCGGGTGGAAACGGACTTCGTGGGTTGGTGCGCCCCCCTGTGCGGCTCTCCGCTCGGCCCTGTGTCTGGTGTTATCTGCCAGTGCCATTACTGTCCCGTGATCCGGGTGGCGCTTGGCCCTGTGTCTGGTGTCTGCCGGTGCCATGACCGTCCCGTGACCCGGGTGGCGTTAGTGTGAGGATTTTTTTTTTTTTTTTTTTTGACTCAGTCGTTAGTGTGAGGAGAGGTGTGGCAAATCTTCCGATTGGGAGATGACGGATGGAGCTTCCGGGGTTGCGTCCGAGACTGCCCGAGGTGTGGTTGCCCTCGCCACTGTCGTGGACCAATGCTCGGTTGAGGTGGTTTCGTGAGAGAGCTGAGGGAAGAGGAGCTCAAAACACTTCAAACGAGGGGGAAAGGTTCGCAGAGGTTGTTCCCCCGAGATCTGAGTAGATATTGTTGCTGTAGCCAGCGAGGGCTATTTCGTGGTGTTGTCTGTTTGTCTGTATTGGCTCTGGTTGTGGAGATACGACCTTTTGCTAGGTTCGTCGTGTTTCGTTGAGGGTGTTGTAAGATCGAGGTGCCTAGTATAGATGCACTGAGAAATATTTGAGAGACAAAAAATGGGTTTGATGCCTCACTAACGTAGTCAGGTTGTCATCTAAGCACTTAATTCAAGAAGAATAGGGGTATTCAAAGTTAAGATTTTCGACCGAAAAAAACGATTTTTTCAGATCGGTGGTTTTTCATTTTTTTCGTTTTTTGCGACCATCGCCACACAAACTTTTTTGCGTCGATTTCGCACAGAAAAGACCGAAATCGACCCCGTTTAAACGCAAATGTGGCCCTTTTTTTTGCGAATTGTGCCAAGAACAGCAAGGACAACGTGGGTTAGCCTTAGTGAAAGGCTAGTCTGAATTCGTAGTAGGCACAAGGGTGTTAGATCCGCCAGAGGGGGGGCCCAGGCAAATCCCGCCTCTCAGCGACTGTGTCAAATATCAAATACAGAACTTCACGTGAGCTAACAGGAGCGATTCAGTGACCAGACTTCTTTGACAGCCCTCATCCCACTAAATATCCCAATAACATATCCCAATAACCCTTGCCCCACTAAGCCCTCCCCTGTCCGACTATACATTCCAATAACCTTCCCCTCCTCAGCCCTCCCCTCATCCCACCATATATCCCAATAACCCTCCCCCCCACCCCACCATATATCTTAATAACCCTCCCCCCCCCAGTCCCTCCCATATCCCACCATATGTCTCTATTACCCCCTCCCCGACGCTGTGTACCGGGAAAACTGGTGAATAAGACACCTTGTCGGTTTTCGAGACATCTGCAAGCACCATGCAACTGGGCAAGATCTGAAGAGATTACTATGAAATGGATTCAGAATGATATTTGTGGAACTACCTCTTCTTCTACATTAGAGCTACTACAACCCGAACGCTTAGTAGTATTAAATGTTTTTAGTAGTCAAAAAACTAAGGTCCTAAATGCTATGAAAGAACATCATATTATTCCAGTATATATTCCTGATGGCTGTACAGGATATGTTCAGCCTATGGATACAATTCTTAACAAGCTAGTTAAGGATAAGATTGCGGATATTTTAGAGGAAAAGTTGGAAGCAGTTGAGGAAACAGATGAGAGTGTTGGTTATCATCGCATTTTCATAACTGAAGCAGTTGGACAAGCATGGCTTTGGTTACATGCAGAGAAAAAAGAGAGTATTATTAAATCTTTAAACAGGCAGGTATTTTCTATATCTCCTGATGGGACTGAAGATACAAAGCTTTATGTGCGTGGCCTACCAGATATTACGGTAGATGGATGGTGCGTTGGATTTCCGATGAAGAGGTTGAGTATATGTGGAGGCTACAGACGGTACAGAATGTGTCATGCAGAGCCCCCTGTCCAAGCAACGGATTCAGGTAGAATTAGTATTAGTGCGCTTTGTAATTAGAAATGTCTCAAAAACCGACAAGGTGTCTTATTCACCAGTTTTCCCGGTATCCCCTTTTCTTCACGCCTCTGTTTCTGGTAGTCCTAAGGCGGCGTATGTTACACCCCCATTTATTTTTGCCTTCACATGCCTCATGGCTCTCCTCACCAGTTGTCTATTTGTGAGTCCTCCGCCAGCCACCGTATTGGCTACGACTCTTGCCGCCAAGTCAGTAACATAGTCTGCAACCACCGCTCTGAACTGAACTACCTGCTTGCCAGTTAGTTCGTCCTCTTCCTCGTAGCAGAGTAGCCCTCCCCTGGCATCACTCTCATGGATTACGTCAGGAAATGCGGCTTTATGCTTCGCCTCTAGGTCGGCTAGCACCCACTGTTGTCAGTGTATCCGATGCCGACGACCTTTGTCTCCATGATATCCCCTGACCGAGTTCGATCATACAAACACCTGGCTTCCCGATACGTCTTGAGCATAATCCCAATTGCACCCTTGGTTTTGATTCCTCGAGGATCCAGGTGACCAATCCGGAGATCGATCGCCCACTGCTTTGCCACGTTGATCCGAGTACCGCAAACATACTTTGAGGCGTATTCATCTCGTAGCTTGTATGCCAACAGCTTTCCCAGGTGTGTATTCCACTTGATGCTCCCCTTCGCCCCCCCCCTCTACCCCCACCACCGTTTCATCCTCTTGGCTCTCTTTCGGTTGACTTCTTCTGAGATCGTGTCCGGTTTGGCCTCATCTACACCCCGAGTTAGCTATGACTTGATTTACCGCGATTCTCAACCCCAGACCCTACCTCGTTACGTCCCTAACTCGATACGTCGTAGTGGTGTGTTGAAATGTGGGGGACCTGTATCAAACCAATTACGTCTATCAAACCAATTACGTCGAAACCTAGTTCTAGTCTCATGGCACATGTGCCAACCTGACTAACCCAACCTGACTAACTTAAAGCACTAAGTACTTTTGCCCTAGCTTTCCCCTTAGCCTTAAATTCAATACATGGGGATCTTGGGAAAATTCTACGTGGAGTAAACATGGTTTTGGGGCGCATAAAAACGCTGCTTTTTTCGCTCTTTTTCGTGGGGTATTCAAAGTTAGGCCGTTTTTTCCAGCGTAAAAAACGCACAAGAATTTTGGCTCCAAATTTAACTTTGAATACCCCTAATATCTAAATGCTCATGATAATTAGACTAGGGACCTTCTTGAAGTAGTCGATCGGCATTTCTCACGTACGACTTCCATAGCGGAATGGTTCGAAGAATACTGTAAATCAGAAAGGGCCTTCACCGGGGGAAATGCCTCCTCCAGGTTAAAACCGGTTATAGAGGGGCAAAGGTTGCATAATCTTCCAGGTCAAGTCTGGGAGATGCGGTCTTCCGCCGACACCAACTTTGAGAGACTGAGCGATTGAAAGATCTCAACAACCAAAGCACTTCCAGTGTCAGCGATAGTCTTATTTTATTCCCCTTGCCCTTGTTAAGATGCAAACCCACACAGACGAAGAGAAGGCTTGTCTTAGATAGTAGCTTGACGGCGTGCAGACTTGGTTCGTCTCTGCTCTCTGTATTGCTCGATGACCATGACCAAGTCCCAACCAGTGAAGAGCCTTAATGGCTACTTCTCGAAGGTCTGACTAATCCACGCTAAGCTATCTATACAAACAAACACCCGAAATCTCCTTATGGGGGCTACTACAAACGCCCCGTAACACCCCTTCATCAGGGATGGTTAGGAATCCTCCTGACCGTCCCGTAACAAAGCAGCTATCATTAACAACCAAAAAACATATTAAGGAGAGGAGATGAAGCAACGTATTAAAAT
This sequence comes from Tirmania nivea, assembly GCA_015179035.1. NCBI lineage: Eukaryota > Fungi > Ascomycota > Pezizomycetes > Pezizales > Pezizaceae > Tirmania > Tirmania nivea. The sequence goes on along the minus strand of WHUY01000011.1, from coordinate 978,705 downwards.
GAGGAGATAAAGCAACGTCCCATTCCGCCTAATCTATCCCGCCTATTCCCATATCGCCACTTCCCTCAGGATGAACGGCTTCACTCGATCTGTATGCCAACCCTTATGGATAGTCCCATTCGTTGTCTGGAAGTCGATTTTCCCCTTCGATGTGATATAAGTGATTCGAGCCGGCCCCTTCCATCTATCCTCCCATGGGCTCCCAGGCTTATGCCTCTTAGCGTAGTTCTGGAACAGAATCAAGTCTCCTATCAGGTAGTGATGATCCATCAGCTTAGCTTTTTTTTTTTGGTAAATCAGTACTCGTATTGAAGCTCTCGCTTATGACGAGGCAGCGCATCCCCTCAGGTTAAGCCTGACGGGATTGTCCTACCACTGGGCCGCTCCCTGCCCCTGTATCTACATACGCGTGACTAGATACCCCCCGTGAAAGATATTCGCACCTCAACAGAACGTAAAAACACAAGGAGAATCGTCTCAATCACCCTCTGACCGCTCCCGCCAGCTTCTCACACCACTCCGGGTCCTCCCAGATCTGCTCCCACTTCCGCCCCTTCCCATCCGCCACCCAGGGCAGCTCAACAGGTGTGCCGCGTTCTGAGCCACCCCCTCTTCACACAGCCCGCACCGCGGGTCATCCGCCCTGCCTATTTTATGCAGCCACCAGCGCTGCGGTCCACGATCAGTCACTACATACGTCAACCCCCGTAGCGCCTCCCGGTTCCATTTCGTCTGCTTGGAAGGTCGTCCCATGGGGAAGGCCTGTCGGATGCCTGCCGGTGTAACGATGTCAGGTCTTAGCATCCTCTTGCCCACCCATGCCACCTCCTTCGCTTTCCTATCCGCTCTCTCGTTCCCTTCCACCCCACTATGCCCCTTTACCCACATCACTATCTTGCTACCTCTCCTCATCTCTTCCACCGCCAATTCCTCTATCCATGACCGTGGTTGCTCAAAGCACAGATTCCGTAACCGGCTTATGGCGCCCTGGCTGTCAAGAGCCACTACCGACCTTCCCGCCTTCCACGCTCGCACCACTCCCAGCATCTCGGCGTCCATCACCGTGGCGAAGGAGCCTAAGTACACCCCTTCCTCCCATCCCTCTCCCACTTCCCCACCAACCGCCGCTGCTGCTGCCACCTCTTCTTGTCTTGATCCATCTGACCATGCTCTCACCTCTCCTGCATTCAGCTCCGCGACCTTGATCTCCCTTCCCATGGTCCCACCGTTTCCGGACATCCAATGGAGCACCGCATCCGATTCTACCACCCCTGCCAGTATTCCTTCTGCGGTCTCCCTCAGCGCCGGTAGCGCTCTCACATATACCGACGCCGCCCACCGAATCCTTTTCGCCCGCATCCATGTTCTCAGGTCTTGGATGCCAGTAATATCCTCGATTTTTCCCCGTGCGCTACCCCTCCACCCCCCGCATATCCATCTACCCCACTCTGCACTCATCCTCTCCATCACTTCCGAGGGCTCTGTGTGTGGCTCCGCACCATACGTCAATATCGGAAGCAGCTGTCCGCACACCAGCTGCTTCTTCCCCCCTTTTTTTTTTTTTTGGTAAATCAGTACTTGCATTGAAGCTTCTTGCTTATGGCAAGGCAGCGCATCCCCCAGGTTAGGCCTGACGAGATTATCCAACCGCTGGGCCGCTCCCTGCCCCGTATCTACGTACATGACCAGATACCCCCCGAACACTAATATCTAACGCGCCGAAAGCATCCCACGCCCGTGACTTAGGAAATCACCGCCTCACCACCTCTGCTAGCCTCTCACACCACTCCGGATCTTCCCATATCTCCTCCCACCTCCGCCCCTTACCATCCGCCACCCCGGGACAACCCAGTAGATGCACAGCATTCTGCGCAACCCCCTCCTCACATAACCCGCACATAGGGTCCGCCGTCCTGCCCACCTTGTGCAGCCACCAACGCTGCGGTCCTCGGTCCGTGACTATATATGTCGACCCCCGTAGCGCCTCCCGGTTCCACTTCGTTTGCTTAGAAGGACGTCCCATGGGGAAGGCCTGTCGAATGCCTTTTTTTTTTTTTTTTTTTTGAATCTATACGTCTGTGGAGCCTTAGGCTATGAGACGGTCCCGTTCCCTCATCTTAAAAGACTCGGTACACCCACGGAACAACGGGCCAACTATCCACTCAACTAAATCAAACTGTAAAAGACCCGCCACCTGTATAAACTGTATAGGAGTGCGAAATGACAAATAAGGTAAAGGAAAAATGATAAGCCATCACTAGAAAATCCATTACCACTCGCTCACAAATCCACCCTCTACTTTCCTCTGTTGAAGTCATAAGCCTCCATTGGGAGCCAGCGTCTCCTCATTTTCAGGTGACTCCCGACGGCTAACTTCCTGTCAAAAAACACAACCACGGAGCTGGTGGCTTTCCCAAGTCTCCGGTTACCTCCCAAGAGCCAACGTGCTCCCATAATCCCCCTCACTCCCATATCCTGTATGAAATCTGCTATGGGTCTCTGGCAGGGGACCCCGTGAATTACAACCGCCTTCACCAATTTGTCATGAGGAGGTGTCTTCTGCGGGGGTATTTTAGCTGGTCGGGATTTCCCAGCCTTTGCTACCGGATGTGGTGCAGCCTGTTTTTTGGTAGTTGGAGGTGCCACTACCGGGGCCTCATCCTCATCCTCATACCCAGACAGATCTTCATACATGTTTGACCTGTCTGCCATCTCAACATCCTCACTGTCTTCTACCCCCTTCTTCTCAATCTCCGCCACCGTCTGTACTGCCACTTCCACCTGTGCTTTCCCTATCTCCCCCGGAAAATAGTCTGACTGGGTTCCGACCGATACCGTCTCAACCGGTAGTACCTTACCCTTTGTCTGCCATTTCTTCCGCTCAGAAACCACTATCTTCTTTGATCTGTCACCCACCTCTTTTTCTGCCCACTCCTTCCAATTCCTCTCGCAAATCTGTAGTTGGTTTCCCACCATCTCCTCTCGGTCAACCCACTTCTCTTTCTCCCACCTCAACTTAAAAACCTCTTTCTCTAACCTCTCAATCGTCTCCACATGGGCTACCCCTTGGTCCGTAAAAGCAACCAAGGTCTGCTTCAAGCTAGAAAGTTCTGTGTCTATGATATTCCGTTCTTTAGACAAGCATAGAATTTCATTCTTGAGGCCCCCAATTATTCTCTCTTCCTCGACTAGCCAGCAAAACATATGAGCTAATTAACCTACCCCCTATGGGGATAATCTCCCCCCCTCTCGACAAATAGAATATTTGTGGAGGGGGGCCTCATCGGTATCACTCTTATACAATTGTCCCCCCCACTCCTTACGAGTTAAATCGAATGTCTGGGCTAGGTCTGCCCTCATTGCCACATTTTCTCCGAGAAATGTTTCAACTACACTGAGCTTAGTATCAAAGAACGTGTCCTTTAAGAAGCATATCGTATGTTGTAACAAAAACCTCCCGACTTGTTCCCACTCTCTCTTCCCCATCCTCTTAAACTTCTCTATCCTCTGCTCTTCTTCCCATCCGTCAAACTGCTCCTCATTCTCTGAGTCCCGAAACCCGATTGTAGACAACTGTACCCTTGGTGTGGGACCTGGCGTTGGTAGTTGCATTGTATCCGGAGTTTCGTACCTTGGTCTGTTGTCTAGGTTAGGGACCGCCAACGGTTTGGCGGTCTTCCCCTAGCCCTTGCGGAATTGTGGCATCCCTAAGAAGTCTCGTTAAATTCCCCGAAGAATTGTGACTTCCCACTCCGAAGGTGACCCAAGGTCCTGCGCCGCTATTTGGGTTGCAACGCGCTGCTTTTGCTGTATCCTAGAGCCTCCAAATTGCTGTTGTATACACCACCAATCACCGGTGAATACGGTTGCAACGTTGGAAAAATCGCCCCGCGTCGTAGCAAAACTCGACCCTCTGGGGGATTGCGTAGCTCCCTTCAATTGAGCCCAAAAAATAAATATTCGTGCTCTGCTCGTTCCGCTCTGTAAATCGCTGTTTACTCCGACGACGGAAACCCTCTGGTTGTTGAGATCGACCAAGTGGGCTCGTCCTGCACGGTGTTGTCAACAATATAAATACTTCAAATCAGGCTATAAATATACCATTACCATCAAGGGAGTAAAGAGCCAGATTCTTGTCTTAATCTAGCTCTTCCAGAAAACTGCAATACTAGAATTCTAATTCCAAGAATTCAAATACCAATTCCCTCCAGTTCGATAATATCAACTACAAATCTATCTGATTCAGATTCCTCCATATATAAGGATGCAAAAGGCAAACCTCCTACTTATCTGCTTCAGAAGGATCCATACATGCACTAAGATCTACTCAATCTAAACCTCCCCCTATTGCATCTAATATTTCTGAGCCTATGGCATCTAATATTTCTGAGCTGGAGGATATTTCTGATACTATTATAGTATGCAAGGAATAGTAAGTATATTCTGTTCCTATAATTATAATTTATGATACTAATTTAAAATACTAGGTACTATTGTGCAGTAGGTTTTAGGTTGCAGCAGAACAAGTTTAATTTGAGCTGGATAGATTTATTTGAGGGTAGGTAGATTAGTAGGAATATGGCGAGTTGGTTTGACTAAGACCAGCTGAGTTTAATTGAGGCCGGGTGAGGTTGATTTAACTTGGGCGGGCAGGTGGGTTTGATTTAACTTGAGTGGGATCATAGGCGAGTTTGATTTAACTTAGGTAGGGTGCTTGAGCAGGGTCTCATATAGGTTTTCATATGTATTATGCTTGCTGAGATTGTTTTTCATATTGTATTTACCTTCCTATTTGTTCTGGCAATTTATTAGTCTGGTTGACAATTTATATAAGCCTGTTATAGTAAGCCCGCTCCAAATAGCTTGTATAAGCTGCTTCTGAAGTAACCATGACCGTAAAGTAAAGTACTTACCACTGCGCCATGCCTACCGTCAGTTCATGCTAAATTCTGCAGAATCGGCTATATTATGCAGTTGCATGTACCCAAAAATGCTAGATTATGCAGTTGAATGATTTCGCAGCATTTTGTTGGCGCTAACGGCTCGATTGATGAATGGGTCGCGCTAACATCACCATTGCTGAGTGGGGCGCCCCTGATAGAACGTATAGGTCATATTCCTGGATGTTCGTCCAGGAACATCATCGAGCTCTATTTAACATGATGCCAGGCCCGCTAGTGTATCCTAGACCACCATATGTGGTACTATCACTTCCCCTCGGGCGCATCATGGCAATGAAAAGGAAAAAAAATAAACAATTGATTGTAAAATAAAAGAATCCAGAAAATCCCATATCCTTATAGCCCAACCTCCCCTGGTTCCGCCCGTCATAGATTCAACGACTACTATGGGGTAGTATTTGTTAGTGTAGGCATTTAAGTCAGAGAGAAATTACCTGAAATTGTTGATATTCTACTCAGACGTTGTAGGAAAACTTCTACAAGCATGAAAAACTTCTATCGGATTGAGTTATTTAGGTCAGACAGGGGAGCGAATAACATACCCCACACTGATTGATTTAGGTCAGACAGGACCAGGGAGCGAATAACATACCCCACACTGATTTGTTTAGGTCATTCAGGACCAGGGAGTGACTAACATACCCCACACTGATGGATTTAGGTCAGGCAGGCATAACATACCCCACACTGTTTTTTTTTTTTTTTTTTTTTTTCAGTCAAGGCATCACGTAGTAAGGCTGTGAGCGCATCTGCATTGATGTCATTTGTCTCGATTGGGTTCAAGAATGCGTTTTGTTCCCCCGCCTCGAGTACGATATAAGGTGTGTCGAGATTCTGGACGTTTACCTAACAAATGCTTATATCATGGTTAGATAGCCCATATTCCGTACAACGCTTTTGTTTTCGTCTTTGAACTAGTTCTTCTCCCTCATACAGGATCTCGAATGTCTTTGATATCTAGAGGGATGTTGTTATAGTCCAGGTTCCTACCAGAGTGTTATTTTGATCTGCTTGATGTAAGCCGTGTAGTTAGCTGGAATATGGTTGGCTGTTGAGGAGAATTGGAAAAGGTTCTCAAGGGTATTCCAAGCTTGTCTTGCAGTTATGTTGTCCGTCAAAGATGACTGAGTTTCGGGTTTGTATCGAAAATAAATCTCCTAAAATGTCCACTTATCAGCTTTCTCCCAACTGACGTTGGCGTCATGGGGTCGATCGTGGTAAATAAGATAAACACATGAGAAGAATACGCATGTTCTTTTCTCCATATGCCATAGTTACCGTTGTCGAGCAGTTCGAAAACTAGGGTTTCACAGTGAAGAGTTTTAGGATATCTAAGTCCTCCATGAACGTAGAAGGTGGAGTTAAAGGTGAATACGGAGAGGAAATCTTTTGAGTGTAGGGAGGGTTCCTTTTAGATATAGATCTGTATCGATCGTGTGGATGATACAGGAGGTGCTCATGTTCTGTCCCATTCAGCAATCATGGCGATTTGTCAATCGGTCAACCCATTGACAAATGGGGCGCTATTTACAGTTGGGGCGCCCCACTCAGCAATGGTGATGTTAGCGCGACCCATTCATCAATCGAGCCGTTAGCGCCAACAAAATGCTGCGAAATCATTCAACTGCATAATCTAGCATTTTTGGGTACATGCAACTGCATAATATAAGCCGATTCTGCAGAATTTAGCATGAACGGACGGGAGGCATGGCGCAGTGGTACGTACTTTACTTTAACTTCAGAAGCAGCTTATACAAGCTATTTGGAGCGGGCTTATAACAGGCTTATATAAATTGTCAACCAGACTAATAAATTGCCAGAACAAATAGGAAGGTAAATACAATATGAAAAACAATCTCAACAAGCATAATACATATGAAAACCTATATGAGACCCAGCTCAAGCACCCTGCCTAAGTTAAATCAAACCCACCTGCTTGTCCAAGTTAAATCAACCTCACCCGGCCTCAATTAAACTCAGCCGGTCTTAGTCAAACAACCCGCCATATTCCTAAAACCTACTGCACAATAGTACCTAGTATTTTAAATTAGTATCATAAATCATGATTATAGGAATAGAATGTACTTACTATTCCTTGCATACTATAATAGTATCAGAAATATCCTCCAGCTCAGAAATATTAGATGCCATAGGCTCAGAAATATTAGATGCAATAGGGGGAGGTTTAGATCGAGTAGATCTTAGTGTATGTATGGATCTTTCTGAAGTAGATAAGCGGGAGGCTCGCCTTTTGCGTCCTTGTGTAGTGGAGGAATCTGAATAAGATAGATTTGTAGTTGATATTATCGAACTGGAGGGAATTGGTATTTGAATTCTTGGAATTAGAATTCTAGTATTGCAGTTTTCTGGAAGAGCTAGATTAAGACAAGAATCTGGCTCTTTACTCCCTTGATGGCAATAGTTGGTACATTTATAGCCTGATTTGAAGCATTTACATTGTTTTGTTTTGCAAGATGTTTCTTGCTTACAAGAACAATATAAAAGCAACTCTGTCACTTGAGAAGCTAAAGCTGCTGCTTGATGCAAGCTTATAGCTGTAGTGTTATTACCAAGATCTAATGTTGTAACTAAATTAATATTTAGTAAAGTATAGATATTAACTTAGAAGTTAAAGGGCTTTACCAACTAATAGTGGAACTGAATTGAGTTCTGCTGTTGGATATAAGCGATCTAATATCCCATATTGAATTTTGTAGTTGATAGCGGCCTGGATGCGGTTGAGCCAGAATGCGAACATATAGTCTTGGATAATCCAGTGTACCTCGATCTTGTCGAGGAATATGTAAGGATACAATTGCATTAACCTCAAATGACTCAATTTGGAAGCGCTTGTTATATCGATTTGCCATTTACATACGTGAATGCTGAATGGAACTACCAACAGAGGCTTCCATTTCCATTAACATTATGGTTGAAGAGGAAGTCTCTAAGAGACTTGGATCAATTGGAATAGTTGGCTTTGGTTGAACTTCTGTACTAGATGCCTATATATTATATATTAGTTAAATATTTATAATAAACCTTTATAGAATCCTTACTGTAATAGGAGTTTCATCAAAGATATTAATTCCAGAAAAATCATGAATAAAAAAATTATTATCTTTAACTGGTGTTTAAGCCTCTAGAGCAACCTGATCAACTTCATTCAAACATTCATCCTCAACTTGATCAATACGTAATTCTGGATGACTTGGTACTCTATCTTCCCATCGTGGTTTGCAACCAAAAAATATCTCATATGGCATTTTGCCTCCTAAGGATGTATGACTTTGTCGGTTCATTCCTAGTATTATATATGGTAAGACATTTTTCTTCTTAAAACATAAAATGAGACTTGATTAATTCATACCTAATGCGACATCTAGTAAAGCATCACTCCAACTTTGATTTATATGGTCTTCTAACCAGCAGCGCAATTTTGTTTTCATAACACCATTTGCTTGTTCAACTAAGCCTTGAGTTTGAGGATGCCGAGGTCGTCCATTGATAATTTTGATGCCATACTGCTATAGTAGAATCAAAAGTGTACCTTTGAATTCTTTTCCATTATCACATTGAATAATCTTTGGTACTCCTATAATTCCTATCAAATGAGCAATACATTTAGCAACTCCAGAAGCTGTTTTATCTGGAAGTGCATATAAAAATGAGTATTTGCTAAAATGATCCTTAATATGTAGAATCCAATAATTATTACCATGTGGAGTTGCTCGCATATCAACTAAATCCACCTGTACTCTTTCTAGAGTATAGCTAGAATTGATAGGTTCTAGTGGTGCTCGGGTTTGTGATGGTCGATTTTGTAAGTATATTAAACAATGCTTTAATAGCCAAACAACTTCTTCTCGAGAAATGCCATAATAACGCTGCTTAATAAGATGAAATGTTTTGGTATGACCAGCATGCTGACATCATTGATGTGAATCAATAATTGCTTCACATACTCTCTCTAAGAGAATAACTTCTCTATTTAAAATTAGCTTCAGATTCTCTCAATTATAAATAAGTATTAAGATTAACAAACCGCTGTGGATAGTTTCCAGTTGCTTTCCGATAAATTCGACCATTTACCAGCTCATAGAACGATAGTACATCACACTTTTGATTTGACCACCTTTGTTTAGCTTCCTTATTATTTTTCAGATCCGAAGGTACTTTTGAATCTGGGAAAGTTAAGAAGCATTAGTATTCAAGATATTTCTCCTCATCAAATCGTGCTCGATTTCGATTATCTATTGATTGTAGCCAGGTAGTAAAGCTACTGCGTATTAAATCGGGAATTATAGAGCCTGCCGATATTGTGAGTATGTAGTATATAGGTCAAAAGAGTAATAGTACTTAGTAGGTAACATATATCGTTATACATAACTATGCTAGAGATGTTACTTCTTTATATATTTTTCTATTGAGATAGTATTTTAATATCTAGTTACAGTAATTTCCTTAATTAGATATTATGTTAACTATATGTAGACTAATTACCGAATGATATACCTACCCTATTCACTAATTGCCATGATTGCCGAATAGTATACCTGCCCTATTCGCCAATTGCCATTATTGCCGAATGGTATGCCTGCCCTATTCACCAATTGCCATGATTGTCGAATGGTATGCCTGCCCCATTCACCAATTGCCATGATTGCCGAATGGTATGCCTGCCCCATTCACCAATTGCCATGATTGCCGAATGGTATGCCTGCCCTATTCACCAATTGCCATGATTGCCGAATGGTATGCCTGCCCTATTCACCAATTGCCATGATTGCCGAACAGTATGCCTGCCCTGTTCACCAATTGTTATGATTGCCAACTGGTATGCCTACCCTGTTCACCAATTGCCATAATTGCTGAAAGGTATAGCTGCCCGTTTATCAATCAAGTTCAAGCTTCCGAGCAATTCATATAAGCCTGTTCTAATAGCTCGTATAAGCTGCTTCCGAGAAATTTAGCTGCTTCCCAGCAATTCATAAAAGCCTGTTCTAATAGCTCGTATAAGCTACTTCCGAGCAATTCATATAAGCCTATTCTAATGGCTCATATAAGCTGCTTCTGAGCAATTTAGCTGATTCCGAGCAATTCATATAAACTCATTCCCAATAGCTTGCATAAGCTACTTCTGAGCAATTCATACAGCTTGGTGGCAAAAGAAACTGAACGGCCTTATGCAAGTCGTATGCACGTCTTACATTTAGCGCGCATATTTTAGGCTTAGCCGCGCACAGATACAGTATGCAGTATTGGAGCTATATAGATCCAGCGTGAAATGCATACATAGAACAAGAAATGCTACGGATCTAGTACTTGGTATACCAACCCTCTGCCTTAATAACAGCCGCTACAGGGCGAGGCATTGAGCTGTAGAGACTCTCCAATATCTCATGGGTCCCACGCTCAATATAGCACTTGATGAAGCCATGTATGGCGCCTTTTGATCGACCCATGTAGTCTGCAATTTGTTAGTAACTCCATCCTTATTCATAGGCAAAAACAATCTTTCCTTTCTCAAAGCCAGAGAGCTGTTTTTGCTTGCTCAGTGCTTGCAGAGGAGGAGTATCTAGGGGAGGAACATTTGTAGAGGAGGCATCTGTAGAGGGTTCCAGGGAATTTGAGGGACAAGGTTGGGCCATATCAGCGTGACTTAACACTAACAAAATAGTAGAGGATATAGATATTCGGAATGGACGGCCAGGAGATCATAAGTAATAGAACATACCTCCTGACCACGTGGTAAGACATTCACCAAAGACGTGATAGGCGCGATTTGATGCATTGAATCTGAATCAAGCGCGCTGCATGCTCAGGCCTTTTATGCAGCGTTCAGTTTTTTTTGCCACCTAGCTGTATAAGCCTGTTCTAATGGCTTATATAGGCTGCTTCCGAGAAATTCATATAAGCCTATTCTAATAGCTCATATAAGCTGCTTCCGAGCAATTTAGCTGATTCCGAGCAATTCATATAAGCTCATTCCCAATATCTTGCATAAGCTACTTCTGAGCAATTCATACAGTGCGTGGGGGAAAGTGTTCACGCACCCCCCCTGCATAATATGCAGCGACGTGGTAAGACATGCAGTAGTACGCGGTGCAGTGGTGAAACAGGTGTCCTGAATAAAGGCATAAAGTGGGTCAAGATTACATGACTCTTCCTGTGCTTCAACATCAATCAACATGGCATCGATGTCCGCTCCAGACCCAGCTCTAGACCCAGCCGATACAACTCTAGTGCCAACTGCACCTAGACCGCAAGGGCGGTCAAAGGGAGAGCTTGATGATTTCACAAAGGGGGTTATTGTGGGCATGAATATATGTGGTGCATCAAATAGACAAATTGGGAAGCAGGTGGAGCGGAATGAAGCTACTGTCCGGTCTTTTCTTAAGCGGTATATCTTAGTTTTGCTTGAACAAGCATAAAGGAAAGCTACTAATTTAATAGATAGGTATGCTAAGCGAGATCAAGATCACAAAAATGCAGCTCGAAAAGGTCGACCTCCGAAAATAACCGATACAATTGGTGCTCAAATAATTGATACTATTGAAGGAGATCGCTCAATATCTAAGCTATCTCTTCAGCAAAATGTTGATACCAACCTTGTTAAAGTTCACCCACGCACCTTAAGCCGATACCTGAAAGGCAAAGGATATCGGAAATGGATAGCTCGAAAGCGACCTAAGTTAACAGCTGCACATGCTACTGCTCGTTTAAAGTGGGCACTAGAGCGTGAAGATTGGACAGAAGAGCAGTGGCTTAATTATATCTGGAGTGATGAATGCACCGTGGAAAAAAATAAACATGGTACTGTGAAGTGGGTATGGCGCAAAGAAGGAGAAGATCCTAATAAGGTTGGGATTGCAGATGGAAGCAGGTATATATAATCCTTTACTTTTAGATTTAGAGTATTCAAACTAATACAAATAATAGAACTGGGCAACAAGTTAGTTTGATGATATGGGGATGCTTTTGGGGGTCTACATTAGGATACATTTATCCTATGCTAGTGGGCCGGAATAATTCTGAACGATATATTGAGATTCTTGAGGCCTTCTTACCTCTAGTTAAGGATGATATGGAAGCTGCTGGTATTTCTAACCCAGTGTTCATGCAAGATAATTCATCTATTCATACCTCAGACCTTACTCGAGGTTGGCTAGAAGATGAAGGATGGGAAGTGGCAGATCATCCAGCTTGTTCTCCGGACCTGAACCCCATTGAACATGTCTGGCGATATCTGAAAAAGATACTTCATCAAAAATTTCCAGATCTCGCTTCATATTCTGGGGGACCAGCAACTGTTAAAAAGCGAATAGCTGAATGTTTGCAGGAGGCATGGAAAGAAGTACCTTCATCTCTATTAGATTCACTAACTAGATCCATGCCACGCCGTGTTGCTGCTGTTATTAAGGCGGAGGGGTGGTATACTAAATATTGATACTAGACGTCTTGTATATATCTATAGATTTATATCTGGGCTCGCGATTGCACTGTCTTACTCAACTGATTAGCAGGTTTCACATTGCTGCATATGCAGTTGCGCTTGGACCATAAATAAGGGGTGAGTGAACACTTTCCCCCACGCACTGTATAAGCCTGTTCTAATGGCTCATATAGGTTGCTTCCGAGCAATTCATATAAGCCTATTCTAATAGCTCATATAAGCTGCTTCCGAGCAATTTAGCTGATTCCGAGCAATTCATATAAGCTCATTCCCAATAGCTTGCATAAGCTACTTCTGAGAAATTCATATAAGCCTGTTCTAATGGCTCATATAGGCTGCTTCCGAGCAATTCAGCTAATTCCGAGCAATTTATATAAGCTCATTCCTAATAGCTCGTATAAGCTACTTCTGAGCAATTCATATAAGCCTATTCTAATAGCTCATCTAGAGCAATTCAGCTGATTCCGAGCAATTCAACTAATTCCGAGCAATTCATATAAACTCATTCCTGATAGCTCATATAAGCTACTTCCGAGCAATTCATATAAGCCTGTTCCAATGGCTTATATAGGTTGCTTCTGAGCAATTCATATAAGGCTATTCTAATAGCTCATCTAGAGCAATTCAGCTGATTCCGAGCAATTCAACTAATTCCAAGCAATTCATATAAACTCATTCCTAATAGCTCATATAAGCTACTTATTCCGAGCAATTCATATAAGCTCATTCCTAATAGCTCATATAAGCTACTTCCGAGCAATTCATATAAGCCTGTTCCAATGGCTTATATAGGCTGCTTCCGAGTAATTCATATAAGCTGCTTCTAAGCAATTCAGCTGATTCCGAGCAATTCATATAAACTCATTCCCAATAGCTCACATAAGCTACTTCCAAGCAATTCATATAAGCCTGTTCCAATGGCTCATATAGGCTGCTTCCAAGCAATTTATATAATCCTATTCCAATATAGTTCATATAGGCTGATTCCGAGCAATTCATATAAGCTTATTCCTAATAGCTTGTATAAACTACTTCCGAACAATTTATATTCCTAATAGATCACATAAGTTGATTACCAAAAGCTCATATAAGCCTGCCATTTTTTTTTTTTTTGTAAATCAGTACTCGCATTAAAGCATCTCGCTTATGGCGAGGCAGTGCATCCCCAAGTTAAGCCTGGTGGGATTATTCAACCACTGGGCCGCTCCCTGCCCCGTATCTACTACGTACATGACCAGATACCCCCCAAAATCTAGCTACCACAACCCCGCTATCACCGCCCCAATCACCCACCCCCTGACTGCCTCCGCCAGCTTCTCACACCACCCCGGGTCCTCCCATATCTACTCCCATTCTTGTCCTTTACTATCCGCTACCCCAGGACAGCTCAGTAGGTGTGCAGCATAATACTGACAATAGTTGCTGGTATTTAATTTTAATAGAAAAAATCAGAAAAATAACTTCTATTTTAAAAGGCAAAACGAGTTGCCCCAGTCCACTATACTCCGAGTGCCATCACACTACTTCTTAGGTCACCCTCGTTGTAGACTTGTGGTTTGGTGGAGATATAGTGAACTGGAGCATTAAGGAATGGATACCCGACAACCCTGCTCCCTCATTCTTTCCAATGATATTAAGGCAATTAACTTCTTGCCTCCACTGGGATTCGAACTTGGGCCCTCAATAAGTAACCATGACCGTAAAGTAAAGTACTTACCACTGCGCCATGCCTACCGTCAGTTCATGCTAAATTCTGCAGAATCGGCTTATATTATGCAGTTGCATATACCCAGAAACGCTAGATTATGCAGTTGAACGATTTCGCAGCATTTTGTTGGCGCTAACGGCTCGATTGATGAATGGGTCGCGCTAACATCACCATTGCTGAGTGGGGTGCCCCAACTGTAAATAGCGCCCCATTTGTCAATGGGTCGACCGATTGACAAATCGCCATGATTGCTGAATGGGACAGAACAATGATTCGACCGATTGACAAATCGCCATGATTGCTGAATGGGACAGAACAGGGATTACCTCGAGGTGGGTGATTGGCGATTGGCGATTGGCGGTGGTCGTCTCGGTCTCCGTAGGACAATTCTTCTGGTGCTGCGCCTGTTACGAAGAAGGCTGCATGGATTTGACCTGCGCGGTTGATGTTCGGGAGATCAGTGCCGTCAAACCAGTTGGTCTTTCCCTCAGTGGTGAATTCTAGCTCCGATCTTTCCCATTCTTCAGCTTCAAGTGTGGCTACTACATCTAGTAGTATACATCCTATGTCTGTCTTCTTCGGATCTAGCTTGTGTAGCACTGGACACCAATTTGAGAGTTCTTTTGGTACTGTTGTGCTACAGAAGTCTAATACAGGTTACAATACTCAGACTCATAACGTTCCATATTATAAGTTCCTTGCATGTCTTTAGGTATTATTGCCAGTATGCTTATCTAGTATCTATAGTGTATCTCAGTCTTGATTGCGTCTAGTGTGTTATTTTTCGGTTCTTAAGATTGGCTCTGGACTTAGTCTGGACTATGTAGTTGGCGGAAAAAATACAAATATTAAATTGAGAAGAAGAGCTATGGAATGACTGCCTGCGTGTGGAACTGATATTCCGGTATTTCATTGCTGGATGCACTTTTTCTTTTTTGACAGTCCTTCCTCTCCTCCGATGCACCTATCTTCACGCTTCCCGAACCGTCACTCATTGCCGTAGTTGCTGCGAGGGCTTGGTGGAGGTAGGTGGAATTGTTAAAGCGCACACCCGCTACACTCGTGTTATTGCCGTCGCCACCGCCGTCGCCACTATCACAGCAAACTACAAAATTCCGCCACTCGCACACGCAAGCATCATACATACGTTCGCATACGCAAGTACAGTATGACTTGGTTGCCACTTGGTTGTCATCGCCACCCGCAATTCTTGTACTCTCTTTGTCTTACCCTGAATTTCCATGTATATAGCCCACGCTCCGGGCCTGTATTTTGTCAAGAAATTAAGCAAGTCTTCGCTCGCATCGTTCACTTCTACCTATGTGTACTCTGCGTTCTATTGTCCACTCTGCGTATTACCATCTGCTATAGTAGGCATTGCTATAGATCCGTTCTGCACCTGTGTTGCCTCACTAGTACCACTTCCGCGTGCCTAACTGATATTTCACATATCTTTTGTTAGGAATGGGCTACCTTGACAAATAGTCTCCCTCTCCTTCGCCTGTGCTCCATGCCGACTGTTTTCTCTTGGTCAACCGCATTGTGGGTATGCCGGGGACTCCAGATCGAGAGCTTATTGATCTGTTCGAATGGGCCGTCAGGACACATTCTGGTGCATCGGTCATGTGAGGAGTTTATTCAATTAAGCAGGTGCAATATAGAAAGTAATATATAATTTTCGGCAATGGTGTATGCATTTTACCAGCTGCTCTGTTTATACTGGTTTGATTCACACCTGTTTCTTACTTTCTTTCCTTTTTTTTAAAAAAAAAAATTGCACCCGTTGTACTTGCAAGCAGTTTTCCTCATTTGGTGGGTTTTCTCTTTTGCGGGACCATTGGGACCATTTCTCTTTCCCCGCCGGTCGTGTTGATTAACTGGTACTTACCCTTGTATCCACAGAGATTACAAGTCACTTTTTTTTGGACAAAAGTAAAAAAAGCCACCCCCAAAAAACACATTGTTAGTATGCACAGCGAGCCATCTGGAATTCCGAGTGGGTTCAAGGGTCAGGCAGGCTACTAGAGGTAGCTGAAGTAGGTCTCCACTGCATCCAAGTAGTCCTCCTCTCCTTAGTCGTTTCCCTAGATAGGTCTATCGAGCTGACCACTGATAGTATTCCGAGTCGCCCATTATATGGCCCTTAAAATCTGCAACCGAGTAAAGAGTTTGTTTTATTTTCAAAGGGAAATTACTAAGACGGCTATTTACAAAGTGCTCAGTGTTGTGTTTGGCCAAAGTCGGCCATGATTGTTATGTCCACGTCCCTATCGCCTATATTTGGCGGACGTAGGTAATTTGCTCGTTACTTGCTACCCCTCCATATAAATTCTCCTTTTCGAAGATTTCCTCTATTATCCTTGGTTATATTGGCTATCTGTCTTCGATTGACTCCAATCACAATTAATCAATTCTTTCATCATGCAAAACCCCACAAACAGTCCTTCGGATCAAAACAAACTGCAGGCCTCCCCAGATGCTGAGGCAATCGACATTACCTTTCCCCCTCATCCACCCCAGCTCTTGCCCCACGAACCAACTTACATTGAATGGCATGAACTTACTATTTGGCCAGGACTACTTAACCTTGATAACACGTTCACTAACATTGGCGAATCCCACTTCGAGTACCCATGTGACACACCGGCTCTAGCTAACACTGTTATGCCTGACACACCGGCTCTAGCTAACACTGTTATGCAGGAGCCGGCTCCGTCTACACACATTACCGAAGCCCGTCCGGTCGCAACTCCCACAACTCCTACCAAGCGTATCCACGGCTGCACAGGGAAAGCGCAAAGATTCCTCAAGCCCGAAGAGAGGCCAACGTGGAACTGCTATCGCTGCAATCAATGCGGCTTCACGGACAAGAGGCCAGGCGTGGTTACAAATCACATAAAATACCGTGCCGACCACGATGCGTGGACAGTTGGTGCGTCTTGGGTTGGTGATGACAATATCAAGCTTGCCCGTGGCTTTATCGCCGGGGAACCAATTATGGTTAGGTTGAAACGTCTTGAAGACAACTGCGAACAACGCAGCATCCTCAAGAGGGAGGCCGAAGAGAAGCGTGCCCTTCAGCGCAATAATGAAATCACCAACTATGGGCCAATAGGCCTAGATCCCGATTGGGAACTATTCCACCTAGGCGGAGGTATTGAGAGATAACTATTTTCTTTTGCACTGTATTTTTGCGTATGACCTTCCCACTAACATCATCTACCTCACAGGATGCCGCATCCAGATCCTTGTACAAGTTAGATATTCCTGAATGAATGCAGTTCTCCGGTTGTGCGCTAACCTGCCTGGTTGGGCCACTCGTTGCCATGTAGTAGCCTAGGCATATCTATGTGTCCTCTGTTGCGGGTGCTGGTAATGTGGGCTGAATGTGTGCGGTGCTCAACGAGTGGCCTGTTCAATATATTTTCATTCCTTCATATCCATCCATGCTCGATCCCATGTGTATACGTGACTTGGCCTAACTATGGTGTGTTTATTGGCGGGTTATTCTCGTGTTAAAGTTAAATATCAGCTTATGGTGAGGCAACACATCGACCAGATCGGATCGACAGGCCGATTCAACCGCTGGGCAACTCCCTGCCCCTTGACTACCTTGACCTCTACCGGTGCCTATGGTAATGTGCTCTAACGGGGAGAATCACCTTGTAGCTACAAGACATTGCCTCCTCTGCCATCAGACGTCAATATTGTTCTTCAAAAAAATAGCTGACCGATTCCCCTAACAGAGGGATTTGTTACCGTAAGTAGGGAATTTTGCGGTCTTGTCCCTGAATTTCAGCGTTCTTTCGGGAATTTTGCTTCCGGAGAGAATTCCCACACAGCAGGTGCCAAGAGTGATGGTAAGCCTTTACTCAAAACGTACGGTCCTTAAGATCCTGGCCTCCATAGGCTAGGTCAGTGTTTGGGAGAGGGCTACCGGAGCTACGAGGGGTAGCGGAAGATATCCTGAAGGAGGTAATCGAACCAGATGCTGTCCTGCGCTGGTTCATGCCTCAGGTAGCGCCGGGAGCACAGCGAGAGGTACGGATAGAAGTGCTTGAGAGGGTGCGAGTAAATGCGTGGTCGGATGGGTTACGACAGGAAGGGGTCTCGGCAGCGGCAGTAGTGGGGGGAGAGGCGGTGGAACACTGGGAAGTGGGGGAATACCTGGGGGGTCTTGCTACAGTAATGGACGCGGAGCTGTTGGGGGTGGTGTGAGCATGGTAGTCGGGTCGAACAGTGGTGGCACTGGATAGCCAAGGGGCGATTGGCCGTCTGCGGAACCTACGCTTTGAACAGCCGCGTTCGTGGATTGAAGGGGAGGCGGTGGCGGAGATGGTAAAAGGTGGCAGAACGGTCATGACCCCAAAATCGCATAATAAGTGTGTAAGTTACTCTCACAGAGGAAGGTAATAGGCAAGACTAGGTAGTACTAGGAAACATATAAGCCTTTCTTAGAGTTCTCTCATCCCATAAAAATTAGAGTATGTAACGTTAGCCGGATAGGGATCTTTTCCGGGGGTGAGCAGAATGTGGGTGAAGGGGCATAGCGGCGTGGAAGGCAATGAGAGGGCAGACAGGAAGGCGAAGGATTTTTTTTTTTTTTTTTTCTAAAAAAAAAAACTCAGTACTCGTGTGCACAACCTTAAGGGTCGTATGGCGAGCCACACCGGAAACCCGGGTGGATTCAAGGGACAGTCAAGTTAATCTGACGCCCTGCGCGAGCTACGTACAAAATCAAGAACATCGCGAGCGAATAACATAAAGCGCCGAAGCAAACAGCATAAAGCAATGCAGAAAAAAATAAGATGTAAGCAGTCTCCTAACGTCCAGCGAGGGGGCGGTAGAGGTAGGCGAAATAGGCCTCCACGGCGTCCCACCCCTCCTCCTCCCCCTCTTCCTTCCTCCATATTGGCGTGTCTAAGTCTTCCCATGTCCTGGCGTCCCCGATGAGCTCCTGGCGGGCAGTCGAAGGTGATGTGGTAGCCGTCCTCCGATTAGTGGTCGCAGTTGGGGCAAGCTGGCGAGTCGGCCTTGCGGACGAAATGGAGCCAGTAGAGGTGGCGTGGGTGGGCAGGAGGATGCTACGACCTGATATCGTTACACCAGCAGGCATCCGACAGGCTTTTCCCAATGGGACGACCCGCGAAGTGGAACCGGGAGGCGCTGCAGGGTTTGACGTACATGGTCATGGATCGTGGACCGCAGCTCTGGTGGCTACACCAGGTGGGCAGAGCAGGCGACCCAAGGTGCGAGCTGTGCGAGGAGGGAGTGGCGCAGAATGCGACGCATCTTTTGAGCTGTCCACGGGTGACGGGTAGCGGATGGAAGGGGGTGGAGTTGGGAGCAGATGTGGGAAGACCCGGAGTGGTGCGAGAAGTTGGCGGATGCAGTCAGGAGATGATTTCCCTTTTTGGTTCTTTCTTTGGGCCGATGCGATAATTTTTTCGGTGTGCGTGGATACGGGGCAGGCAGCGGCCCAGTGGCTGGATAATCTTACCCTGGGGGGATCGATGCGCTGCCTCGCAATAAGCAAGAAGCTTCAATACGAGTACTGATTTACCTAGTCTGGTTATGATTTAGAGAGAAAAAAAAAAAAAAAAAATCCTGACCATGTGATCTATAACGGAGAAAGCGTTGTCCCATAGAAAACCCCGCCTGATGTACCGTAGGGATAAGAGATGGGTGTATCCTTATCCGTCCACAATTTGAGGGTAACAGGAGGAAAACACAGGACTAGTGGAGCGGAGTCCGCATGGTGCCTGGAGGAATTACAAGTTCACAGTGAGATACGGGAGCACTTACATTACATATAAAGATATATTTTTAAATTATAGGCAGCTCATATCGAGCACTTAGGCTCATCCTTAGTAATTCACGCCCCCACACTGACCACGCCGGCCACCACGAGTAACCTAGGGTGGGATTTCCTGGAAAGGAGTCCTAAGCCGCGGTACTCGGGCAGGTTTTGCTATCGGATATGGGGTAGGTCATCATCACAACAGGACGGCTATCCTATGCAGCTCAAATTAGTAAACATTAACCATAAGCTAAACGCTCTCATAAAGCCCTCTGGATCAACTATAAGGTAAATCCTGGTCTTACGTACTCGCTGTTGGGGGTATACCCAGGCGTCTATTGCGCCCTCCTGGGACGCTGTTTAGTGTCCGATTCTGGTTCAGGAGCTGGGGACCGTTCGAGCTTGCGCTTCCTGGATGCACGCGTCACGCGCGGTGCTGGCTCCTCAGTTGCATCTTTTGTGTTGGCTGCCGCCATTCGCCTATTTCGTGGCGGGTTTGGTGCCTGGCCCTCAGGTGCGGGCGCAGACTCCGGCTCTCTCATCTTCTTAGCTTTCGCTGCTTGTCTTTTTTCCTCTAGTTCTTGTTTTTGCCTTTGGATGCGTTCAGCATATGTTTCGCCGCTTATGAAGTTCTTTGAAGGTTGGGTTTTGCCATCTCCAACCCAGCTTATTGTGACTTTTTCAATATTGTGTCCCGATGTGTGTTTGACATGGCTCGTCATCTTGCCCATATCACTATGCACATAATCGCATTGGTCGCATTTGTAGACGTTTATGTCAGGGTTGACTGTGTCTTTACGTCCCCTTGTCTTGCCGGTGTTGCCATGGAGGTTTTCCTGGCCTACACGCTTGGCGCGTTTAGTGTTAGTGTTGGTGTGCACTTCCGCTGGTGGTGGAAGTTGGGTTTGAATGGGTGCTGGTAGTTGCTCCGCCACTCTGTTAACTAGTGTGGGGTCAATACAGTGTAATTCTGGATCTAGATTGTCCAGGGGGTATGCAATATTTGAAGCAATGGCTAGGTATGGTTGAGCGGAGTTGGGAGCCTCATACATGGAGGCAGGTTCAATCGATGGGAATCCCTCATTAATGGTGCGGAGGATTTCATCTGGTGTCACTTCTGTGTCAGACACGGGAACGTCGGGGAAGTGTGGGATCTCATCACCGTCAGAAGGCGCAATGGCTTCGACTGGGCGTTGTTCCTCGAGGTCCACTGAGTGGGTAGTCTCGAGTTGTGATGGGCCTACTTCAGGAATGCCCTCAGGCATGTTTATGGTCTGTTCCGTTGGTTCCACTTCGGTCGTCAACAATGGGTGATCAGATGCTGTGTGTATCAAATCTTCCCAGAGGATTCTAAAGTTGGTAGCATCGATATGAATTGCCGGCTCAAAGTTGTACTCGGATTGCTCGGCGGTAGTTAGGAGATATTCGTCAATGTTTGGTTGTGGCTCTGCGAACTCCACGGAAACTTGCGTGGTTTCACCGACATTGAAGTCTAGGTCGGGAAACTCATCAAACAGTGGGTGGGAGAGGTCAAGCTCGTCCCAGGCGAGGATTAGGTCAGACGGGGAAGAAAGGGCCGGGAGAGGAGGGGTGGAGATCATTCCGTAAGGGTTGAAGGCACTCTCGGCTTGGAACTCACCGAGAGGGTCTGGGAATGCATCGGAAGTGAAAGGGTTGGTGTTGGCCATGGATCCTTGGTTTTATGTGGAAAGGTTGGAGGGAGGCGTAAAGCAAGTAGGGAAGCCTTGGTCAATAGTCAGAGATTGTGGGGGTAAGGAAGAGGGAGGGAAGAATGCAGATCGGGTGATGATCGCAAAGCTTACAGCCTGTACACCTCTTTAATGCACTGATGATAGGGGGTCATACCGGTGGCTGGCTACAAGAGGTTGGACCATTAGGCTTGGGCCATGAGGCGTGGCCACAGCCGGTATCCAATTCCACCACCAAAGGTTCTGAGTATAACGTGTTTTGGAGACAGATTCCATGTTTCTAGACTCATGACGAGTAATGGTGATCTGGGCACAGTATTTTGCAAGCACTTGCAAAAGTGCATGTACGGATAGCGGTGGTCGCTTTTGCGTTTGGAAGTATTGGGAAGTATCTGACAAAGTATATGGGTATACTTGATAGGCAGCGGAATGGTTCAATAGGCAGCGCAGTAGGCTATGCAGATATGAGCGCACTATATAGAGCATAGTTCACTAGATGGTAGGAGTGAACGATGCGGTTGAAGACTTGCTTGTTAGAATTAATTACAGAGGGGAGCGGGATGTCTTTATATACAATGAGGTTGCGAAAGTCACCTGTGAGACATACCGTGACAGGGATATTAACCGGCCAATGAGAAACAAGAGAAATGCAAATAAGCGGAAGCGGCAGCAACAGAAGTAAGCTGAAAAAAGCTGAAATATGCTGATTGCAGAAGCGCCTTAAATTAAGACAATGCGCGGGTAGCGGACATGCAGGAAATAGGCAGGTCGCTGCACAGTAATTAACCATCGGATAGGTCATACCTATTTGGGTAGTAGCCGGAATGGTAGGAAGTGGATGTGCGTTCCCAACAGTATCGGAAGGGAAAAATCCCGTCTCTACATAGCGTCAGGTCATATCAAATAGTCGCTTCAGTTTCACTCCTCTGGGTTCATGACCTAATATGAGATCGGTATCCACTACCTGGTGGTTCAGCTCAATTTTAAAAAGAAAAATAAAAACTCATTACTTGTGCACACAACTCTAGGTAGGGTCGTATGACGTGCAACCCGGCACCCCAAGAGAATTCAAGAGTCAGGCAAGTTAATCTGCCTGTCCTGCGGGAGCTATGTATATAGTCTAAATGCCAAAGGAAAAGAACGCTACAAAGTACATTCGTAAATGCCTTTCAACTTCCTAAAGAGACCGGCAGAGGTAGGTGAGGTAAGTATAAAAGGTGGACACCGTAGGGGCTGACTATATGGGTCGCTCAGGGTCTTCCATGTATGTCTTTATGCCTTTGCAATCGCGCTGAAATCTCTGTATATATAGGAGGAGGCTATGACGTTTGCATGCGGTCTAGGCGCATATTCGGCGACAAGCTGCTGACGGGTTTTGCTGTTAGGGTGAGTGTGAATTCAATATCAATCGCATTTCTGAGGCCTAGCTCATGATCGAACCTCAGGTCTATCTAGTATGTACGTACCAGCACCCAGAGAAAGCATACTACCTACCTAAATAAGTCGTGTACTGGTTCAGGCTAAATCCTACATATGCCATTACCCGCTTCTTGCTCAAAACTACTTAGTAAGTACGCCGACAGCCACTTTAACGCAGCGAAAGGTCGGAGCTCAATAACCAGAGCAGCTACAGACAAACGGAAGCACCACGAGATAGCCCTTGCTGCCCAAAACAAGAATATCTACTCAGTTTATATCAGACAGAGTATTTGATGCATTGTGCATACTAATCGAGGAGATGCTGGAGGATCACGGAGATACCTTCCTCGAGGAATGGTGTAAAAATTTAATATATTTAATATTAATTTTTAGATAAAAAACTTCATAAATGGTCTCCCGTCGCACTGATCTACTTCGATAGGTTTCGTAGAAACAAATCTACCTCTTTAGTTATCACATCCAGGGGATAGCCACTCTTTCGGACTTCCGGTTAGGAAAGTATCTCAGTTGAGCAGCACAGAGATACCTAGACTGCCCCCCCCAAAGCCTCTGGCAAAGACAGAAGCAGCAACCCAGACGCCACCACTCCCAGAAACAACGACCAGAGTATTAACGGCAGGGACACAGACTTTGAGCCAACGAAGACACATGCCGGAACTCAGACTATAGCTTCCCCAGTACGGTGACACCGGAGGGGAGACAAGCAAGGACCTCGGTATACCAAACACTCCTACAAAGACAACACAGCAATCAACACCTCGACAAGCACCACTCTCAAGTTCTTCATGGACTTCGCGCATGCAAACCTCCATACGGAAGAAACAACCAGGACCCCAGCATGCACCAGCCCCAGCACCCCCACGCACACAGACACCTCCGACACAAGTATGAGCCGTAGTCTTAACATGCGGCCCTATCGAAGTATAAGACTGGTTTCATGCACCGCTGGATCGAGGAAGACAATGAGGACACTCAAACGCTGGTTATTTGGTGAACAAAGAAGAATTGGGAAACTGGCATCATCACTTATAGTCATCTACCTATCCCACAATATAGACATAAGCTGCGGGACCTTACAAATGGGCAGAAGGCATTTCAGAATTTCGAGTACGACTGGAACAGACCGACAAGGGGGAAGGGAAAGGGTAGAAAATAACTGCCCTATGCCGGAGAAGTTTCACCCCCGCGGGTTTTTTCGATTAGTCTCGTTTATTCCTACCTGCGAGAATTTTGAGACAGTTGTAGAGTTTTTTTTCATACCTGCGAGAAGGTTTCGGATAGTGGCTAGCTACACTTGCGAGCGGTTATATTTTGTTTTTATGCGGGTCTATAGGGACCATTTCTCTCTCTGCCGGTCGTGCAGATTAACTTGTACCCCCGGGTGGCAACCCTTAAGGCTGTGCACATGAGTAATGAGTTCAAAAAAAAAACCTTAGTAGGTACGTATGCCACGGGTAGTGGCTGTCAAATCACAAGTTGGTTCATGCACAAGGTTTTCAAGTGTCACACCTTGGCACTTGAGAATCACCCTCATTGGCCGGTTCTATGGTAGTGTTACTCCAAGTTCAAGTTCATCTTACTGCAAGTTCCAAGTTGACGAACATCACAAATATGAAGAGCAATACTGTCACTGAAGCACTACATACCTCAAACGATAGATACCGTAAACACACCATGACCATGGACTCGAGATGAAGTTGAGTAGCTAATTGCTTAGATGGAAGATAATCAAGAACAACTACGAGGAAAGTAGATTGCATGGCATAAGGAGGTGAAAGAACAAGCCTTTGCAAATGAAGAGCATATTATAGTAAAGAGGATTTCTGAGAAAATAGGGAATATGAAGAAATCCTGGAAGGATGCAAAAACAATGCAAGCGCGTTTAGGGTGTGGGGTTAAGTTTGAGGAGATTCTGGTAGTTGGAGGAGATGTAGGGTTCACGTCCAAATGCATCTATTATTTACAATACCGAATCCAATTTTCCCTACCTCTGAGCCAGCATCCAAGCCAGCATCTTAAATACCATCCGAGCCACATCGGAGCCACCGTCTAGAAGAGGCTCACCAGCTCTTACGCAGAAAAGCGGGATCTCAGCACATTATTAAGGCGGGCATTTGAACAAAAGCAAACAGTTCAACAAGAGCTACATAGGCTTGAAGAGAATTAAAGCAGAAAGGGAAGCAAAATTGGAAATCAAGCAGATGCGCAAGCTAAACAATTGGATCAGGGGGCCTTGCCGGAATGGCCCGAATTCCGGAACAGTCCTGAACATATATATATCACTATCGAGGAAATTGACGCATAGAAACCCCCTCCCTATGGCCAATAGGGGTAGTTCTTGCTTAAAGGTGTGAGGGTTTGTATCCGTATTAGCTCTTTGTTATATAGTTCTATGCAATCCTTGTTCGCACACACCCCAAAACTGCCCATGCGTCAAAAATCAACCACGCATTCACTTCCAACGCGGCTGTAGAATTTGGTAGGAGACTAGCACTGTCACATTATAGTACTGCAAGTATAGAAAATGGATGGTTGAGGCGGTCGAGCTCCTCAAAGCGGAGTTATGGTTGCTTTGTACCTTTTATATACAAATTTTTATGAGGAGACTAGGTACGATCACTTCCTTTGGATTTCTCGAACGCAGTACTCACTTAGCAAAATTGAAAAAAAACATATATTTAAATTACAGAACATTCCAACTTCTTGAGTTAAGCTTCCATTTCTCGTGAAATTAGTAAATAGGGCACTTTTCACCATTTTTGGTATGATTTGTGTTGCTGGCAAACAAGGATGGCATGGTACTGTACAGCCAGGTAGCAAAAATTTTCGTACCCTTGCATAAGAGGCCTATACACACCTTACATTTAGAGCGCATATCTGCGCACAGATCTGTAAGTGTACAGGATCAAACTATGTATATCCGCACATGCGGGAACAACGTGAAAAACCGCAATGAAAACATAACATTCCTCGTACTTTGTATACCAATCCTCTACCTTAATAACGGCTGCTATACCAGCGCCCCTTAATGACGGCTGCTTCACTGCGAGGCATAGAGGTATAGAGACACTTCAACAACGACTCTGGAATGCCCTTCACAACGTATGTGCTAGAGCTCCATTAACTGCCTCCGGCCCCCCAGGCATATTTCGCTATGAGGAAATCTTTTGTGAAGTTGGTATTTTGGGTTCGTAGGTGAACATTATGTAACTCCGGAATTTTCATGAGTGCAATCTTGGCTATAGAATAATCTTCTTCAAGGACTGCTTTTTCAGCATCCTCCGAAATCTTTTTTGGATGACCTATAGGCTTTTCATTTTCAAGAGACTCTCACTCAATATACTACTTAATGATGTAGATTTTATCAGCCAATATAGTCTGCAATGCGCTGTTATCCTCATAGGCGAAAAGAATATCTGTTTTGTCAAAGTCTGTCAGATGCTTTTGTTGGATAGGTGCTTGGGAGGCATTGGCTTGGTAGAGGAGAGACGTTAGCATCTACATGAATTATGTATGCACCCCGGACTAAAGATATCATGAACGGTTGAACATTATATCATGATATGTGATCACGTATTCAAGTAGTAGCTGCGATTTGATGCATGCCATACATCGCTGGGATGTCACCATAAGGATGTGGGTCAGCCGCCGCGAGAAGGGGTAAACGCGGGACAGGCGGAGCAATGCTGAATCCCACGGGTTATCAACACTTTGCTCTCAGCTTTGACTACTTAAAGCCCAGATTTTGATAGATAATTGGACATAGGTAAATGTAACCTCTAGATAAAGGGTGATTATTAGCTCAATATTTTAGCAGCGTATAGGTATTTGATATTTATTACATAGCCTAAATTAGATGATCAAAAGAAGTTATGGAGTATTTAAACATCTAAAAAAACGATAATTTAAACTCTACTTATTAATATTCAAAATTATTAATATTAGTACTAATTTTTATAATATCTTATGAAGAAATTTGAATAATATATAAAAAATAATTATAAATTTTAAGATAATTTAATTTAAACTAAATTATTAAAAAGAATCAAATTATAAGTTTTTTTTTAAAATAATAATTATAAAATTTTAATAGATAATTTTTTAATATTAAGCATATTTATATATAAATTTGATATTTTCCGTTAACCTGATTGCGTTGCAACGCTTTCCTCACTCTGTGTGATCCTATGGAAGTTGTTCTCTCCGCAGCTGTTGTAGTCTGGCTGGGACCGCCTCTCGTGTTGTCTCCGAGTTCAGGTGGCAATATCTTGGAGCAGGGCCTTCCAGACTAGGTCTTCTCCTGTTCCACCTGAGCGCGGTGTTCTACTCTTCCGTTCTGCGAGAGATGTCCGGTATCGGTCTTCGAGAGCCATCCTATCATCAGTAGTCACGTGACTAGTCGTCGCGGAGGGCGTGGTTGTCGGGATCGGGATCCGGAAGTCGCTTTTCGTGCTGCAAGTGGTTATTGCACTAAGCCCCAGATTGTTACAGTACATTGCAAGCCCGGAAAAGGCCTCTAAGAGGGGGTTGTGCCAACCAGACTGGGTAAATGTCAATGTGAGCGTCCAGCAGAGAGGAAAGTCTACGGAGAGCAATTTTATTCCTCATTACTCTGCCAGACTATTTATCCACCCATGTGATTATCCGCTTGGCTAAACTGGACTTGGACAACACCTTACATAAGCACTTATATACTATTTAGCTGCACACTCCTTGGAATTATGTAAGCTTGTATCAATATGGAGGTAGTATCACAAACGGAGTAACAATCGACAACTACGTGATGATCGATATAACCCCGTACCTCCAATGCAGTAATCTCTTAATATATCCACTAACCCTTATAATATCCTGATAATGAAAACAATGAATATAGGCTAAAATAACTCAAAGAAACTAGATATCATACTCTCAATATACCCCAATTTACCCTAAATCTTCTATAGTCACCAAACTCTTAATACCTTCTACAACCCCCCTCTACCATGACCACCCTAGCTACCCCTCCTATGTAATCTACCACGACCTCTACTAGCAGCCGTTGGCTCTCCATATGTTCTCTCTATCAGATCCATTAGTAGCAGCTCAAGTGAATTAGTAGATATAGAGATATACCCACCATAAAGTGTCATAAATGACATTATATTCTCTTACCTATACAAATCAGCACTTTCGATATCAAACTTCGAGCATTTTGTGATTCTTGATCGAGCTATATTCCTATGACCACGTCTCCTAGCACCCTGAGTACCCCCTCTTGTGCTTTTTAATCCTATAGGCATTTCCTTTGCTTCCTTAGCTTTCACTTTTTTGGCCAGCTTCCGTGTTAGGGTGTCAGGAAAGGAAATGCTCAGCCCAATGGACACCAGGAATGATTTTCTCTTTAGGACTGCGAGCTTGCAGAATCCGGATAGCCATCGACACTAGTATTAGTATTGTGACAGGGAAGTAGAGGTCGCTCATCCTTTCACACCAGTCAACTACCGCTTCCTCTTTACCAGTAGTAAGAAGTTGCTGTGATTGCCGAGCCTGTCGTAGCGTGGTAGGATTAACTCGAATGCCTTGGCTACTTTAGCCTTAGACTCCTTGGGGTGCTTGCGAGCATAGTCTATTGCTCGTGTTAGTTGCGAATCATGCAACTTGAGCTCTACTTAGTTGTAGCTCTTTTATCCTTTTAGATGTTTTTGGTGGCATGGTGTTAATGATATCGGTTTGTCTAGTGCCGAGAGTGATATCCATGCGGGGGTTTGGGAAAGGGAACGTCACGTGGTTGTCGATCGTTAGGTACGGAGTTTGTGATACTTACAAAATGATGGAAAATTAGAAAATAGAAATAGAACATAAATAGAAACTGAACGATCTGAAAGTGACGCAGACTGTAGGTGAACCATATGTGACGACTGCTCCCGAAATATTAGGATAACAGGTATGGGAGTTGGGTGAATCGTGTACATAGACTGGTTTCTAAAAGGTTCTCTGGACTACTGCCATTTGCGAGACTTTTCGAAGTTACTCTGCTATATTGAGATGTATACTGTACTGCCCCTATTGAGTGCAGCAACAAATGCTGTGTAACACCTGTTCAAACAAAGGCGGCACCTTTGTTTGCACAAATACCGTACTTGGAGTAGATCGCTGCAAACTATCCATTGTGCAAACGAAGCTGCTCATTTTCTTTGTTTACAAGGAGGTGAACACCGATATGACAGGTACCACCCCAGAGTCTCGCGATCTAGAGTCTAAGATAATTATTGGTTTCAAAAATTCACTAATCAGCAGAGAAATTTGTATGGTTAGCTGTTTTGTGAGCTTAAGCTGCGCAGCATAACTATCGTTCACCTCATAATTCCAGAAGACTTGAAGGCAGGATTAATCCACCGTTTGTCTATGCTTCCCATCGCAAAATTTCGTACACTAATAGAAAGCGTAGCCCTCAAGTCCCTTTCACCCTCTCATTCCAAAATGTCGTACTCCGACGGCCTGAAAGATTGGCTCGACCGCAATCCCGATGCGAAAGTTGTGGAAAGAACAAGGAGCGGTTACGATGCTGAGCATGACCCCGACACCCACAGCAGCGACGAATTCTCCGAAGATGGCACCGATCATATCAAACAAGGAGGCGACGGCATCGCTCGCAGCAAGAGCAAAATGTCCGAAAAAGGTACCGATTTCATCAAGGAAGGAACCGAGTACGCGGGTGAACGGCTCAAATTCGCAAAAAAAGCCGCAGACAAATACACCGTACTCGCCTTTACAAACCTCCGCCGTGCCGTATTGGAAACAATCATGTCTGATGGAGGACCAAATTCCGCGGCTAGAAAGGTCCGCCGCCAGACGATTGCAGCGGTTTTAGGCGAGGAAGCGTGGAAAGGTGTGGAGTCACAATATGATATTATCGGTCCAGCATGGGATGATGCGGAGGCAGTGACGCGTGCACTAGGGGCACTCGAGTTAGCTGATAGTATAACCTCCTACGATGATTGGGATGCATGGAAAGTTATATCTCCATCCTCAGGAGCGGCTATTCTCGAAACCCCACAAAGAATCCAGTGGCTTGAAAAACAAGGGTACATTGCTGATCGCACGAGTTCCTACGAACAAGGTACTTTCTTATTGGTAGCTGCTTGGCTATACTTTGGTCTCCTAACTTTACTGGCATTCTGGATCTTAAAAAGGGCTTGGGAAGCATTGGTCTGGTCATGGGGCCGTATAAGATATGGGGAGATCTCTGACAGATTTGAAGCAACGCCACCAAAGAAGAGGAAAAGCAAAACTGTCAAAAAGACCACAAGGGACATCAAGAGGCCGAAGCCGTATAATTTCGAACATGTCAAAGTCGAAAAAAGGGTGAAATATGAAGGCGTACCAAAGCCGCGTAAACCTACCCAGGAAAACGGGAAAGCAAAAGCTGGACCAGACTCACTAGACGATTATCCCAACCATAGGCAATATACTGAGGATAAAAATAAAGCTCAGAATAGAGACAACAGAAAGTCGAAGCAGCAATACGCAGACGATGTGTTCAATGAAAATTATGAGAATGATCTTGCAGATGAGACTCAAGAGGAATACTCCGACGACGAGGGGTACGGGGACCAGGATGCAGAAGAGTCTGACGCTGGCGATGATCAACTCGAAGCTGAGACTGTGCCTCCTCAACAGCGAGCGGCATCAGCTCGAAGGGGCAATGCTTATAGCTACGAGGAACTTGGTTATGCAGAGGATACGGAAACGGGTACAGAGACGGACATGGAAATGGATGCTGAGACGGATACGGAAATGGAGAACTACGCCACGCAGGATGGGGAGTATGAGGAGGAAGATGTATATGATAGTGCAAAAAAGGAAGATGGCGGTTATGAAGACACTGAGGAATATTCTATTATAGAAGAGGGAGCCCCTCAGACCTTCGCTGCGGAATATGGAACAAAATCAGTGCAGCGGCCTGAACGGTATCAGGGGTATCGTCCTAGGGTTTCCGTTGCTAAAGTGGGACCCAGTTGCAAGGCTCCTGGTAATGAACCATTTAAATTACACACGAAAGGCTCTCGAGCACATCAAACCGCAAGTGCGAGAAAATGGCAGTAAGTGCAACAATAACTTGGGATTCGATGAAGTGGTAGAAGAGGATATATGGGCTTGGATCAGATGAGTTGGAGTGGTGGGGAAGCCTTGGGTCTTAGGTGGAAACTTGTGGCGTGTGGACTATTTGCGGTTTTGCCAGTTAATGGGATGAAGTGTTGTTTGAAATTTAGCTCAACAATAGATAGTTCGGGGCCTGATTTGCCCTGAATCATGCTAAAGTCGCTGAGCTTCTGAGTTTGGCATCAGAGATAGAGCAATGAATAATCTAATAGGTGAAGTATAAATATTTTACATATTAGATTGATAGTGATAAGTGTTCTGAGACTGAGGAGGGGTAGCATCTTGCAGGTGCTTTTGCAAGTGGCGTCGCTGTGACTCCATGCTTCTGGAGTTGACAGCCAATCCTCGCCCCGTGCGGCTCCATTCGATTGACATGCCGTTTCTGCCTCATTATCCTAAATGTGATTATAACACAAATTATAGGATTTCATAATAGTCAACACTTGGAACGAGCAGACGCCCCCTCCTTGTAGATATCGAGCACCTATAAGTGATATACTACCTTGGTCGTAACATGAGACTCGTTATCTATGTTCCAAAATTTATACACAACTGAATAAGAGCCATTATAGTACCCCTCATGGTGGCCACAGAATAAATATCCATGTTTTCCAAATATGTTTTTTCCTTCAGTTATTGGCCAATTTCATAAATATCTTCATCTTGCACCACTCCCCCTTTACCTGAAGACCCAAAATCGATTAAGCGTGCATTTCCTGCCATGTGCTAGATATCATTCTCGCCAATGGATATAGTCATACTGTTGTAATTATCATAGGACCTTTAGAATACCCTGAATGGTGTGCCTTAATTGCGGACAGTTCCTCAGGCAGCGGTGGAAGCAGAAAGAGAAGGTGTAGAGCAATAATGGTTTTTCCGTACGGAGTCAAAAGTTCTTTCCTCCTTCCATGTGTATCTCCGTATTTAGTTCAAGGATTAAGGTATTACTTGGTCCCTTCTTCATACAGGTTTCGAAGTTCCCTGGTACGGCTAACGAAACTGTACTTCGAATCCATTAGATTATAATGATATTTTTGGAATTGCTATATTTATAGAACAATTGCAGGAGTCGATCAATGTGAATCATCCGCTTGAGGGATTTCAAGTCGTGGAAAATATGAATAGTGGCACAGAAGATTGACAGAAGATTAGGTGGGAGGTAAAAAAAATTATGGATCAGAGTGTGGCATTAACTACCTTGCGATTAAGGGCGGTAATTGTTAGTATAAAAAACAAAACGTAAATAAACAAACTGCCACAAGTAGCGCAGGAAAACACGGGTGGAAATTGGCTACATAATAGTGAACTCGATTCCGCCTCAACCCTGGGTAAGTTGTAAGGAGTTTTCTTAGTAAGCCGGATGAAAACAAGTCCAGA
Source organism: Tirmania nivea (assembly GCA_015179035.1). Taxonomy (NCBI): domain Eukaryota; kingdom Fungi; phylum Ascomycota; class Pezizomycetes; order Pezizales; family Pezizaceae; genus Tirmania; species Tirmania nivea. The sequence continues at coordinate 946,109 of WHUY01000011.1, read as the reverse complement.
ATTATTCTATGCTAGATATGGCTGTATCTTCCTAATATGTTTCGCTCTTCCACCTGTGGGAGGATTGCAGATTGCAGAAGGGGACAGTGGGTGGATTTTTTTTTTTTTATTGAGAAGAATCAAGGCATATTAACCACTGGGGAAATTCATATAAAGTGTAGTAGGTATGTATATTCGGCAATATATATCTTGAAGGTATCCCACATGAACTAAGATTTTTACATAAAATAGTTTACATATTCAAGGTGAATATAGAGAAAAATAAACGCACGTTAACCAGTGAGCAAATCCAAGGTAGCCTGAAACAGCTATTGGAAGAGAGAGAAGGAAGGAGGAATGAGAAGAGGGGTCGCAAAGGAGGGTGTTGTGCCAACCAGACTACGCACCATCCACTACCAAGGCCCATCTGGGGCTAGTCTCAAGAAACCTTTACTAACTAAGCACGGGGAAACCTCCCTTGAGGACCAAACCCGTGCTCCTTGGCTGTTAGGAAATCTTGCCTATTGTGTACAACACCTGTTGAAATGACCGCGATTGGTGCATAGCTAGGTGTAGGCCGACAGGGCGTCTCGTTGGTCTTTCTTCCTGGTTTTGGCGGCCGTTTTTTTTAAATTTTTTTAATAAAATCATTACATACTCGCATTGAAACATCCCGCGTATGGCGAGGCAGCGCCTCACCCCTCTTACGCCTGGAGGATTATCCTACTACTGGGCCGCTCCCTTCCCCTTTGGCGGCCGCTTTGATTCCCGCTGCGGTGGCTGTCTGCTGGCTGCCAGCGATGCGGCGGTTTGGGCATCTATGGAGTATATGCTTGATTGATAATAACAAGATTACTAAATCAAATATATTTTATCCTAATATAACTGAAAAGTAAACCTGTTCATTCAACTGGGAAAAAACATGCTTAGTTCCATCCCCCTTCCACCGCCCAATCCATCTTAATACTTTCCACACACCTCCCCAAATACTCAACTTTCTCCCCCACCGCGTTTGCCTTTTCTTGCAAATGTTCATCCCAATATATGGGCTGGACCCATGATACATTCGAGGCTGGTGCAACCTGAGCTAGTTTTTCTACATCCGATTGCATTTTAATTACTGTATAACGAGCTGTGCCGCACTTAGTGGCTATATCGAGCAGGGACTCTTCGTTTGAGGATGCTAAGTCGACATTGGCGTTTTCGGAGGCTAGGGTGGGGAGGAACTCCTTGTGGATCCTCTCGAGGGCGCACAAGAGGATATTCACAAGCTGATCAGTCTCATCGAGGTTGCCTAGGAGTTGTTCCCGAGTAGGGAGCGGGGATGACATCATATTGGAGTATTATTCGTGAAAGTTTCGGGTGATAGATAGTACGAGGTGGGAATTAGGTGAGTGTACCATAGTGTGGTCTTTGGGTTGCAAAATATTCTAGTACTGTATGTGTAGCTATTCTCACGCTGTTAGTAAACTATAGAGCCTTTGTAGGCATTAAATAACCCAATTTAATTTCTTAAATTTGTGATGCAATTCATAGTCATAGCCCTCGTTAGTTTCATGACCGAACTCGTTAGATTTGGCCTTGCTGATAATACGATAAAAAAAATAAACTTGAAGAACAAATAACTAGCCTAGAATTGGTAGTCTCGGAGCCTGTACCTAGAGCGTGCCCGCCAGACTAACCTAGAACCAGTGCACGCTAGACTAGTAGAACCAGCTTGTGTCAAGTTATTAGGTCATATGGTTATTCATTTGTGACAGTGGAAACAAAGAAAGTGACCACACGCCTTGCTACATAATTAAAAGCCCGTATACGAACGGTGAGGGGTCGCTTTACGCATATTAATATTGCAATATCACACGCAAGAGAGGCCTTTCCAAGCTACTACCAACCGGGCCAGCCTTGTAGACCTGGTGAGAGAATCTTTGTGACCCTGCGAGTCAATCTTCCGCCATCCTCCACGACCCCAATCTTCGCTCCATAATCATAATATCCGGCCACTATGGCTCCACCCTATGTCCACCCCTTCGCCCGAGCGAACGTCGAGCCCGAGATGCAGCTTTTCTACATGCAGCTCCTGCGATGGCTCCGCTGCCTCATTATATATGATGAAGCACAGCCCGAGGGGTTCCAATACCTATACAAATTCCAACCCTCCAACGCGCCAGTGTACACTATTAGCATCCCACTAGAAGACCTTCTTGAAGACTTCAAGGGGATTTTTGCAGAGTTGAGCAGATTCAGGCATGATAAGGAAAGATTTAGGGAAATTTTGGAAACGACTGATTTCCCTAGTGAAGAGGGAGGGACGGCACTTTTTGCGATGTGGGGGCTGACGAGGGAAGAGGGATTGAGAATAGTAGGCAGGATGGCAGTGGGGGCGTTTGCAAAGTGCTTAGGGAGCACTGAGGAAGAGCTCTTGAACATGACCTACTTGGGTATAACAGACAACGACTCGGATAATGACAGTATTATGACTGTAGTCCAAGCCACGTGAGGGAGCTCAAGAATGGACATAACAAAGCCCTGACTCCCTTCATGGAGAGCCTGAGCCTTTGCCATCGATATTTGTCTGGTCTGGTATCTTCATCAATACAGTACTCACGTTGCTATGCATACCCCTGTGTGGTACATCATGATGTAGGGCATGGAGCCTACTCAAGCCCTTCATTGAAATCTTGTGAGAGAAGTAGAAAACAGATTCAGACTCCACCCTCTTTCTATTTTTTATATTGCTCACTGGGATATTTATATGTTATATATACGCCCCCCCTTCGACTCCATGATCTAGGTGTCTTGTTTCACCTGCTAATTTTTTACCCTTATTTGTACTTTGCGGTCGTTGCCAAATCAGGGTGATTACATCGTCGTCAACCTCAGTTACCTTGTACCTATACACCAGTCTACATGGTATCTGGTCATGTACGTAGATACGGGGCAGGGAGCGGCCCGGTGGTTGGATAATCCCGTCAGGCTTAACCTGGGGGATGCGCTGCCTTGCCATAAGCGAGATGCTTCAATGCAAGTACTGATTTACCAAAAAAAAAAAGTGCGATACGAATTTGTATGGGGAAAGTACTTAGCAACCACTTGCAAAACTTTCCGAATTTCTCGAGTCTATTAGGTAAGATTGGAATAAAGAATAATAAAAACCTCGTGAGTTTTATAAGTACTTATTTTTAGAGACTACAACTAATTTAATTCGTGACGTTCATGATTTTGGATGATTTTTCAAAGTAGGCGTGTTTTGGTGTAAAAATGGCCTTGCGTTGACATGGGACGTTCAGAGAGGAAAATATGCGTGATAACTTGGTTTGCCGTAGTTATAGAGGCTAACGGTTGGTATACCAGATTCTAATTCTTGTTAACTGCGGAAAAGCATGTAAATATCCTTTACAGGATAGGTATGAAGTTTTACGATCTGAATTAAAGTGGTGTGATATTCAAAAATATAGAGGTGTTGCGATGGTTTTTTTTATTTTTTTTATTTGGTAAATCAGTACTCGCATTGAAGCGTCGAGTCTTGCGGTGGTTGCATTGCGACCATGTGTGACTCACCAGCTTACCCTTACGTTCTTCAGAGACCAGTACCGTCATTCTGAGACTACCCAAGACTTTTTATACAGAATATATACAAAGTAGAAGAAGGAAGCCGACAAATAAGGCCATTCAGGGGTAGGTGGCAGGCGGTGGCAATCGTGATATGGACTTTTTTCTTCCCTGTTAGATTAACGTGTGCATATACAATGGATATGAACAGTATATTCAGTTCAGAGACTAGGGGACAAAATGTAAGTAGCTATGCACCGGGAAAGAACGACAAGCAAACCATGCATCAGTAAATGCTTTGGGTATCACAAGGAATAACATGGTGCCTCCAAATACTCATCCTGTTTTAGTATTACTATGGGCCAGTGATGTCAGCGAGCTCAGAATACGGTGATTCAGGGTACTGAGAGCCGGACCTTCTAAAGTATATTACTACTTATGTATTGGGCCGGTGAAATCTCAGTGGTTTATGCTCACCACAACGCAATGCATGACAAGCTCAAGGCCTAGTCTGGCACAGGGGTCCATGGATGCATACTCTCCCAACACTGAGTTCTCTGAGTTCTCTGCCCCCACCCGTGTAGTCTTGTCCCCGCCGGAATTACAGTAACAACCCACCTACTTCAGGCAAGTGATTCCTTATGGCCGTCAGTAGTTACTTCCGTTAATGTTTGTGGTTTTAAAGTTCAATTCTATGTTCGTAATGCTCAGACTCTTGTGCGCGGAAGTAAAGTTCCTGCGAGCTTCGTGCTGAGCCACCATAGCCACATGGACGCAACGGCAATAAATATCCACTTTACTTTCACCAGCATAACACATCTCTACCACCACACCGAGTAGATTATACCCAAGCATCCTGCACCTCTCCACCAAGCACGGTCAATACAGTATTTACCACTATCAGAAATGCAAGCGAAGTTATCTGAAATCCACACTCATTCTTGCACACTTTCCAATAAGAAGTCTGGTATACCCCTAGGTGAGGAGGCATTCCTTCGATCGAGACGCTTCGTGTTCTAGTGACGAACAGCGCCAACCTGACTGGCACTAACGCAACCACCCCACGGCGTCCTTGCAGCTAGCTTAAACCCCACGGCCATTTCCGAACTGCATTATTGGACTGTAACTCGGAGGATAAATTGTCAGCGAGGCGTAATCGCCAGTCAGTCCCTTGTCTGAAGTGGGGAAGAACCTTGAAGCGGAGCCCTGTTGCGACTTATCTTCGCTCAAGCCCCCCTCTCCAAGCCTGCAAATGAAGCGTGAGAGTACTGTCTCGCCCAGGATACCTCTGAGATTATCTAGTATCGGAGGCAGCGTGCCTACCACATCAGTGGAGGTTGCAGTCTCGGTCGTGACAGAACCCAACAGCACACCTGTTATTCCCTTCCTTGACCGAGATGCCTACCCCACTCTTACTGAACTATGCTCCCACTTATCAACACATCCGCTCTTTGGAACAAAAGAAGGTGAGATCATTCGAGCCCTCGGCGTCACCCACCTCACCGCACTCGAATACGGGGAGCTATACCTGCTCCTCGAGCCACTCCTCGAGTCCTTCCGAATCAAAATTGACTTTCAAGATACCACGTTAATACTCCGCCGTCCTACGGCCACGAATGAATCGGGTGCGATTGGCTGGCATTCTCTCACCTCTTTTATCGACAGCTGGATGGATATGCCACCTGCATTGAAACGTGTCCTACATTTAAGCAAGGGTCAGCCCGATGTCACACTCCCTCCTCTCGCCCCAGGGGTTGAAGGTCTACGAGTTAAATGTCCTGACGCATGCCTCGGGTGTGTGGATGAATATATCCCAACCCTGGTCTTGGAAACAGGGTATAGCCAGACCCCGGAATCTCTTCACGGAACTGCCAAGCAGTGGCTTTGGAGAATGGTGGCTGGTAATGGAGTTGAGTCTGTGGAGGAACATGCGGTGCAGTGTGTTATTTTATTCAAGATCAATCAGAAGTTAGCGTCGGCGTGGTTGCCTGCATTTAAGGATGCTCTAGGGAAATCTCAAAATTATCAGTGGGATCAACTATTGGCTCCACCGGTTAGCACATTTTTATCCCTAGCGGCAAGACATTCAGCAGTTCTCACGGTGGAAATCTGGCGGAATGAGATCGATCTCGCCACAGGGGGGTTGAAGCGGGAGCCTTCCGTTCGGAACCGCTCCACTTGCACAGTGCCGATTTGTATCTCTACTCATACTATCACTGCTCTGCAGCTCTTTGAAACTTGGATCTGGGAGTACCTGGCCAATGTCCGCGATGGTCAATCTAATACCAGCTTTGAACCTCTTCAGAATCAACCACCTGTTCCGCGCTCTGCAATCTCCTCGATTGCTGCCCATGAGAAGAACTACTTTACCCTGTACCTGGATGATTTGCTCTCGCCAAAGGATATCCCTTTCGGTAAGAGAGGTACCATCTGGGTGAATGTTCCAGTCAAAATTTGGGTTTGGGGGTATTTGCGTGCAGTCGGAGTGGGTTATAAGGGATGGACTGAAAAACAGAGCGCAGGTCAATTGGAAGCTATGTGGGCGCAATGGGAGAATGCCAATAAGGAGAATATGGATGTTGTGCACCTCTTACATACAAGGGCCGTACTTGCTGAAGTGGATATTGATGAACAGGGTTTGAAGAGAAGGAAAGCTCAGAATGAGGATTGAGACAGCGTTACACCAAGTTTCTTTGCTTCTGTTAATTTGCTACTCCAGGTTGATATAATCATGTTATCGGTGGTTGTTTGGAGGAAGTGGTATTAGGATTTCACAGCCGGCCAACTTCGCATACGTGAAGCTAGGGTGGGGGGTTTCAAATGCACATCTGTTAAGGGGGAATTTCCTAACCAGCTTCTCTTTGATGTTCTAAATGTGTGAGTCGTGCATGGGTTTCGTTAATTTTTCAGAATCGTTCCGCGTCTATCCACCATTCACATACCCATTCCACCCGGGCCGTAATTTCCATTGTCTACTCCCCCTTCTTTTTGGGTTAATCAGTACTCGCTTTTTTTTCTTATTTTTTTTTTGGTAAATCAGTACCCGTATTGAAGCTTCTCGCTTATGACGAGGCAGCGCATCCTCCAGGTTAAGCCTGACAGGATTATCCCAGTACTCGCATTGACGCTTCTCGTGTATGGCGAGGCAGCGCATCACCCAAGGCTACGCCTGGTGATTATCCTACCACTGGACCGTATGGAGGTTACTTCGTTCTTAACAGTGTCACTCTACGACAGGGTTTAGTTCGATGGGAGTTTTCCATTTGTCATACATCGATATACGAAACCCCGGGACCAGTACGGATTTTTTTACAGCAGGATATGTATACAAATTAGCAAAGGTCTGAGTGAAGCCAACAATAACCCGTGATGGCTGTCCGATGCGCATCCGGAGTCGGCCAAAATGAAACTTCGTATGCTAGATTTATTGAGAACAATACGTGAGATCACTCGCGGTCGCGTAATATTTCAACCCGGCACCTCAAATAATCAATGGGACCACTACTCCTATTAGAACTTCATAGTGCATGACGTCCGTCAGGACACTGTTGACGCATTTAAGGAGGTTTAATGCGGTAAGACCGAAAATGAGAGTAACAACTAATATTTAATTAGATACATGATCAATCGTGCCTTGATTAAGAATGAAATGATGGCAAAGCACGAAGTTGTTCTTGGAGAGATTCATGGTCTTAATCAAGTATCATAGATTGGCTGACTTGCCAATAATCCATGAATGAACTGTCTCTGAACAATCGGCATTTGTATAAACTATAACCTATTCTTCTTGAATTCTTTATACCACTCAGTAGTGAAACTGCAATCAGGCTATATTATCAATATATTGCATATTTTAATATACAATCAATACCTCTACTCCTCTTCCACGCCTGCTCATTTACCTCTACCTGCCCTGACTTTCCTGGTTTTCAGCGAACCATCCCTCGCCATGGATCCCTTGTTGCACAACCTTGAGCGCGCCATCCCTTGGACCCGACTCCCGCGTAGCGGAAAATAGCCCCATATCCATATTTTCACTGGGATATTAATCCAGACGGTTGCTCTTTGACCGGGAGGGATATCCACTGGAGAGAGGAGATCGTCCAGGTAGGTGGTGAAGTAGGTCATATTAGGAGTCGTAGCCGGGGAGACTACGAACCGTGGAATGGGAGCGTGTTCATGGAGGGGATGGAAGCGTGTGTGAAAGTTAAAATCAACTTGGGATATGTACTCCCAGATCAAAGTGTTGAATATCTCCCCGGTGATGATGTTGTATGAGGAGATACAAACAGGAATGGAGCAGGTTGGGCGGCTGCTACGAGCGGAAGGTAGTCCTTTTACACCTCCGGTGGCAGGGTCTGTTTCTTTTCGCCAGATTTCTACGGTAATTGCGGTACTTTGCAAGGCTTGTTGGGAAATAAATGTGCTAGCTGGTGGGGCGTATGTAATGATGGTGGATTGGAATAAAGGCAGCCAGGTTTTTTTAAGGTTATCGTTGATCTTAAATAAAATCACACCTGTACTGCATGGTCTTCCAAGGCAGCAACGCATTCCCAATAATGGGCCGCGAGAGCCATGTCTTTGCATCGCCATGAAGTAAATTAGGGGTCTCACAGTGTCCAGTTAAAAGGGTGAGAGTTGGGAGTTCTTCATCTTCGGTGCCGAGACTGAGTCGAGACATTTAATTAGGAGGTCCCCTGGACTAAGGGGCAGAAGTTTTGTATCTGTTCTACATAATTAAAGCTTACAACCAGAACACCAGGTTCATGAGTGGGCAATGGGCGACCTAGGACGAGGGAACTATTTTGGAAATCAATTCTGATTCGGCAGCATTCTACAACCGGGGATAGCAGTGAATACACGGTTTCGTACTCTGACTGTATCAGGCCATTGACTCGAACTATTTAATACTGATAGATTCTGCATTGCTATCGAAGATGGAATGTTGCCAAAGAGCCGAACATAGGTCGGTGACGGTTGGATACGCGTGGCGATTGATGAATGATAATCACTCTGGTCGGCACAGAGCGGTTGCAGGGGGGAAGCCAGCTCTACGTCAACATGTTTTGTACCTAGCCGAACGGGTAGCTGTAACGGCGGGGCTGTGGCAAAGACTATGGACGGGCTCTAGGGAGCGCTACTATGACAAAAGGCTAAGGCGGAGGTTAAAGGAGGAACGAATAGTATTTAGCACGGCTAATATACAGGACGTTGCGTGAAGAGAAAGAGAGAGCAGGAGAGTACGGGAAATAGTCTGCCTTATATATCCATTCCAATGCCCACTCGTTGGCATCCAGTCCCTTGCCACCCGTTGTTACCCATTGGTCCCGAGGTCTATTCCTCCGTTACCCTACTTTGTGCACTCCTGTGCATTCCTGTGGTTCTTCATGCATGCACCCAGCCCTCCTGCGCCCCTTGATCGAGCCTATAGGGTCAGGGCCGCGCGAGTGCTGTGGTTAGCAGCGCACCGTTGGCATCGACCAACACTGGCTGCACGGCGTGCGCTGGGGCGAGTGCTCGGGCGAGCGCGACTCCCTGTTCCCAAAGCCGAGCCGAATGTTGCAAAAATGGCTCTTGAGGTTGCTTTGGTGGCAAAGAGCTGTGGAATACCCACAATGGACAAATATACCTGTCAGCGGACTGCGAGCATCTATATTAGGGGCAGAAAGAGCAAGGATGCGTATACAAGCTTGATTTGACATCGGAGAGGTGTTTGGGCATATACGCCATGTAAGCAACGCAACGTTCCTTATTTGCGTAATGTGGGCATAGTCTCATGTGTGGGCATTTTCTTTTCTTTGATTTACCAAAAAAAAAGGTAGTGCTATTTCCCGCCCGGAAACAAACGCGGTGTGTGGGGTTCCGAGTATGCCATGTACGGTTCCGTTGACTGGCGGAAAGAAATACTCCTACTACCTACCAGTACAATCTATTGTACGCCATACATCACTTCCCTCGAGGGTGCAGTGAGATGGGAGTGAGTAGCACTCGTACTTACGTACCACTCCGTATCCGCGATCGTGGGTTATGTAACTCTGATGCCCCAGTTTCGTGCTCACTCAATTGCGGTTTCCTCTCTGCTTCGAATAGGTGCTTTAACCCCCGCTGCAGTGAATTCCCTTCTACCCCGCACGCCTCCTCCTTCGTGCCAGTCACATCTTGTCCTTTCCACCTCCATCTGCCTAAAACAAGTCATACAAATGTACTGGCGCCCTACCCGCTCATGCCTTACGTTCACATGTATGGGTACCTACGTGTTAACTTCTCTTCGGCTCTGACGAGCTCGGAAAAGTACCCCCCAAAAATACCGTTTCTGGCCGGAGATTCCCGGAGCCGAATGACACAACGAAATCATTAATACTATCAAATAAAATTTGGTCTGATTACATTAGCTAGCTCTCTGATGCTCTATAATGTGTTCCCTTTGCTAGACTTACATTTCTATCCCCATAATTCATATAATAAAACGCCACGCTATCCTAAGTCTCCTCGCACCCTCAATCGGGGTATTGTATAATTACTACTAGTTCACCTACTATGCAACACCACTCTCATGTGGTTCCGCCTCCAACTTGTCCACCAATTCCTGTAGCGCCCGTTTCGCCTCTCCATATGCCACTCGATTACTCACCCCAATTCGAACCTCCTCCGGCAACAGCCAACTCCTTTGCAAGTTGTTTTCCTCCGCACCTGGCACCCCCTCCGGTACAATGAGGCAAAAGTCAAGTCCATGCAAGCCCCACAACGTCCTCCGGAGCTTCCTAGCAGCGTCCCTAAACGGCCCAAACCCTTCACGGAACCGGTCTAATAGCTGTTCAAACCTACTTTGATCGGTGACGACATTTGTGGTTTTATGAGCTGTGACAGTTTGCTCGTCACCGGAAATCCAGGTCTTAAGCGGGGCTTCTCGGGGCCAGATTTCATTCTCCAGGTCTTGAGTGACATGTGGTACTGCAGGCAGGGTGGCAGGACCGGGTGCCCGTACAGGGTAACACGATACCCAAAGTAGAACATAGAGCAGACTCTCGAGGTCGTGTCGGTACCGGTGGGGTTCACGGCGGGACAGGACCTTGATGGCGATGAATGGATATGTGCCTGTGCGATCCGCTGCGTTAGATGCATGTGCGCCGGCAGACTGCGTGTCGATGGCGTAATCTAGGTCAATCAGGCATCCGTACAAGTTTGTCTCTGAGCCACAGAGCCATTGATGATTTACTCGACGAGGTGCCTCAGTGTAAATGACATTTTGTGGGGACAGGTCTCTGTGGAGGATTCCCGCATCGAAAAAGAGTGATCCATGCCCAATTAGTCCGGCAAGCAGGGCACGAGCAACCTGCGTTGGCGTAAGATGCCGGTTCGAAATTGCTCGCCCGGCTGGAGCTAGGATTAGCCTCGTGAGCTTTCGGTTGTGCGATGCCATGTGCAAATTGTATTCCTCCAGCTCCTTAGACGAGGATCTACACCCCAGACGGACATCAGAAAGAATATCTTCATAGGTATCATAAGCAAGAAGGTCGGCAATCCCAATCACCCTCCTGGCGGAAGCCAGGTGGTACAAATCTGCTTCCGGAATTCGTTGCGCACTTCGCCAGCTATACTTGATTACCACTTGTTTCTGCCCTACTTCTCCCCTCCACACGCGAGTGCCGCGCGTGACCAGCCCAGGGGCCACAAACAACAGTCCTTGCATCGAGGGCATGTCAGCTGCGTCCCTGCCTGGGATAGGCTGAGTCATTTGCATCCTCCATGGAAAATTGTAGTCGAGAGGGAAAGGGTTGTTCGCGGGAAGGTCCGTATCTATAATGCTGTCGACATGGAAACCAATAGCACGTGCTGGCATGCGGGGAATAGCATACAAGCACCGAACAACAGTACTCAACTGGCGGGCTGTTGAGAGGTAATCTAGTTCCACAGAACCCAAGGCGCCCGCCCGATCGAATCTCCAAAATGTCATGCGCGGACCGGAGTTGGATGTCAAAATGCCCAAGACAGCTACTCGGAAGGGCTGCGCAATAAATACTTGCTCTGCATAGGTTGCTAGCTGGTTGAAAGGGTCTGACCCTTTTGACTGGTGTTCACCGACTACAAGGACAGAGCTCCAGGTCGGGGCATCTGGTTTGGTCGTGAGGATGAAATCAGGCCGTAAATCGCCATTAAGGATGCCGGTAGGAGAAGCGTTTTTGGTACTAACCCATACTGATTGGCAAAGTGGGGGTGTACTGTTGTTCACACCACGAATGGCATTTGCAAAGCGGCAAAACCACTCAGGGTAATTAGTGTTCGAATAGTTTGGGGGGTTGCAGGTGTGTTGGCCAGTAGTGGGGTGGTGTCGCACACCATGAGCGGGTGGCAAGTCTCGTAAAATCGCGCAGAGAATGAATTCAGCATCCGGAACCTGTACTCCCCAGGAATCACGGAGGAGGAAATCTTCAGGGAATGTGTCGGATCGGTGTGCAGCCTGGCGCAATTCACTTGCAATGAGTGGTCTCACGTCCTTCGCGCGACGATGGTGGCGCTTTGCAGAACTGTGCTCGTTGCCATCCTCCGATTCTGCTGACTGCAGTGATAGCGGGATACTGACTGCCTTTCGTTTACAGGGTGTGGATGTGTAAAGAGAAGGGAGAACTGGAAGCGGTGCCGACGCAGGGCAAAGTAATTGTGAGCCAGCTAAAATTCGGTGCGGAGAATCAGAGGGGGAGAGCTGTCTCCGGCGCCGTTTTATTGTTGAGCGGGACAGCAGGGGAATGGTTTTAGGAGAGACAGATATGGTTGCAGTTGAAGATACAGCAGAATCCTCCAATAGATCGGGCGGAGATGCTTCCAAGTTGAGGGCTGCCATGCTAGCGATACTGGCGTCGGGGCAGCAGCAAATGGCACGTGGCACGCGGCACGCGCAGTGGACGGCAGGCTGTTCTCTAGGATGCAACCGCAGGCGAGTACAAGGCGGCAGTCTCGCGGGCACTCCCTCTCGCAGAGAACAAGGCCGGGAAAGAAGGGTATTTGAATTTGTCGATGGTGTTAACCGCGACGCGTAATCAAACGGGATGGAAGTGCTGTGTCAGCGCTGAGTAAGCAAGCGAAATCTATAAAAATTTGAAGCGCCAGTGGATGTGTGGGATGTTTTTGGTGTATTACAGTACGTTAGTTCTGTCCTAATAGTGTAGTACTCATGTTGCTTATGAGCGGTTGCGATGCCAGGGAATTATGTTTGCCCTTAGCCGCTTATGCACGCGAGATTATTGTTTGCGTTCAAGGTGTGGAGCACCTATTTTCACGGTTGCGTGCCTTAACTGTATAGTACGGTAGGGTGGCGGAAAGCCTAGTGTAGCAGAACGGGCTGATATCTGAGCCCTATATCTTCCATAGCTTCCCCATGTCCTGTTTGCAGCTACGACCCGCCGCCCAGCATCTATGCTTAGCCTCCGTAGCGTGGAGGAACTGAGATTCGAATATCTCTCGTGCACGGTGTGAAAAGGTTGTTAAGTGGAGTACTACCAGGGTTCGGAATTAGCATTAGTATAGTAGCACTTATCTCCCGAAGACCAAAACAAATCAAGCAAACAAGCAACATCGACTGAAATCCCCATCAAGCAAGGACGACATTGTAGACACTATTGTCCAGCTTGCTTCATATGTGCGAGAAGACCCTGGAACGCAAGTCTCCCGGAGGTTCGTGCATGGGGTTTACAATCTGTGGCAGTCTTCTGTAATGCTACCTTGTCGACCGCGCAGGAGTCGCCATCTACGAGAGGATAGACATCAAAAAGAATAGTCACACAGAATGTATATTCATCAGGATATGAGTCTATGGCGCCGGCGCAGTTGGGCTTTGAGAATTATAAATACATTTGCTACATTAACAACAATACCAGATTGTCAATGCATTCGCCCCAGGCACCAAGGCCGCAATTTTTGAAATTAATTTAAGGCTCCAGTATTTTGAAGTCCGGCCATCAAGCAGGCCCAGGCCGGTCTGGACCGGGTTGAGCTCAGCCGCGGACTGGCCTGAATTGTCAGGCCGGCATGCATACAAGAGCAGGTTGTAGATGGACTGGGCGGACTGATCGGACTGGTCGGACTGGTCGGGTAGTCAGGCAGTCCAGTCCACAAGATAGCCCGCCGGGGCCGGTCCAGTCTGTTTCAGGCCAGCACGAACCTCGTAACAAAGTATGTAGGTATACTTAGTAGGCAGCGGAATGGCTCAGTGGGCAATGCAGTAGACTATGCAGATATGACGCTCAGTAGCAGAGTTCACTAGACGGTAGGAGTGGACGATGCGGTTGAAGACTTGCTTATAGAATTAATTACAGAGGGGAGCGGGATGTCTTTATATACAATGAGGTTGCGAATCACTTGTAAGACATACCGTGACAAGGATATTAACCAGCCAATGGGAAGCAAGAGAAATACGAATAAGCGAATGCGAATATGCGAATATGCGAATGCGAATATGCGAAAGCTCTAGCAACAAAGTAAATAAGCCACGGTAGTAGTTGACCACCGGATAGGCTAGTAGTTGAAGTCGGGTGTGCTGAATGTGCGTTCCAACACCTCGGCCCTCAGTCCAGGCCCCCGGCGGCCTGAAGGCTGGCCTGGCCGGTTGGTGACATTAAGCTCGTGAAGATCCTCTTCCACCGATCTGTTATCGTCTCCGCGGGAAAATATGCTGGTTAGCAGAGGATGTCAATACTGCGGAAGCTTGTGTTGTTAAAGACTCCTGGCGTGCAAACTGGCGGACTCCTGAGGGAGCTTTACTCACACGCATACAGGAGTGGGGCGTTTGCCGTGTCAAGCCCGATAGTCTATGGTGATGTTGTACAGTGTGCAGGAGGGGAGGAGACGGTGGTGGATAGTATTGCGCATGTGAAAGAGGGTTTGAGGTTTGACGAGGGGACAAGAATGATGATTAATTTGGAACCGCAGGCCCGAATATATTGGGAGCAGCATAGATACATGGCCAATTTGTATGGGAAAGGTACCTGGTAACCATCATTCAAACTCCTGGATTCCTCAACCAAAGAGCATAATCTTCAAGTTCTTGATAGGAACTAAATCTTACAACTTCGAGCGAATATAATTCATGGTGTTGATACTTTCGCAAAGTTGGCATGCTTTGGTGAAAACGACGAAGGGAGAAGATTAATGGCACAAGACTATACGTTGTAACTGGTCGACATACCATAACTATCCGGACACATCCATATTTTACTCCCGATCTATGGCACCTAGTGTCACTTGAGGAAGGATCTTTGGCGTCTGGACGCCACCATGGTGTCTCCTAGAGCCAGTCCCATTACTGTGCCTCCCATGGCCTTCATGGGAAGAACTAGACCAACCGATCTGGAGGAAGGGGGAAAACGACGAAAAATGAGACGTAGTAGAGGATTTGTTTGCCTCCCTATACGGACCGATAGCCGGCCGCTAGGCCGAAGGAAGAGACCGGAGGTTGGATGAAAGCCAGGCGGGAGCTGATTCTCTCCTTTTCCTTTGCTTTTTCCTTTGTTTTTTTTGTATTTAATCGCACCGGGCGGGCAGTCTAACTCGCCTGTCCCCTGAATCCACTGGTTTTCGGGTGGCCCCTGGGTTGCGCACACGAGTAATGACTTTTGACAAAAGGAAAAAATGGGAAAATAAAAGGAGTTCATGGAATGCACTGTCTACTCCAATGATAACTACCCTGATTCAAACGATAGAGAAACAGGCAGAGGGCTACGCAAAGCAAGTGACATTGAAGGAGTAAGAAGAATAGTTGCGCGAGTTAGAATGGCAGTGGAATGAAAGCAGCGGAAGGGAAAGGAAAGGCCAAGGACAGTAAGCTGGCTGAAATCACATCACCTGCCAAAGACCGAGGAAATGCGAAAATGTCAGATAAGTAGTCCCCCTCTTTTTTGTATTAAAATAAAGAAATCCCATTCCTCGCATGCACGACTTCATGGGCCGTATGACGAACCACTCAAAATCCCGAGTGGATCCAAGTACGCATAAGTGAATCTGCACGAGCAGCAGAATAGGAGAGATATGGACCCTATGGATCCGCAAAAGAAAAACTACTGAAGAAGACAACCGATCGCGGGTGTAATAATCAACTATTCCTGGGAATCTAAAGGTCACGAGGAAAAATTAAAAGCGCAGGTAGAGAAAAAAGCAACCAGACAACTCACAAGTAGAAAAAAAGGTGAACTCCTTGCAAGATAGCAGCTCGCAGGTAGAAATTGAACGACGATATAATTTCTCACAGATAGGCATATAGAACTAATTTCTCACAGATAGGCATATAGAACTATTCAGAAACAATCAAAAGAACAACCCACGGCTGCTCTGATACAACGTCTCAAAGGTCTCCGGCAGTTTTTTTGATGAGGTTGGTGAAAGCACTCTCTTGGTGGTCCCAGTCGCATGTAGTAGTGCAGGAGAGCCTCCTTCCCATCCGCAATCCGTTGATCTCGTTTCTCTCCCGTCCTAACTTCACGTAGATAGCCATTTCAAAAGACATTTAATACCCAAATCCTCCACGCCCTTGTCTTTTTCAATCTACCTTCGAATCTGCACCTGGCTAACCTGTCCCCTTATGATGGCCGTCTGAGTATGAGAAAAAGGAGGATTGTTGGGGCAAACCCGTTACCCTGAACTCTTCGGATCCTGTAGTCACTTCCATTGGGTCACCACTGTTTCTATTACATTCTCTTATGTCGCTCCATAATTTGTTTCTATTAGGGTCTGTTCGGCTTTCATACATGTTACAGTCAGCGTGCAGGCATCTGTTTCTCTTTAGAATTTCCTATCTCGGATTTTCACATGCTCGTGTTTACCCTGAACTTTCCGCCAATATATACCTCTGCATTTCCAGGATAAGCTAGCCTCCACCGGCAAAGAACTCTCTGCCCTCAGTGAATTCTCTGCCTCTACAATAGTGCGTCTCATCTCTACTGCGTACCTGTAGAATCTTCCCCCGCGCCTATTCAAAGCTTAGTCACTTTAGTCAGGATATTACCCCCGGAGTGGTTCCTCCACTTAAGAACAGGCTGCACAGCCTCCGGTGGCAAAATTGGCTGGCAATGGATCCCAACCAGCCAAATACCCCCCCTGAAACCAGCCAATACCATACATCGCCAAGTGTACCACCATAAAGATATAGATCAGCTTAGTAACAAGTGAGTTAGCTAAATATTTTGACGAGTGGAAAAACCTGCCGGTACCTCAACATGGGTCGAGTAAAGCCTAGAAAGCTCAAATCGAAGGATTAAACTGAGATATCCATTGCTTGTACACTTAAGGGCTGCAATCTAGACTTTATCCATCAATCCGCAAGGCTACCGATATTAACGGTATTGCTTATACCACATTACAAAGTCGTTAGCATAAAAGAAGAATTAGAGTAACTGCACATGAAGCTCAACATCTGGTGATAGCGGCAGAAGAGCTAGCTATTTGTGCGATATATATATCGATTGGAACGTGCCGGGTTTCTACTATCGATTGGGCATGCGTGAGAAGCGCTTATGATATCGCGGGATGGACTAGAAAATCTAGACCAAGTGAATTGGAAAGAATTGGATGACAAGATTTCTTGATAGACATCCAGATTTTGTTGGAAGGTTATCCTCCACCGTTGGTAAAAAGCGAATCAGGTAAGTGATCGTAAGATCATAGTAGATCACTTTTGGCAAGTTTGGCAGACTTATCTGGAAAGTCGATATCCTAGAAGATATATAGTTTAATATAGTGAGAAAGGCTATAATGGACTGGTTAGATCGATATAAGGTTATTAGTAGTCGATATGGAAGGGAAATGACAGAACAGCTTTGGCAAGATGGGGACAGGGAGCTAGTTATGGTTATTGAGACTCTCTGTAGAAATTACAGTATTGCTACCATCCATAATATAATAAGGGCCAAAGAGATATGTAGTTTAGTATCAGCATTCCAATGATGTTTCAGCAGCCATAGAGTACTCATTTGCGATTCCACCTAAGGGATAGACAACTGGGGATAGAGTAGTTGAAACACTTTGATAAGATAACAAAACCTTGAGTTATAGTATTATCGCCATTCATCTTCTCATTCTTGATGGATATGATTCACATATCGCCTAGGAGCTTATTTAAGCACTGCAATGAAGCAAAAATAAAGCCATAGTGCCTACCTCAATATAATAAATATCAAAATGTCAACCTGTTTTCTCTTCTCCACAGAGTATGTAGCAAGTCAGTAGATAAGACACATTGATTATCATTTCCACTATTTGGAAGGTGAATTTCCTTCTATTACTTGAGAAGCAATATATACAAATGAGAATACTGCAGCGCAATAGTTTAATTCTATTTTACTCCCGACATGTTCTAACCAATCTACCATATAGGCATGTCTTACAGTCATCATCGCCTCCTGTATGGTACCTCCATGGTAAAGACAATTGCCGTGCACGGAGTCCTCTGCGAGAGACCCATGGTAGATATCATACAGCATGTAGCAGGTAGCAGGTGATAGGAGCACGTTAGCTCTTAGGAGGAACGTTGATATCGGGGAAGGATACCAGCTCCGTTACGGTTTTTTTTTTGGATAAGTTCACGCTCACGACCCATGGGACAGCTGACTTCTGGCTGAGGCTTATGGCTTCGACAGGGCAGGCGCTGAGGTGATGGCGGAAGGCTATTTGGCTTTCCCCTTCTCTCGTTATTCACTCGGGCCATTTACTCAGTGGGATTTCAGGGCCTCATACAGTGTTCACGCAGCTGAGCGATACTCGGCGTATCCAAATCGACGCCATAGTCTTGGCCTGCATTCTCTAAATAACGTTCCTCAAAAAAATATAAAACAATATTAAAAAAATATTCAAAAAAATCAACATGTAAACTTGCAGCCCCGTGAAACTTACCACTCAGGAAGTGCTACCCACCGAGCAAAGGTACGCCCCACGGCATCTTTGCTTCTATGTGTAAGTATAACAGCCCTAATGCCACCGGCATACCGACAACGAAGCAATGTTTCGCGCTCGAACTAGCACATGTGCTCTTTTATACTGGGTTTCACGGCCTTAGTGCAAGACGATTCTTCAGTTTCGTCACGCTCTTCCGGCCATTACAGAATCCCCTCCGGCTTCTTTACAGCGATTCCCGCGGTATCAGTGTCATCAACATGGGGAGATATCGACAAAGCTGCTGTTTGATATGCTTTAACTATGCATCCTAGTTGTTGCTCTAAGAGCCATCCTCATTGTTACAAGATACCAGTTTCTATGTACAAGCCCGCCTACGAGTCTGTCGCTCCCCACTCCCTCAACAGCGCTACCACGTCCTTATGGCCCCGCTCCGTCGCCAACCTCAGTGGCTTGCCTACCCATGTCCCTTCATAATCAGGAATCAAATGCTTATTCGGGTCTGCGCCCTTCTTCAACAGGATCTCGACCACGTCCCTTCTTCCCTCGTTTGCTGCGACCGCCAGCGCCGACATTTCGATGCATGCCTCCCCCATATCATCAATCTCCATTCCCATAGCCAGCAGTTGCTCTATCAACCGTACACTTCCACCTTCTGCAGCCCTCTGAAGTGCACCACTGTCCCTCAGGATCCCTCCATGTGTAAG
Organism: Tirmania nivea; assembly: GCA_015179035.1. Classification (NCBI taxonomy): domain Eukaryota; kingdom Fungi; phylum Ascomycota; class Pezizomycetes; order Pezizales; family Pezizaceae; genus Tirmania; species Tirmania nivea. The sequence goes on along the minus strand of WHUY01000011.1, from coordinate 927,000 downwards.
CAACAGTCGAATCATGCCCCACGCTAGTTCGGGTGGATGGGAGGACACCGTCGCAGCAGCCGCTGATAAAGGTGTATTGTAGTCTGTCGGATGATTTGGGTCTGCCCCAGCCCGGAGCAGCATACGAACATTCTCAACTAGTCCACCCAATGCGGCGCGGACGAGTGCGCAGCCATACGGAAAGCATTCCACTTCAATGTCGATTCCGGAGTAGAGGATATGGCTGTAAATGTCTCTGTGGTCCAGTATCATTGCTTTGATGGAGGCCCTTTCCTTGCCTTCTGCAATGGAGTATCCGAGATCGATGAAGTACTGGAAGATAGATGTATGCCCACCGTCCAGGACATAGTCCTCGTATAAATGGTTCATGATTTTACAGTCTTGAGCAGCCGTGCTCTGGGGTAACAGTCGCTGCAACACCTCGAGGTGTCCGTATCTGCACGCAGTCTCCATCGCAGCAATACGGTTGGATTTTGGAATTAGGCCGGAAGCAAGTAAAACGGCCACTGCCCTTGGATGGCTTGCTTCTGCTGCGGCCTGTAATGCAGCTGTGAGCTGGTGAACATCGTTCTTTAGTTTTGGCTCGGCAAGATACTTCTTGAGTGTTCCTATCAGCCCATACCGTGCCGCCAATACGATTGGGCTCGATGTTCCGAGTTTTTGTTGAGCGGAACAGATTAACTCGAGAAGTTCGATATCTGCATCATCCACATCTCGAGCATGATAGTGCCAGAAGCTTGAAGCATAGGAGTATAATGGTCCTTGCAAGGAACCAGGATCCAATAGATATGTCAAACATCGTTTTGCCAGCTCTGCATCTACTCTAGCTTGCTCAAATGTAAAGAGTTCATGCCCATTTGCAACAGCGAGATATTCTGGGATACGGGTGTTAGAGAAGCCAATCCTCCCATCTGGACCGGCAATGACCAGACCACACGTGAGATCTGCTAATTTTGCTGAATCCAGCGCACCGTTGATTGAGGCAACCTGCTCCTTTGAACACGTGATGGAAATCACTTCAAAGAGTTCAGTAAGTGTTAGTGGTCGTTGAGCTCCATAGACCCAGTTCAGAATTGGGCGCAGGATGCCTGGGGCTTTTCCAAGTGTTGCAGATAGGATACGACTAAAGAGCGGCGGCAAGCCGTGCGTAGGCAGGCATGATAGGAAACTACTCTCGTCCTCCTTGTACCTGAACATAGCGGAATAAATGGGGAGTGTTTGAAGGCTAAGTGATGTATTTGTTAGTAAAGGCTCTTCTTAAAAATGCGGCTTAGAACGGCGGGTCTCATGCCAGATTACGGGCCCCATACATACATTCCCTCTGATATTAGTAGTTGGTTATAGATCTCTTCAGTAATGATTCCTGATGCTAGCTCACTTCTCCAGTGCGCATCAACGTTCTCAATGACATCCCTGGTTGATACTTCCAGATCCATTCTATGACACTCTCCTCCCTCCTCCCAATCTTCCCCCTTCTCGCAACCGACAAGCATAAGCCGTACAGCGCCAGCACATGCCTCTAGTAGTCCTCTGAGCTCACTAAGTAATACTCTTCTTCCACTTAATGTTAATGCTTCCGTTCCTCCCACTATCAGTAACACCCTATCGTACACTGCACAAATAGGCTCGCACGTCACAGTTTGTAGCAAGTTCTTTATCTTCGCTACCTTCGACCGGTATGGCTTGAGTGTCCCCGTGATTACGCGTTGCAGTTGCGCGTGGAATGCTGGGTTGCTGGAGTCCAAAATATCAACAAATGTGGACAAAATGTGTTCCGCGCTGCAGGTTGTTGGGTCCCGGAAATCAAGGCAGGCCAAGGCAATCCCCTCACGGATGGGCGCGGATGGTGGCATGTTATTATGGAGGTATGTAGCAAGCGACGAACTGTATGCGGCTTCGGAGTCAGCTTGGATATCGACCTGATGATGGCGCAACTTGTTAACGCAGCGAAGTTGACTTACGCAAAATGAGTACCATCTGTTCACACCCAGCTCTCATAAATTAGTCTCTACTCCTCTCCAAAGCCCTATAGAAAACATAGCGATCTATGCAAGTATACTCACAAAAGCTGCCCTGGAGGCGTAAGAGGGCATCGGCCTTCTCAGAGCCGTTGCGCCAGGATTGGAATGTAGGGGTGCTAGTGAGGGCATCCAGCGTAGCACCGAAGTTGGTGGCCCCTGGCGGCCATATTGTTTGGTTCACCATAGTATGCGAAAGAAGGGTATTTCACTATTATAAAGGAAGATCAGCTCCACTTACTTCAAATGATCGAAAGAGTACCCTGAAATGAACTTGTGGAAAGGAAATAGACCTCATTTACCTGGTTTTTAACTGTTGACCATAATGTGGCTCAGCCCGATTTAAGCACCACACCAAATAAATCGGTCTGGGCACGAGAATCGGCCGCCAAATTCAATGTACAGAAAAATATTTGTCGGAACAAACAAGACTAGGAATTTCATGGCTCCAAATTAGAGCACGCGCTTGATGTGTGCGAGCTAATGTATGCTTATGTCAGCAACAAAGTGGGCAGACAACTTTATAGATACAGTATATCAGTATCGATACACGTGCTTTCGAGAATATACTGAGGATTCGTTACAACTCGCTGACAGTGACGCTGATTATAAATGAGTAGCGGGGTCAGGCGTCATATCTACCGAAATCCCGTACGGCAACATTCAAAAAGGATAGGTAACTTGCGAGCAAATGTAGGTTACTCTCCAAATTTTTGAATACTATAGGTGATATCAAATTGATCCTAGTCATATCTATAACGCTTAATAACTATATTTTGCTTTTTGCTTGATAACCTATATTAAGGTGTTTTTGTGTTTATGACTAGTGCTCATGCGGCAGTTGCGTTCCGAAAACAGGAAACTTCAGAATTTATCGATTTAAGAACCACACCAAATAAATCGGTCTGAGCACGGGAACAGAATTTATCTTTGGCTTCAACTGGTCTCCTTCTACCAAATTCTACAGCGGTGTTGGAAGTAATTGCGTGGTTGATTTTTGACACATGTATGAATATGGGCAGTTTGGGGGTAAAATTGGGGGTGTGCGACCAAGGATGGCCGCATGATGTCCTGTTGCTGGCCAGAATGGCGGTAGCTCCAATAGGCCATGATACAGGATAGTGGAATTAGAAAGAAATAGTGTTATTGGTCCAGAGTTGTACTTAACTGAAAGTCGGTGTTGAAATACTTTTCTTAAATGTTAGTGAAGCCGGTTAAAATGGTTTAATTGTGGTGAGACTAATGGTGAGATCTCTGTGCGATGTTACTTCATCAGTTTAGTTGGGTATGTGGTCTGAGATTCTGTACTTCTTCCACATGGTAAGTTTAACGTTATAAGAAATATATCAGATTTAACTTACTCCTAAAAACTATTGATTCAATCTCTCCACAATAATGGTCAGGAAGTAGTTTTGTAGCAATGAAGGCTAAAATTATACTGATTATTGAGTTGCATGATGCTGCCGTCGCAATAGGAACGCCTGTGCTTTGTATGATTCATAAGCCCACTGCTAAATATAGTTTGAGGAGCACGTTGGCGAACACTATCATGCACTTGAAGTGGGGGAAGGGTGCAAAAGAACAATAGAATAGTAGTAAAAGTTTCCAGTATTCCTGGATGCTGAATTCAGTCCAATCTCCTCTTCCTCCTCCTGCCGAGGGGCGTATGAGGGGTGAGGTAATACTACCTATATTGCTATCCACTTTATCTTGGGTGTGTTGTAGAATTATTCAGGCAAACCTCTATAATTGCATACGCACGGGACCACAGAATCAGACAGGTTGTGCGTTTGTAGAGGTAGGCTAACTAGTCACCCGAGGGGACTTTAGTTATTTTTTTTTTTGTGCAACTTTAGGGGGTCGCACGATGAACTACTCTGAATACAAGCGTCATGCAAGTTAATCTGCCTGCCTGTCTCTCATTGCAAGCATACTGGATATAAGCATACCTTCGCATATTTTAATTACAAAGAAAATTCTATTTTTTTTTCGCTTGGTCACATACATATACTTGTAACGAGAGTAGGACCTTGCTAAATTAGGTTTGCTGATAAATAATTTAAAAAAGCGCAACAGAAGTCGAACAGCTCAGTGGAAGTTACATAGCCTAGCAGAAGTAAAACCCAACTATGGCTGCCTCAAAAATCTCTCCTCCTCCGGCGGATATCTATAGTACTTGTGTTGTACAGGTAAACCTGGCTATAACGAATGCCAAGATTCCGACCCATTTCCTTCGTTATAGGTTTCGCTATAACAAAATGTCACGTGCCTGCGAGGGTAAAGGGAGAAGTGCGGAGTAAAAAAAAATAGGATGTACAGAGTAGTCAATTTGTATTTTCCCTACTGCAGCTCGATAATCAACATGCATCCTCACCGTTGATATGGGCGTACTGCCTTAGAAAAATGGCAGATATGTCAAGCTCGACAGATTCAAGGACAGCGGCCTGGAGAAATGACATTAAAGGAATTCTACAAGCTCCTTCCAAATCGCAAGGGAAATGCAATACCTTTATCTACTATGTGTACAATCTTAAAGCAGTCCGATCGGTTACTCATAAGTGGAAAGGCACCAGAGGGAGCCAGTGCAGTGAAAATGAAGCAGCGACCAGAGCTATTCTCAATCTTTAAGAGATTGTTAGCAGAGTGGATTGAAAAGGCTATATACGCCAAAGCCTCCAGTCCTCGGATCAGCTGAAATTAACATCTCCGACCTTGCAAAATCTCTTGCCTATGCAGAGCAGTCCTTACGTCAGTATATAGAGGCATATAAGAAACAAATACGCTCGACAATTGGCTGCAACTACTCTCTGGCCCGTCACTTTCTTTCTTAGTTTTTTATTCGAAGCTCTACCTTTCTATATATTTTGAGGTGAATCTCGTATTGTATTATATCAAGTATGTTACGTGTGTTTTCTCTTATCCCTCTCTAGTATAGCGTCCCAAAATAAGCCCCTTGGCTTCCATTTTCTTTCTTTCAGTTTTTTAGTACACTACTAGTTTCACTATAGCCAATATAGTTTTGCTATGAATGAATTTATTAGGCGCGTAATTCTCTTCACTATCGTTATACCGATTAGTTTCACTATAGCCAGGGTACTTTAGCTGCGTGCAGGAATGGTCTTCCGTACAGCCGGGTTTTCAGTACGTCGAGTTTCACTATAGCCAGGTTTGCCTGTATCTGCTCTCATTACTGTATTTGATTTGTCATATCCCTGCCAGCTAGTCAGTAATCACGTGTCTACTGGTTGGTATTACTTTATTGAGTTTATTTAGTAAGCTACCGCTCAAATACTGGAGGCGTGCGGAAAGGGGCTCTAACGGGAGGTGAAACTCATTTTCAGACTTTTTTACCTTAGGCTCGAACCCAAGGTCCATCCTGGTGTAATCGAGGGTGCAGAGACATTCAGCAGAAGTTGCTGGGGATAGATGCAGTCTTGCGAGCTCAATAACCCACAAGCAAAGTCAACAAAGTCAACTGAAATGAGGGAGACATACCACACGAGGTCTAGAATGCATCATCCTTGACTTTCCATCAAACCTCCACACCTCCACAAAAGTGGAAAAGAGACCTACATACGATAAACAGGGGCCTTATTCCGCCTGAAGTTAAGGGAGGTAGCTTTATGAGCCCTTGCAGTAGAATCGTCCCTGCTGTCCATTGAATCATTGCTATTCCCATCCTCATCGCTATTCTCACTCACAGGTGCCTGTTTAGAAATGTTCCTCTTCATTTCCTCAACTATATAGCATATTAAAACACACTTCACCTCCCCATATGTCTGCTCTAACCAGTGTTGTGCATCTTGTAGAAGACCATGACCATCTATCGGGTCATCATTCTTTTGAGTAAACCCGCAATCAACTACCACAAGTGGGAATGGGCCACCATCAATTGATTCAAAGGCCACATCTGCCACCTTTCGGTCAGCAGGTTTGACAAAGCCAGGTCGGTCATTCCAGATCCGGGAAGGAAGGGCAACGTCTGCCGTAGTTCACATCATGTCTGTTAATTCAGCAAAGAAACAATCTTCAGCTCTCACCTCTCTCTTATCTCATTCAAACAACTCTCAAATTAACGAATTCTTCTAGATACAAAGTCACTCCTGGTCTGAGGGTATGCAGGATAAATACTTTGATTTGTCTAATCCTACACTGGACATGACCTTGAGAGCATGTATATAATACCTTAGGTTTCACGTTACCCTCACCCTCAGCTCTACCATCCATCACCGGGATGAGGATCACCACCGGGATGTGGATCACTCGGTTGTTTTAGCGGTTTCGACAGTTTCGCGACCAATATGGGATCAAAGTGGCTCAAAATTTGGGATTGCATTGTAGATGTATGGTAGTTTGTTGAAATAAGTGCGGACGGGCCAAGGTGCATTACTGCTCGAATTATCCTGACAGAAATACCGTGGATCACGGGGTAGGTTGGCTGTAATAAAAGTGGATATATGGGGGCTATGAGGGCTATAAGCAAGCAACAATTATTATTATGACTTGGTACTTACGGCCTGTATACATTATAGAAGCAATTTCAGGCAATACGTTGCTACAGAGGGGGTGGTCAGTAAGGGTAGTCTTAACCGGGGGGTATTTCTTCTTGTAACTCAACCAAAATTGGTCTAAATTAAGTTCCTAATAGTGCAAAAGCATTTACATAGGCCTGAGGGCTAGGGGAGATCATGGCAGAGATTGAATGTATCATTTAAAGCCGTACGGGTGTATATGCCAAGGATTGTCATTTCCGGCTAATATGGCTATTAGGCTGAGCTGCTTCATATTTAGGCTAAATCAGGTCTGGAATAGACTTAAAAGGTTATCTGTTATGCTTTGGTCCTTTTGGCCTATTGACTGCCTGATGACACATTCATTTGGAAGACTTATCTCAAGGTTTGCATACTATTTCAGGTGGCCCATACAGAATGACCTCCCTCAAGTCAAGTCAGATATGCTAAGTAGGACTTATACAAGCATCTAGTCCCTTAACCCATTCATTTGAGATATGGCCTGCTTGGTTCAGACTTAATTTCACTAAGTTATAACAACAAAGCCCTTGCTCTCGACCCCCTCTAATCTCACCTTTACCAACCTGGTCTCACTCAGTTCTAAGTAAAGATTCTCGGTAGAGTGGCAGAAGGTTTCTTCAACATATGGGCGTGATTTTGAGCTATCACGCACTTGATATGGACTTGATTTGGTTGAGTTATAAGCAGGTATAATTTATTCACACTTTGCCTTAACCTACTCTTGGAGGTATGACGTCACTGATTTCTGGTAGAATATCATGTATAGGGTACCTAGATGATTCCCCTGTCTATGTAATTGCTTTTGCACTATTAGGAACTTGATTTAGACTAATTTTGGTTGAGTTACAAGAAGAAATACCCCCCGGTTAAGACTACCCTTACTGACCACCCCCTCTATAGCAACGTATTGCCTGAAATTGCTTCTATAATGTATACAGGCCGTAAGTACCAAGTCATAATAATAATTATTGCTTGCTTATAGCTCTCATAGCCCCCATATATCTACTTTTCTTACAGCCAACCTACCCCGTAATCCACGGTATTTCTGTCAGGATAATTCGAGCAGTAATGCACCTTGGCCCGTCCGCACTTATTTCAACAAACTACCATACATCTACAATGCAATCCCAAATTTTGAGCCACTTTGGTCCCATATTGGTCGCGAAACTGTCGAAACCGCTAAAACAACCGAGTGATCCACATCCCGGTGGTGATCCTCATCCCAGTGATGTATGGTAGCATCCTCCCTCCGCAGCTTCCTCAACAAGAACTATAAACATAGTGCGTTAACTAGCATACTATCAGAGTATGGAGTTACTTTCAACTCGGATGTTTTGTAGGGAGATCTAATAGAAAAATTTCACCTAACTCCAGAAATAAACGAATGTGTGAGTAGAAGCCAGAGGAAACGCAAGGCAAACTGCAATTTCAAAGGTGAGAATACAGTACTGTGCATATCATTACGTATTATAAGTCTCCACAACACCTCCCTATCCTCAAATCTCAACACCATGTTAATTCAGATGGTGAAATTCATATCAGTGACCTGGAGGGTATATACATGCTTTCCTATGCTTCGGGGATTGATTGGTAATAAGTATACTACCACTTACCCTTGATGACTGCGGCATTTCTCCTAGGTATACTCCTCATCATATCAGTCTGCCAATATTAAGCGGTTGAAATACTCCCAGCAGAGAGTATTTGATGGAGCAAACCTAGACCTTATAGTCTCGCCACTGCTAGTCATGCTGCTGAATTCGGAGTAGTATTTATTGGGATTTTTGAGGCACTCCCAGATATATTCGATTGGCGGCCATTCCATGACCATATATCCCTACTGGATCGTAGGTATAAAAACACAAGAAACCCTGCAAAGGAACCCATCAAATGAAGCCCAAATACAGAAAAATAGTTCGGAGATCATCCCCTTATTGGAGGGACATATGAAAAAAAAAATATCTACGTGATATTAACATCTATGATTCTATTACGTGTGTGACAGCATCAAATAATCATTCACCATGCTGTAGAAGTGAGAATATCTATCACACAGGGTTCCAAAATGTCGAAATGAGAGAACCAACTGAAGCTTTTCCTCTCACCTTGTCCGCTAAATCTTGTGAGCCATATCTATATAATTGGTAAGAAGTACGGATACCAGAGATGCAAAACTGTAGCTGGCAAACACACAAAACGAAAGGTCCAAACCCAACTCCGAGGAGAATGGAAAACACCATAGGAATTAATTCAACCAAACCTACAGGAATCTTATAGATGATGATGAATTCAGATACCTTATTTGGACACTTTTTAAAATCTCGGCTTCTTAGAAACATAGAAATGAATTATTCTTGATCCCAATTATCTACCATATTTCCGCTTCAAATACCGTATTAATTCGCAACTAAGAATGCTGTCTTATTTACAAACGGGCGGTCGGAGGGGCCTTAAATTTACTCTCTTATAAGCGATACAGTTTTTGACCTAGTACCGATCCGTGATGGTGAAACGATCCATGTCAACTACCCCTGCCATGACACATATCCCGAGATACTACGCTGGCTAGATATCCTCTACAGACCGGGCAAATTGTTTCCTGACACTCTTGAATATGCTCTACAATATGCGCACACTAGGTAGTTGAATAACTCATGTGAAGCCATCATATGCACCAATCCACCTCGAAAAGGATGAAATTGCCCCTCCCCCTTCAGTGTGACCCCTTCACCCACAGATATAATGAACTAACAAGCCTACATAGTGCCAGCACTTTAACTTAGTATCTATATTTATGTTAGGATATAATATATCAGCATAGTGCTATATAAAAAGTTATTATTGTTTGGCACCTAACATGCATAATTCAGCCATTTCGAGCTTTTGGACCATGTCCGCCGGTTTTTCAGTATTTTGATCCTTCTCGACCTTTCGTATCTTCTGCAGCCTCTTCACCACTCATTCTGTACCACTCCTACACTCACTATACCCTGTACATTCTGTTATCCCGTAGGCCTGGTAACTTAGGTCCCTTTACTCTGTATGTAATATTGGATTATCTAGATAACTGAGCAACCTGGCCGCAAGAATAGTATGCCTCTGGCAACATGACAATGGTGGGAGTAGATATAAGCTCAATGAAGGTGCACTTCACCTAGAACAGTCCGGAGATATTGAAATAGCTAGAGATATGACATGGAGTATGCAAATGATATCTTGAGCTCTATATCCTATGGCAGAAATGGGATATTGTAGCTATTTAGCGGAACCTAAAGCAGCTATATATAAGGAATGAGCCAGACCAGATAGTTATGCATAAAACAGCCTCGAAAGCCTTTCAGGAGCCATATACGGATGAAAATCTATATACCTAGATAGATATTGTACGCTAGGCCAGCTAGGTAGTCATGAGCCGTGATCAAAATATTGCATGAACTACTGCATAAGGCAAATGCAGTTGCTATAATAGACAGAGACGTCCAGACTGCAATAGACAAAGCCTCCAGATTGCAATAAGCAGAGGCCCCTAGACTGCAATAGACAGAGGTTTCCTGAGCGAATCTGGAAGTATAGGCTATGGACTTCCCATACCCCCCCCGGGAGCTGCGGATATAAATGAGTATTGACCTGGTTAAAAAATGTTCAAGAAACCTTATATATATATGTATTATATATAAGGAAAAACATAGCGCAAAATGATCATTGAGTAGCCTAATCAAGTCTGGTGTGTAGGATATAAGGATATAGGGTAGAAGGTGAGGGTGCATAGGGTATATAGGATATAGGAGTTGTGCAAATAGATTAGTAAAGAGGCTACAGAAGATATGAAAGGTCGAGAAGGATCAAAATACTGAAAAAACCGGCGGACATGGTCCAAAAGCTCGAAATAGCTGAATTATGCATGTTAGGTGCCGAACAATAATAACTTTTTATATAGCACTATGCCGATATATTGTATCCTAACATAAATATAGATACTAAGTTAAAGTGCTGGCACTATGTAGGCTTGTTAGTTCATTATATCTGTGGGTGAAGGGGTCACACTGAGGGGGGGGGTGCAATTTTATCCTTTTCGAGGTGGATTGGTGCATATGATGGCTTCACATAAGTTATTCAACTACCTAGTGTGCGAATATTGTAGAGCATATTCAAGAGTGTTGGGAAACAATTTGCCCGGTCTGTAGAGGATGTCTAGCCAGCGTAGTATCTCGGGATATGTGTCATGGTAGGGGTAGTTGACATGGATCGTTTCACCATCACGGATCGGTACTAGGTCAAAAACTGTACTAGCTTAAACACGAGATACTTTCTTATAAAAGAAACTCCGGAAAAGATGATAGTAGTAGAATTGATATCTTTTTACACAATCTCCTCTCCAAGCGTAATTGTAGCATATTGCATGGCCTCTTCTTCAGTAATGTAATCTCCCTGCTCATTGTCACTTCCATCCGCAGGACCATGCCCTGCTACATTTTTCCGTTGTCCTACTCGCATCTGCATAATACTGTGCTCATTTTCAATCCAGGCTTTAAGCATTTTTTCAGAAATACCTAAAATCTGTGCAACTCGGTATTTTGAAAATCGCCGAGGTATAACTGCCTCTGTAATTGGATCGATAGAGGGGGATGTATGTTCTTTAGCATATGTGATAGCTGCCAGTTTGAATTCCCGGGTGTATTGATGTCTGTTCGGACTGGAGTATTCAAAGTGGTTGCTTCCTTTCCATCCTCACGTAAGGCATTGGGGTGTATAATGTCTTGTGCCACATCAGGTCCTTCGGAATCCGCCTTTGATAGTGCTGGAATCGCTGTCCACCTGCTAGAATTCTGCAGTTTCAACACTGAGGTTGTACGAGGTTTTTGACTGGTGGTTTGCGCACTGGGTCTGGGACGAGGTGCCTGCGGAATTGACATTGTAACAAGTAATGGGGATGAGTGAAAGAAACTGGCTGCGCCAGTCAACGTTGACTTTCCTATACTACTGTCTTATAAGAAAAATTTGCTGTCTTAAACACGATTCGGATATCTCGGCCAAAATTAGGCTGTTTTACCCCTGTCTTATACACTAATACTGTCCTGCCGAGTGATACTTTCTTAGTTGCGAATTAATACGGTATGTGACTTAAAAGGTGTCTTTCCTTAGAATTTATGGGCCCGATCGTAGGAGTTCACACGTATACAAATTTAACCAAGAACACACAAAACCATTGATCCATTGGTACTCTGCTAGGATGCTTTACACCAGGCTGGGCACGAGAACTGGATGTACTAGCATTCTGTAAGATAGTCGCTTTTTGTACTGTAAAAATACTGCCAATTGCCGTTTTCCTGAGTGGATAATTATGTTTGACAGCCGTCTAGTGTCGCACTAAAATCACTTCTGGGGCCTTGCTATAGCCATAGGAACTGAGTGCATCTCTTTGGAAATACGGTCGACGAGGGAGTTCCATATCTTTGCTCATACGTACGTGGGCTTCTATACGCATGAGATTGAGCCGACGGTATAGTCCTTTACGCTGTCGATATCCTCATCGAATTCTTCAGAGAAGCCCCAAGTACATAGTGTAAAGGGTCATAATATCTGCACTCAATAAGATACCGCCTAGACTTATATCAACTCCCAACATCTGTCGCGAACCAAGTTGTACTTCGCACGCGACACCTACTAATATTGTAGCTCAAGGTGTTTATTCTCATTTGTGGCACAAGTTATTTGATATAAAGCCTTACTGACAAACACCTCTGATTGAGAGGTATGAGGCAGCCAAAAAGAAAAGTAAACACCTCCATTCATCGGAGCATGATGTGATTGCCAGCTGTCTACCTATATGGGTACCCTAGTGATCTGCGTTTAGTATAGTATACGTATAGCTCCAAAGCTCATCACTGGTGAATTATCCACCTCCGTGGCAGGTAGCCCTAGCCTACAACCCCCAAAAGCACAGCTCATGACTGTTGATCTTTTTTTTTTTGAATTCATTACTCGTATGCACAACCTTAAGGGTCGTATGGCGAAAAAAATGAGACTGTTGATCTTTCTAGTGTATATGCCTTGCTGACCCACCACCACCTCTTCCTCCTCCTCTATACCAAAACACGCAATTTGCAGACCCTACATTTCTGTAACTTGGGATCAATATGACATTATTCAACATAGCCTGCTTTAAGACATACATCAAATACAGATAACTCCCACTCCAAGCTTATAATAACTATAGGCTTTACGGTATATGCCAAGAAATTGTTCTTGCATATACCTGAATATATGTGCATATATGTGCATATGCAGACCTTTCCCAAATAGGAAGGAGGAAAAGACTTTTGGTGTGGACCTCCGTACTAAGAGAAATTTACCCAATAACGAAATTGATGCATGAACAAGGAATAGGTATTCCGATTATTTCAAGAATTCAGCGATCCTGTGTTTGGAATGACCGGTTGGTGAGTCTGGCGCCGACTGGTATGAATAGCGAAAGAATATTTATGCCGGGTATGTTGTCACCGGTGCAAGTACCGGTACTGTACTGTACGATGCAATACCGGTGCGCCAAGCCTGTGGATAATATATTGTTCGCTGACGTGCATGCAACCCGCAACAACTATTATCACAACCATTATCACACCCTTATCGAAACACCCGATGCCACCCACCGGTCAGGTACGGTTCCCGAAGTATTCGAAGCGCAACGTGCGCAAAGTGGCAACCCGGGGCCGTGTCTCGAGACCTGGGTGCACGCGTCAATCATCCGATGGCATTGTAACGACTGCAACATGCGACAAACACGATGTTGCGCACCCTGGACCTGTCAATCAAGAATTGTCTCCCCTCATCCCCCTCGCTGCCCGTGACCGGAAACGTAAGCACCAGGGATCGCAACGTCAAAAGCCTCTCGAAATCCCTCCTGCGATTCTTGCACGCCTTCGCACTGTGCTAGACCCCTGCGTGTTCCTCCACGTTCAGGAGGTTGCGACCAGCGCCTACTCTCGTATCCCGATTGCTATAGCAACCTTGACAAACACTCAAGACGTGTGTCAAACTTTTCACCTTGTATATCCAGGAAGCAACGATGCATTCGATGATCAGCCGCTTGTGCCCCCACCCCAATCGCTTGGTAGTGTGTTTCGTCAATCAGGGATCCAATGGGAAGTGCCTCAAACCGACATTGAAGCCTGGCTGGATGCCGCTCTAGAGGGCACTGGAATTGGGATCAAGGACCTTTTGACAAAAGCCGTTGCGCCAGGAGCCATGTTACCGACCTTCTGTTATATGTACCAGCGAACCGTTGATCGCAAGAAGGAGGCAGCTTGCAGGCCCCTTGTCGACATGATTCTCCTCACTGCTGCCTCCATGCTAAAGCGGGTCGACAGGGACTATCAACACTATCTTCAACCTCTCCTACAGCAACGTGCTCGCAGGCATACACCAAACAAATTCAACAAGTTGAAATTATATTACGAGTTAGATCTAAAGTATATAGACCGAGGGACCAGGAAAACCTATACCGGACGTGTAGATTGGGGAATTGGATTACACATTGGTCAGTCGCAATTAGACAATTCCCAACCATGGAATTCAGGATATCGTCAAGTCCTTAGTGTCATCGAAGCCAAGGTACCAGCATCACTAGGAAGAGCAACAGCACAGGTCCTGGCCTATATGAGTTGCATCTTCCGTACACGGGAGCGAGCTGGGCTTAGGAGTGATCTCTCAACCTATGGGGTCGCAACAGACGGGATCCGCTGGCAGTTCTTCTGTATATCCCCCTATTCTCCGCACAGTGATGGCGGCTCCCAGAGAAACCCCAGTCATTCTACGGCCCCGACAGTCACCACCCAGCCTAGCGTTGCACGTTCTATCTTCGATCCATCCCTGGGCCGCACTACATCTGACAACCAGCTTGACGCGTGGGCCGCTGGGTTTAGCGGTGAGGAGGAGGAGGACACCATGCAACCAAATCCCCAGACTACCGCGTCAACTCCTAAACCAGCTCGAGTTTCAGAAACGCCAGTCTTCAACATCTCACATCCTGGAGACCTTCGGTCTGTCCTAGCCCATGTGACCTTTCTTATTGTGAGGGCAATGGACACGTTGACCCCTAATCCGACTCCTATAAAACCTGGGGCATCAGCGGCGGCCCTGCAGGGCGACGACGATGGGCTGATAATACATCCTGACCGTTCGGCGGACACAGAGGCTTTGCTAGAACGGTTGGTTAGTGGGGACCCTGTATACATGGACGATGGGGAAGGAATCTGAGTTGTGAGCGTGGGGACTATATGGAACTATGTAGTTATATTGTGGAGTAGTATACTAGATTGCACTCAAGATGTGGTTTAAACTTATGAATTAAACAATTTGGGGAATCTGGGTCGGGAAGAGGTGGCTCACAGGTGCGGTACATATCCCTCCCCAATTTGCTCCCCCTTCTTCCCCCCCCCCTCCCTCCCTTGGGCATATATGTTAAACACATATATCCGGGGAAAGGAATACATGTGTGCTACACGCACACATACGGGGGAGGAAAAAAAAACAGGGTGCCTGCACCCCCCCTTAACATAGCCGAAGGGAAGGTAAAAAAACCAAAAAAGTAAAAGAAGTTACAAGCTTCTAACCTTCCTTTTCTTTTTCTGTTTTTTTTTTTTTAACCCCCCCTTCACGCATTATGTGTAGGGGGAAGAGGATATTCCAACATATATTTGAGATGAGTGGAGAGGGGGGGACTGCTTAACGCACATACGTTAAGGATTCTGTCGGACTAACTTCTCCGAAATCTTTTGCTGTATGGAGTCCTTACATCTCATGGCTGTACCCAAAACTACCTCCCAAGAGACAAGCGTTCAATATATAGCTCCTATGGAGCTACCTATCAACAAAGCCGAACGTTCAAGCCCACAGGCATGCGGATCCGAGCATTATTGAGCTTGTTACCTCGACTATCTCAATGAGGCTGATTATGAAGAAGTTGGCTTCTTCGTCGCGCACTCTTCGGAGTGAAGACAAGAATATATTCGCTATATAGCTAAAGGAGATAATGATGATAAAAGAGAAAATATACTATGGAAATCCCAGCGCCTTAAATACCCATTTCTCTCAATCGCCATCGTCCGATACCCATCGCATCTTCGCACTCTGCTCGTATTAATCCACCGATTATCGCATCTTCGCACTCTGCTCGTATTAATCCACCGATTATCTCGATTCAACATGCCCTCCTAATCGGTTGATTCCCTTCTAACACAGCTTCCTATCCCTAGTGATTCCTTTAATTCCGTGAGTCTGCTACCTGTCACAACCTTGGTTAATATGTCAGCCGGATTTTCACTTCCTGGTACCCAGTGCACCGTCACACTCCCTTCCTCTGCGCATTCTCTAATAAAGTGATGTCTTCTCCGTATGTGCTTCGTCCTTCGGTGGAAATCCGGATTGTTCGTCAGCACCGATGCTCCCCTATTGTCCGTCCATATACGTGGCGTCCTGTCTTCTCCAAGAAACTTCATCACCTTTCGCACCCACATTCCGTCTTGTACCCCCATGCTCAATGCTATGTATTCTGCCTCCGTCGATGAGAGGGTTGTGACATCTTGTTTCCTTGATGCCCATGATACTGGTGACCTGCCCAACTTGGTGAGGATTCCCGAAGTCGCCTTGTTCTCCATCTTTTCCTCACCCGCATCTGTGAAGATATCTATCGTTGCATCTCCTTCAGCGCTCAGTACTATCCCCTCTGTCTTTGTGCTTAGTAGATAGCTCACTATCCTTAATCCGTCGATTAGGTCTTGCATGCTTGCATTCTTTGTCTTGACACACAGTCTTTGCACGGCATATCTTATATCGGGCCTCCACATCCTTGTGATAAATAGTAGTCTTCCGGTCAGCGCTTGGAAATCCTTGATACTGTCGACTGCTGTTCTCGAGTGTTCTTCCTTGGCTGAGGAGATAAAGGGGCTTGATGCTTCTTTGACGATGCTATAGTCTATTGCTATCTTACTAATTGCCTGCTCCCCTGTAATTACTGCTGTATGGTTGTCCCACTCGACGTTCATTCCCAGGAACCTTCTAGGCAATCCTCTCTCTTCCAATGTCACGTATTTTGACATTCTCATATACCACTCTCGCTCAACTTTGAGGTCTCGGAAGGCACATAGCAGATCATCCACATGAATAACAATTATACTTCCATCACCCCTTCGGTAGTAGAGTCCTGGATCATCAAAGCATTGATCGAATCCCAGTCCTTTTAACAGATCATCGATGACCTTGTTCCAATTATGTGCCGCTTGCTTTGTACCATATAGTGATTTCTTCAACCTCCATGCTCGCATACCTGTTGCATGCATATCTCTAACATATAGTTCTTCCTCAATTGGCCCATTGAGGAATGCTCCTTCGATATCGTACTGCCTGATGATCATCTTACGAGTTAATGCTAGTATAATGAGTATTCGCCAGCTTTCTTCTCTGCAGACTGGTGCATAAGTTTGGTGAAAGTCGACTCCAGGTCGTTGAGAGAATCCTCGAGCAGTGAGTCTGGCCTTAAATCGCTTAGGGTCCCCCTTTTCCTTTTCTTCCTTCTCTTTGAGTACCCATTTCGTGTCCACCACTTTCTTTCCTTCTGGGACATGATCTACCCACTCGTATACCCCATATTGCTTCAACTGCTTCAGCTCTCTTTCCATAGCCTCACCCCATTGTTCTGCTTCGGGAGTTGCTAAGGCCTCCGTCATGGTAAGAAGTGTTTCCTCTGGTGTTGAAGTCGCTGCCTGTGTGCCTAGCCACACTGGATCTTCGCTAAGTCTCAATGGTCCTTTACCGGCTGTTGATCTTCCAGATCTTCTTGGTTCACTAGAGCTTTGAGTAGCCTGCTCAACTGACATTTGTTCTCCTAGTAGCTGGTTCGCTGCTTCTTCTTCTTCTCTTGCTTCTCTCAATGCCTCTAATTGCTGTGCAAGTGATCTTCTTACCCCTGGTCCACTAGTATCTATTGTAGCCATTGGTGTACTTGGCTTCTTAACTGTACTGATAGGAAAGTAGCCCGGCATTGATTTCCTAGGTGTTTCGGGAGTGATGCCAATTTTTGTTGGTGGTACTTCTGGTCCTATTGGATTCGCTGATATTGGGGCAGTATGAGTTTCTTGTGGTGCTTCGAGAGTGGGTAATACTATTATGGGGTCGATAGTTCTTACAGGGATTGGGTTCTTTGTTGTAGTGACTCGTCGTGTGCTAACGATTATGACTTTATAAATACCGAATGAGGGGGTAAATCCCACGACTCGTGCCTTAGTCGCTCGATCTGTCAACTTTCCATCAGTGTATGTATGGATAAATACTTGCTGACCAAAGGGTCTGAACCTTGCTCGTTCATTGCGAATATCTCGTGAGGGGAATATTATCTCTAGTGGTGCTTTTCCGTGGAGTACCAGTGAAGGAAGCCGATTTTTAACGAAAGCACTGTAGTCCATTGCTAGTGACCAAAGCTGTCTTGGTAGTTCCGATAGATTCGTTCGTGTCATGGTCATAATAGTTCGGATGGCTCTTTCAGCAACAGCATTAGTCTCGCTGTGGTGTGGTACGGTAGGTTTGAGTTCGGTTCCCCTTTTCCTCATCCAGCTAAGGAAGTCTTTAGAATTAAACTCTCCTCCCCAATCTGTTCTTAATGCACCGACTATGCACCTTGTGAGAGACTCAAAAGCGGGGATCATTTCTTGCAGTGCTGCTGCTGCTTCACTCTTATCTCTAATTGCTCGTGTCATGATGAATCTGGAGAAATCATCTACTAACACTAGCATATACCTTTTTCTGTGTATGTCTTCTGTAGGAAGTGGTCCACATAGGTCTGCATGAAGTAGCTCTCCAATCCTTGTACTGCGTATTCCATGGGAGTGGGAGGTCGGCTTGGTCATTTTGCCTTTTATGCAGGTTTCACACTGCTTATTTGAGTTGCGCAGAGAGTGGGGAGCTTCTGGTATATGGGAAAAGGCTCGAAAGGGGAGATGTCCATACCTTTCATGCCACTCCATCTCTGTTAAATTCACTTCTGCTGTCTTGAGCTTATATATATTCCCTTCTTCTGTAAGTTCTAGATGCTCATTTTGTCGACTTAACTTATTCCCATGTTGTCCGAGTGATAATGTCCATCCTTCTTTCACGAGGCGCCCTGTACTAATAATCTTCTTAGGGAATCCTGGTACACATAGAGTGTCGAGTAGTGAGAGATTGTGTGTTGTGACTGTCCCTTTGTGAGTAGAATAGACGATTCCTTCTCCTGTTTTGACTTCTTGTCTCCAAGGTTCTAGAGTGATCAGGTCATTGATATCATTTGTGATATGTACGGTAGAGCATGAATCCATCCACCATCCTGAATTGTCGATTTGTTGATCCATGGTGCTAGTGGCGTAATTCAAGGCTGACCAGTCGTCGGCTGATGGAGTGGTTGTATCAGTGGTGATCAGAGATTGACTCGGTGACTTATTCTGATCCCTTCTCTTGGTTCGGCATTCTGACTCATTATGTGATGTTCCTGGCCATCCTTTGGCCTTGCAGTATCCACATAATTTAGTCGCAGTTGCGAAGGCTGATGGGGGGTCAGATGATCTCTCTTTGTTGCTTGTCTTAGTTCGTTCTGATAGTTCTCTAAGGCGAAGAACTGTTGACGAGTAGGTGATATCATCTGACTTTGAGGTGATGTTGTCGATGATATTTTGATATATAGCGATCTTGGGTAATGTGGATAGAAGCATCGTTGCCTTCCAACCCTCGGAGTCAGTAAAGTGTTTAACTGCTCCGGCTAGTGTTGTTGCGTCGGCAGTAGCTGATGCTGTGTTCATTCTAAGGATATTCCACTTTCCTTCGAAAAGTGTAATATGGTCGTTCATTGATGTCTTTCGGTCATCGAATCGCAGGTTAGTGATGTTTAGTAGGAGTGCTGACATGTGAGTCCTAGTTCGTCCTTCGTAGTGTTCTTTGAGTGTTTTCCATGCCTCGGCGGCGGTTGCACATCCTGCGATGAGTAACTGTGCCTCCTGTTCACAGTTAGCGGTGATGGTGACGAGGGCTTTGTCGCTCTTGGTTTGCCAGGCTTCTACTTCAGCTTCGACGGTTGGCTGTGTGGTGGCTGTTCCTGTGACGACGGCAGCCAGCTTAGCGAGACGGAGTATGACCCCCATACTGGTGACCCATGGGTGATAATTATCCTGGTCTTTGAGGGGACGCGCTACTTTGGGCGGTTTGAATATGGTGTCGCTCATATCTGTGGGGTTGATGAGGGTGACTGTTGATGCGTTCGAAGTTGCTTGCTCTTTTTTTTTATTACCCAATCGTGGGTGTTGCTACCATGAAGAAGTTGGCTTCTTCGTCGCGCACTCTTCGGAGTGAAGACAAGAATATATTCGCTATATAGCTAAAGGAGATAATGATGATAAAAGAGAAAATATACTATGGAAATCCCAGCGCCTTAAATACCCATTTCTCTCAATCGCCATCGTCCGATACCCATCGCATCTTCGCACTCTGCTCGTATTAATCCACCGATTATCGCATCTTCGCACTCTGCTCGTATTAATCCACCGATTATCTCGATTCAACAGATTACATATTTAAAATGATAGTTATATCTCCAGTAAGACCTGTCTAGCAAGAGTAATAAAGAGTGACCTCTATGTAAGCAAACTTGTTGAAGTATTGGCATTTGATCAGTTGCCGGGTGATGATCGCTTTCCCGGTGTCATACTCTAGATATCATTTACCACTGCTCTTCGGCCATCCTTGTAACAGTGCTCCACAGCTCTGCGTCCCCTCCAGCCGCCCCTGACCTACCCTCCTTATCCTATACGCTCTTGATATAGGAATATTGCCTCGCGGTAAGGTTACTATTCTTAGATTCAGCGTGAGAGTAGCTCCTATTCTGGTTTACGAGCGTACACGTGGAGAGAAAACCAAGGTGAAGTAGAAGAGAGACTAGCTAGAGGAACAATAGCGGAAACAGAACAGCTCTGGAAGGGGCGAGAAAGGGAGTGAACTGTTTACCTTTTCTGTTGTCACATGTTGGAACATACATCCACCACACTCCCGATGTTACCCTGTATTCCTCAGGCGTAATAGTCACTTCTGTTTTTTACTATTGTTTCTTTTCTGTTCTAGGTTTCTGATTTCTAACATCGTTTTCATGATTCCTGTCCATGAAATTCTGGACTCTGTTGTATCTTTCTATGCTACATGCAGTCAGGTAACGTGCACTCCTATAGGTATTGTTGGGGAGCACATGTATAGATGTGCGTACTCACTATGTACATTGTGTTGCATGGGAATAGCATTTCATAAGATTCCAAAGTGCCCGACTCAAGTTCCATTGTTTCTAATGTGTTCCAGCTTAGAGTTGTGGGTTTGGGATATCTCTATTCAGTTGACCAAGGACGAAATAACGTAAGCGACAGGGATCCGACGGACGATGGGGATCCGACACACGTGCGCAACCCAAGTATCAGGTGCACAATTATAAATGTAGAGTTATTTTATTCAATTGGCCTGAGATGTAGAATAGAGCAAGTAGAAAGCTATTCGGAAGACTATTTTGAGGGTTGGAGAGGGTTTAAATAGCTATATAGGGGGGATTAATTGGAAGACCGGAAATTCGTACAAGTTGATATATTTTAATGTAGTCACAATGCCTAGGACCCAAATTCACGCTCTTGATACTTGGCAGTAATTAGGGAAGTTGATTTAAGCTTGCAGAGGGCTATGGAAAGCCCTACCACCTGACAGATGTTCTGGCAGTGGCTACAATAATAGTATCAGACAAAATGCTATAGAACTTGGCTATTAGATTCAGACTGAATCTCAGACTACTTACTAGAAGCAAAAACCTAATACGCAGAGGTGAAAAGTTGCTGAAAGAGTGTAGGGTCATTACTGGTGCAGATGTTGATGTATTCAATATGGTTGGGGAGTAGTAAGCGTGAGTAATGAAAAGAATGTGAGGAAAGATAGCAGACGAAAAAGAATAAAGGAAAGCATCCTCCATACCTCAAATGAACTCAATACAAGGGCGTCCAAGTCATAATAATCTTACTTGGAGAATGCCCCAATGTTCCATCTGAATCTGATAGCCGTGGCTCCCCACCCTGTATTTCAACTGATACGCTCACTCCCAAGCAATCTGTCAAGCGCCAAGTTCTTTTGTAACCCTCCAACGGCTCAAATACACCACCCTAATCATCGTCATGTGTGAAGGCCCTATACTTGAGTCCTAGGCATTGTGGTTACATCAATTTGCATTGGTTTCCGGTCTTCCTACTAACCCCTTACATGGATATAAAACCCTCTCCGCCCCACAAAATAGTCTTCGGAATAGCTTTCTGTATATATCTACTTGCTCCACTTTAAATCTCAGGCCAATTGAATAACTATATATTAATAATTGTGCACCTGATACTCGGGTTGCGCACGGTGCGTCGGATTCCTGTCGCTTACGTTAAGGAATACAGCAATATCTTGGAAGTGACCCAGGCTTGACCTGGGGGACGCGGTGCATCGACACAAGCTACATAGCTTCAATGTGAGTAGCTACTGATTTACTACAAAAAAGTAAAAAGAATACAATAATATCCATAAAGGATATTCGCAAAGTTCAGGGTAACGGTTACCCGCTTCGATAATCACTACGGGTCCAGAGCAGAAGCCCCTGAATAAGGATAGTAGTCACTGTAGGTATGGGAGTGGGGGTATGAGCAAAGATGAGGGTTTTGTATTGTGTCGACAAAAGAAGGGTACACTACCAAGGAATATTATTAGAAGTTGAAAGGGGGAGGAAAGGCAGGCACAGTGATAGAGTATAGCTGTAGCATAATCCGGAGTGCAAACCGCCACCACCCTCATATGGACGCAATACTCTACTACAGGCACGCATGCTAGTCATCTTACAGTGCCAACAAAATACAAACTAGGAATCTCGTGAAAGTGGATCGAACAGGACAACAAAGTCGCAAGGATATCAGGGATAAGGTGTCTGCTGCATGAGAACTGACGGGCGGGAATGGCGCCCTTGTTGGCTATTTACATGGTTAAGGTTGCACCGCCGACGATAGGATAAGAGGTTCTTCTGGACAACATGTTATAATTCCACAGGTTTTTGACTGTGTCATTTTCTACCGGTATGAACACTTGTCGTTTTTGGTTTTGCAACATGGGGTGGGTGTTCGACATATTTAGTTATTTGCTCACTTGCGTATGGATACGGGTGATGGGTGTCTCGACTTGTGAATTTCCGTGATGGATGTTCTACGCGCTGATGGTTTGCATTAGACCGGACAAAGGGATTTGTTCCTTTTTTTTTTGGGGGGGGGGGGTAAAATCATTACTCGCATTGAAGCAGCTCGCTAGTGCATCTTCCCAGGGATATGAGGATTTGTCGACCTATATGAATCATTATTTATAGCATTTTTTTATCGGTACGTAGATACGGGTGTGGCGAGCAGCCCAAGGGTTGAATAGTACTTCAGCCTCGGCCCGGAGGATGCACTACCTTTATATAGTTAAGATAGCCTGAATACAAGTATTTAGTTACCTGAACAAAAAAGAAGCATGAAAAGCCGAAAGGTGTACAAATGAAGCATCATTCCATCCGTTCACATTGATCATAGCAAAAAAGTCTTTGTAAGTTCAATCGCGCTCAGGTTATTGCCCACCCCAATACACACTGTAGGGCATTGTCATGCATTGAACGTCAATCTTCATCCTCACTGTCATCAGTATCACCGTATGACTCCTCAGAATCTATTTCAGAATCTTCCTCCTCCTGCTCCTTTTCGCCCTCCTCTCCGAATTGTGCCTGATCTTCTTCAATGATATCAAGGTCTCCAGACAGTTTTGGACTATTCCCTGCCGAGCGTTTTTGAGTCTCCTCTTTTCCCACGTTCTGAGCCTGGCTTTGTTCTGAACTTTGCTCTCGGCTCTGCTCTTCGCCTTGTTCTTGCGTCTCTTCCTCCTCGTTTTCGTCTGGGGTTGGCGTTCGTGGCCTATTACGCGCTCCACCGCGCCCACCACGATTACCGCGACCAGGGGCTGCTTGTCTGCGGCCAGGCCTCTGTGGCCACAATTCGCGAGGCAAGGGTGCCGGCGCCGTAGAAGACAATTCAGGAGACCTGACGCCAGTGAGTGACATTGCAAGCTGCTTACTTACACTCCTTCCCCTCCTCAGAGTTGTTGGCTCTTGCAGTGGCTGTGATTGTGTCACCTTTGGGGTTGACATCCGAGGCTGCCTCCCATTGCGGGCACCACGGCCAGCCCTTGGCCCAATGCCACGGCTACGCTCTCGTTGGGCAGGAGTTACTGTCACAGGTGGGCTTGAGTCTATGGAGAACTGGGAAGGCTTTGTGAATATCGAGGTGTCAGGCGAGGACTTCATAGGCACTGATCTCGGTGTCGCCTGTCTAGCTGGACGCCATGTGCTCTGTTTCGGTGTGGCCTTAGGTCCCTCTTTATTGGCATCTGGCGGAGTAAAGTGCACGCCCGGTTTGGCAATGTTGCTGCGCCGGTTTACCTGGGCTGCCATTTTAGCATTGGGTTCGTACGAAGCTTTGCCTGGGGGACTTGATGGTGAGTCTGCTCCTGAGGACTCTGAGCCTTCTCTAGAGCACTCAGAGTCTTCCGCGTCAGAGATCGAGCTGGATCCATACTTGTTGTTGCTCGTGTTGGGTTTTGCTAAGTATGCCCCTGAGTTGTCAAGGGGTGGGGCATCCCCCATCTCCTCAACAGAGGTTTGGGGTCCGAATCGGGGCGTGCTCAACGGTAGGTCAGGCTCATAAGGCTTATCCAACTCCATACGGGCTATTTCCTCCTCAGCCCTGACCTTTGTCATAACTGCCTCCAATATCAAGAAGAAGTCCTCTAGCCTTCTGGCCATTTTCACATAATCAATAGCCGCTTCGGGCTCACCAGGCCGGGGATTAATGTAGGTTAGCGGCTTCAATGCTTCTCTATCACCACCACCTTTGGCCACACCTCGCGTGATATTATGTCGCTCAATGATATCCAAAGTCTGGCACAGTATTCTCCAAGTCACCGGTGAGGTCTCAGGGTACTCAGTAGCTTCGCTCTGCGATCGAGATCGCCTGTCATGGAGATGGCGAGCATCTGAATCAGTCATCACAATGTCCTCGTCCACGTATAAATGGGTACCGGACTGTCTAGCCATTGATGCTTTTGACACAGCCCTCTCTGAAGCACTTTGTGCCAACCATCTAGTCATAGCCACCGGCAATGTAGCTCCGTCTTGTGACACAACTCCGTTAATCTTCTGTGCCTGACGATTATCTAACCATGCAGTCTTCCCGCCCTCTTGTTCAACCCATCCGTAGGTGATTTCCTTTTGTGCATCGGCACGCGTTATTGCGTCTTGAAGCTCCGCACGCAATTGCCTGCGGAGATTGGTTTTATTCCTCCGAGTTTCTGCGCTGTCACTGATTCTGTCTTTCCAAACAATGTCATGTTGATGCGTGATCGCCTTGATCTCTCGCCTGATGTCATGCAAGCGTCTCAGCTCTGTCTTGAAGTCTATCTGAAACTGGATCCTAGCGGGCCCCTCCAGGGCTACAGCATTTACCCTGCGAATAAGGTTATTCGCTAACCCTGGGTGCAACTGATTTGTCAATTCCTTATATTTGTCAACCCCCGCTCTAAGTATTGCGTCTGCTTGTGTATTGTACGCAGCAAGCTTGGCCTTGTCTGCTGCAGTGGCATTTTCTGGTAGCGGCTTAAACGGTAAAGCGCCTTTAAAATGCTGCGTCTTGAGCCTGTCGAGTTTATCCATAATAGACTTGTATTGTAAGTGCAGGGAAGGTTGGTCTGCATAATCGGGGATAGTGGGTAACATTTGTCTCCTTCTGACCTTCAATGGGTTATCATAGTCCAAATCTACCCAGGTATTTGCCGCTTTAGCCATTGCTGCGGTGGTTGTAGGTACTTCTTTAAGAAGTTTATTCTGCAACATGAAGGCAGGATCAAAGCCAGCTATTTTCTTTAACCATTCTTTGTCAGCGGCGGCCTCCATACCCATTTTCGACATTGCACTCTCTGAGTAATCCTCAATGCCGGTAGGCAATGGGGCAAATGTATTGTCCGTTGTGTCCACCCTGAAAGGGTGACCAACAGTATTCGCAGGACCCCCCTTCCTGTAATTGTGGATTCCTATTGGATAATATACCATCGGCACTGGTCGCGGCATGTCTTCAACTGGCTTGTTCGCATCAGATCCATATACCCACTCCCCACTGGGGCCAACAACCGGTTCTTCATTCGACATCGGTGGAAGATTGTATCGTGAATTATAGTACTGATATGGTCTTGTGCGGCGACTTAGTTCACTGACGGCTTCTCCTTCATCCGGTGCGGATCGTTTGCGGATCGGCCGGAGGATGGGCTCTGATCCTGGTTGCGCTGCGGCAGAGGCAGGAACACTCTTATTTTCGCCAAAATAATGTGGTGACTTTGTAACAGTTCTGGGTTTTTGTCCCGAAGAGGGGGCTGTATCTACAGAGAGATTATACCCTTTGGGGAGATCTTGCAGTTTGGACTTTAGTGGCGTCTTCGGATTACCCACTGATGCGGTTTCTCCACTGTTTCTACTCATATTTGTTCCGGACTTCTCAAGCCTATGCTGAGCAGCCAAAGAAACCCCCTGTCAGACCGACTCCAAAATCTCCATTACCCAAATATCCCACCGTCAATACTACCCGGATTGAACATATCTTACAGTAACTCCTTACGATATAGCCTTCCCAACTGCCTTAATCTACCCTCCACCGGTCAATGAACCTGTCACCCGCAGCACAGGAGGATTCCAAGGCTATTATCGCCGATAGCACAATCGAGAAGCCAAGATTTTGGTAGGGAGGATAATTAGGAGCGGGACCTGGAAAGACGAAATATGAGGCAGTACAAAGTGAAGAATAGTTGAGGGAAAGGCCAGAGCCTTACAGTCTCTAAACATTAAGTGGCTGAAGAACAAGCGATGGAAAGTGGGTGCGCACCATTGTTCTCCCTCCTTTGTTCAAGTGGTTCTTTCTTTGTTCCCCTATTCGCCGAAGGTCCCAAGTACTTAAAATTATGGCTGGGCTTCAGACTAGGTACCATGAATTTTGAGTCGGAGGGGAAGTGCCATTGTAAGTAACAATACAAGTATCGGTATTGAGAAAAGATACCCCATTGAAAAATGAAAAAAAAAAAAAAACTCGCACACGTGGTCCACAGAACTTTCCCGACCGAGAATCGCCAATAAAGACTCTTATCATCCGTACGCACGCGAGAAAATATTGACTATCCATTCCATTCGCAGGTCCGAACACTCATCCAGCTTGAAAACAAAACACATGCCCAAAACTCAGTACAAATCCGTTCCTAAAAGTCAGTGATCCGCTAGAAAAACCCCTTCAGGCTTCATTACCTGATTAACATTCTTTATCCCTTAAGCGGCTGCAAGAAGGCCCCAAAATTCCAGTCACCCGATTATCTAGCCATTCATTCAACCTCGCTCATGTGATAGTTAAGATTTTAGCACACCACCAAATAAATCGGTCTGGGCACGAGAGCAAGTCTGAGTTAATTGTATCCCATAGTTTAAACCACTTCGGGGAACTCTTTGCTGTGCCGTCGTATTTTGGGATAACTGAAAAAGTCGTTCTTGTCCTTGCTAGCCTGGCGATGTGCTCGCGGTATGTTCTTCATGGATGCCGCTGTTTTTGTATTCCTTGTGTTTATAATTGATTGTGGCTGGCGTTGCTTCTTGCCACTTTGAGGCTCTGGTGGATATGCCAAGTCTGGTGGTACTCGCTCTGGGTCTGGGGCTGCTCAAGGCCCTAACGTTTTAGTCTCATGCCTGAACGTCCTCCCTCCTACGGAGGGGTCATGCAACCAGACTAGGATCCTCCCCGCGATAGAAAAGTTGATACTGATGTTCCACGCGTTCCTATCTCTCGTATCCTCAAAAAATTCCGCCTCCGATTGGATGCGTGCTGTTCCCTCTTTTCTATTTGTTTACTTTTCGGGGCTTTTTTTCCTTGCAACACCCCTCCCCTTGTTTCTCTTTTACATTACTGTATCCAACGGATGTATCCTCCACCACTTGATACAAGCCAAAACCAAGTTTTTATTCCACCTTCAGCACCGGCCATCCGTCTCCAACCTCTCATGTTGCAGTTTCATTCACCTGCCGATTATCCCCCTCCCAGAGCTCGCACATGAAGGACTCCAGCAAAACTTCGGTTGATTACGCAGGGCGTAGCGGTCTGCTCTCCTGACGCAACTCCGTTTGCTTCAGTCTTCCCAATGCAACTCCACTGCTCTTCTCGTCTCTGATGCAATAAGCTTCCTACCTCTTCTTAAGACAACTCGAGTAATATATACCCTTCAGATTCCGCATCCTAATTTACCTCTTCTAAAAACCCCACTATCGGTTTACGCTCGTCTAAAACTCCCACTGTTTCCTTGTCCCAGTAAATCTATGATTAATAGCGCTTCCGTAAGTGTACTATTAGATCTGGTGGATATTTCGACTCACAAAGTCTGATTTTATGCACACTCCTTGTTCTTGCCAACAGTACATTTTATGCACTTTGTAATAAATTTTATTCAATTGCTTGCTACTGTACATAAGGTCAAACTTTCTAGAGAGCGCATATTCAGCCCCGGACACCTGTTTATCTAGTAAATATGCCCTTATTAGATAGCGTATTGCAAGGATTAACAGTAAATATTAACCCGGCCATCACAGCTGTACCAATATACGTATTGTCACGCTTCCCGAAAATACCACCTGCAACATGCAAACTGGGGATTCCTACTCTCAAAGCCCATAGGAGCAAAACGATTGTTCACAAGCTTCTCTAATTTGTTGAGCAGCACGCCACTACCGAAAGCCGACAATATATCACGCTGTTTTCCTGGCCTGAAACTCACTGATTGTAACACACATCAGATCAATACTTAAAAGCTCTATCCGCTCTTGCTCTCTCTCGTTCAGTGTGAAGGCCCCCTAACTGGACCTATCTGATTCGATTCCCGTCATCAGGATATCCATAAGCCCCAATAGAAGATCTCTGATTGCGTACTTTTGGTCTTAGTACAGACATGTGAGGGAAAGTGTGCGATATATAATAGGGGACGAATCCTATAGGAATTGGCTTTGGGACAGGAGGTCGAGTAAAATAACATCAGATCTACTGACCAAGCGACATTACAGTAGCATACATGGCGGTGCAGCATCACATGACCACAGACGCCCAACGTCCATTAACATTATCACCGCGCATGCACGCTAAAGCCTTCCCTTACATAAGCGAGAAGCTTCAATTCGAGTAATGATTCACAAAAAAAAAAAAGCCTTCCCTAACTTATAGAAGCAGTAAGCTAGTAGGCTGGCGGGCACCGCCTTTCGTAGAGAGTAAGCTAGATGTTCTTGTCGATTTGCAGAAAAGATGGACGAGGTATTAGTCTTATCTTCAACTCCCATGGCGATGTCTACGTGCAAGTATCTCCAACCCACACCGTTTCCAAACTTATCTTTATTTCTTTTACATTATACACCTATTCTTCCAGCTCTACATGCCGCGAGTACGCTTTGTTTGCTAATCCAAAAGCTCTCCTCAATATTGTCCATATAGGTATGCTAACCAAGTCGCCCAAAACCAGGTGCCGTACCATCCTAGACTAGCGGGCGCCGGCATCTTGTATCTAGAGGCTAGTACCATCACTAGTATTATCCACTGGGGGCGCGATCTTGAAACGGAAAATGCGAAAGACGGGAGATTCGCTAGCGTAGCTGATTCACACAGCATTGGGCGTTTTCTAACATGCTTGCGGATCCCGGAAGTTATTGGATACTGGCGGGCTTACGCGAATGTTGAGGATTATACATATACCTAGATATATCTTTTTTTAAGTGTATAAGCTTGTCTTTCTATTAATTACAAAGTTTGCTAACCTAAACTTGCTCGCTCCATGAGTTCCTATGTTCCGTTTTTCCTTCCTATGTTCCGTTTTTTCCTTCCTACTCCCATCGAGTATATCATTTTCCTCCCTTCTCTAGCTGCCTCTATCCGATCTTACAAATATAGTCTTCAGAGCCAGCACTGGAACATCTGTAACCTAATAGTCTTCTTCGAAACTAATCCTCTCTCCCTCTTCTTCGCATAAAACACCCCTGACAAGCGAGAGTATATCCTATACCTCTTAACTAACCTTTCAATTGAGCTCTCCATCGAACTCTACATTAACTACTCCCCCGACCCTTCCACCGACCCCTTCATCGACCTCTCCAAACTGTCCCTTCTAGTCACCACAAAATTGACCAAGCTGTTTCATGGAAATACTCCCCAGCAATTTCTCTCCTGCCTAGCCTATTTAAGGGACTGGTCACGAATAATATTCTACAAGTAGGTAAAACTCTAAAATTACTTTTACCTGCATGTACATGATAGCCTATATAAGGCAGACAGAATATTTGTAGATCAAAATGAGTAGTATAAATGCAAAATGCTCATCTACGCAGCCCCGTGGAGTGCTTCATTGACTTCTGACAATGGCACATATCGCACAAATGCTTAGGTAAGTTTATTGCCTACTAGTTTTGCATCTTACGGAATAACTGGTACTCATTCACTCCCTGTGCCCATAGTATTTCGAACGGGGAGGGGGGAGGTTGTTCTAGACAGGATGCAGATGATATGATGGCAACTTGTCTTCGATGGCTTACGAACTCAGAGGGTCCTTGGATAGCTGGGTGGCCTTGAGACTTTGGCGACCACGTCCCACTGCAAAATCTGACTATCGCGGGTACGCTGACTCCCCGCTAGGTAATGTCTGATTAGTATCAGAAAAATGGTGTAACTAGTGTAGTAACCAAATTTTCGAATTTAATTGCTCACAGAAGAGAGGCCGTGAAAATACTCTACAACAGGGAGACAGTCACCCCCGGAGTGCCGGAGGGACCAAAAAAAACAAAATCTACAACACCAAGGATTCCCGCGTAGTCACCCACCACAGTACTAACCTGGCGATCTGAAGCTTAGATAGAGTAGAGCGGACGGGATACCTCGTTTTCTTCAGTCTATGGTCGTAGATGGTAGAATGAACATTATTGCACTACATAACCAGACTCCAGTAGGACCTGATAGACATCCTAAGGACCTAACCTAGTCCTCAGTATCGAAATTTGATTTCGCTGATCCGCTCATACGCCGCATCAGTACTATCGTATATATCCCGATTGTCTCGGTGGCTCGAAACCCCTCAATATTGAGAGCGACCAAGGCGGGCTGTCCTGGCTGCTATTTTGCATTTGAAGTAGCATGAAAGTCTGCCAACAAAGTCTCTACTCATCAGACTAAACATGTTGGTACAGCCGTGATGGTGGCACTCAGACGCGGCGGATTCTAACTATATACCTCGAATATGATCGCTAACGGCCCCCATACCGCAAGGTGAAACCAGAAGGACAGGGGAGATAGTGCGGAGTAATATCTCAGGGTCTTAGAGTGGGGAATATAAACTATATGGAACTAGGAGGAGCCATTATCGGTACAAATGTACAATTTTATTGAATTAATGAGGGAGAGAGAACTGTAAATCTCGTAGAGAGGACCAGACTATAGACTAGTTGACCAAGCACAACGAGAGGCATTGCCCGCCAGACTAGATTTCAGTAGCTACTTGCATATGTATATGATAGTCTGGTTGGAACTTTATCTTATTAGTCTTGCGTACGAGGGGTTTTTTTTTTTTTTTTTTTTTTGAACTCAGAACTCGTATGCACAATCTTAAGGGTCGTATGACGAGCCACACCGGAAACCCGGGTGGATTCTAGTCTGGTTGGCACAACACCCTCCGTGGGATTCAAGGGGCAGTCAAGTTAATCTGACGCCCTGCGCAAGCTACGTACAAAATCAAACGCAAAGCAAGCAAAAGATGCATAACAACGCAGCAAATATTCGCAACTCCCAACTATGCGTCCTTTCCTATCGACCGGCTAGGGGGCGGTAGAGGTAGGCGAAGTATGCCTCTACCGCGTCCCACTCCTCCTCTCCCTCCTCCTTTCTCCAGATTGGTGTGTCTAAATCCTCCCAAGTCCTGGCGTCTCCGATGAGCTCCTGGCGCTGCTGGCGGTGGAGGGCAATCAAAAGTGATGTGGTAGCCGTCCTCCAAGGGTGGTTGCAGTTGGGACAGGCTGGAGAGTCGACCTTCCGGACGAAGTGGAGCCAGTAGTTCTGAGGGGCCCGGTTGGTGCGCAGCCAGGTGTAGGCCGACAGGGCGTGTCGATGCCATAGGCACCTGTTAGCTCCGAACCCGGGTTCTGCTCGCATGTCCTTCCGCCTGGCCTTGGCTGCTGCCCTGGCACCTGCTGCTGTGGCTACCTGTTGGCTCCCTGCGATGCGGCCCAAGGCTGACTTGTAAGCTGCCTGCTTGTCTGCCTTCTCGTTGCCAGGGATGCCGATATGACTGCGAACCCAGCCAATCGCTGTCCTCTGGTGTGTCCGCTTGTGGAGGAGGTCTTTCAGTTCCTTCTCGATGCCAGACCTGGGGGGGCCCCCTTTGCTGAGGTTGACGAGGGCCTGCTTGCCCGCCATGGAGTCGGTTAGGATTAGGAGATTTCCGCCTCGGAGTTGAGTGCCAGCACAACCCCTTTTCCTTCTCCGTCGGCTACCGTGGCGAGGGTGCCTAGGAAGGTGCCTTGTTCGGTATCGTGTGTGACAGCTACCGCCACCTCTCCGCTCTTACCCCCAGTTCCATCTGTTAATGTCAGAGACCAGCCGGCGTCCCTCAGTGTCTCGAGCTCCGCATACCACTCCTTCTTGTCCTGTGAGCGCTTGCTGTCGGCAGGGATGATATCGAGACTAGTGACAGGTGAGCTGCGGTGGTCGTCCCGGCCTCCATAGGAGAGCTCGTCAGGTTCCGCCCCAGTGAGGAAGAAGGCTCTATGGATAGGGCCCGCGAGGTCGAGGGTCGGGAGGTCGGTGCCGTCAGTTGGAAGACGCAGGATTGGTGGAGATTGAAGGAATTGCAATGGCTAGAGTGCCTCAGAAATCAGAGAGGATAGAGGTTTGGGGAGAAGAGGCGAGATTGGGAGTTGGAGTACTGAGGGACGTTCCTTATTTTCAAGTGGAAACTATACAGCGGAATGGCGATCCCGACGATGAATCCCTGGAGGATCCTCCTGAATGGCCATTACATCGTATTGGCTTGACAACAACAGAACAAAGGAAGTTGGAGGCACTATATTATCTATGATCCTTTCTGAAGGATAGATCTTTGCCTCGGTACATGCCTTTACAACAAACTGCGAAGTCATTTGGAAAAAGGACAAGGCTTGAGGGGGATCGCCTTTGGAGAACTACAAGGAAATACAAGTGGAGGGTAGAGGTACTGGATTCAGCTGAAGCGATCAGAAAAGCATTGTTAATATGCTATGAGGATTTGGGGCACAGACAACTCGGATTAGTATATGAATACTTTACCAAAAGATATTAAGTACCAGTCACAGCCAAGTTAATCTAAAGACATATTGATATCTACAAATTATGCGAAATATTCACCAAACTAAACAAGCTGTAATTACTAGCATATATTTATTAAAAGGGTAATGTCTTCTTATAATAGTCAATCAATTTCACTAAACTATTTCCAAAGGATATTAAGTTAGAATATTAATTTATATACTTAGTAATAGACTAGCTTTATTATTAAGTAGAAAGAGAACTAATCTTAAATATATTATTAAAGATAATAGTAGAATTTATATACTATAGAATTGTATACAATTATAGGTACCTAAAGTCTTTATAATCTGAATAAACTCTATTTTATCAATTTAATAATTAAAGTATTAACTTAAATACCATATATTTACTACTATTTTTTAACTTCCTACTATCTCTAAAATAATAGCAAAATAAAGTAGGTAGTAAAAACTATTAAGTTAATATTAAAAAGATTAGTAGTAGAAGCTTAGAAGAAAGTAGTAGTAAGGATAATAGAAGTAGGATATAAAAATAGTTAGTATATAAATTATAGTTGATAATTAGATCTTGAAAATAGTATAGAAAGGAGAGATAAATAAAAAGCTAGTAAATAAAAAGAATATCTTTTAAGTAAAGTTAAAGATACTAGTATACTAGGTTCTATTATTATATATATATCTATAGATTTACTAAAGCTTATTATATAGTGGGCCCTGTCATACGGGGGTCCGACCCCGCGGTGCTCAATCTCGGTTGTGGATCTTAGCCTGGGACGGGACGATGACCCTGAGCGATGGGAGGAAGAGATTCGTTTTCATGGGGTAGGGAGAGATGTGTGGTACTCGGATGGGAGCAAAAGTGAGGAAGGAGGAGGTTACTGACTAACTATGAATTAACAGGGAACGAAGAGAACGCTGGGCTCAAAATCAGAAAAAAAGACGATTCACTAAATGACGAGGGAAGAACAGGGCGTAATGTGGGTCAAAGGGGATGAGATTCCTATCCAAAGGGCACCGCGGACGTCATCAAAGATCTGCAGGAACGGTATGTACAAAGTCCCTACGATACCCTGAGGAGTCTTCTAGAATGCCCCAAATTCGGCAGCATACCAGGTGAACGTGCGAAGCCTATGGGAAAGGCAAACGAACAAACTCTCATCAACCAGCGCCTGAGCCATCTGGGCATTTGGACCACTGCAGCGGCTATATATTGACTTAGTTGAACCATTGAGCCAATAATACAGAAGCCAGTTTAAATTTATAAGTCCTCGTAGTCACTGATAACGACAGCAGGTACACTGCGGTACAGGGATTACTGAGGAAAAGTGATACCGCAGGAGCTCTCATGGAGATACCTAAGGCGTTCAAATCTCCACCGGACATGAATTTTCACAAGTGCAACCCGATTGTGGCAGAAAATCACAAATAATTAAATACCGGAAAGGCTCTAAGAACGAGGAACGACCCTCAAAGAAACGGTCCCCCATCGCTGCAAATGCTCAGGATGTAAGGACAAGTATCATAGACACTAACATGGATTCCTGTTCTTCCAATGGCCCGAGCTCTTCTGAGTGCATTCATGTGTTACTAGATCTTCCATACGGAGATGATGGGGGCTACTTGGAGAAGTGTCTTGAGCAGGTTATTTGCTATGGAAGTCATCTTCTAAGCCTGTGCATCGAGCTTTTCTATCGGTTTTAGATTTGGGGGAGTTTGTGTCTGCCAGGATTATCTATCTATGACCCAGTACATTCCAAAAGTGTTAGTATAGGCCATGCTCCACCTCGTGCCGTGGGCTTGTCTTTTGTTATTAGCACACTATTCTGTGTTCAAAATCGTTACAGGTTTGCTCGCTTATAGAGGGAATTTTTGTATCGTGATCTCGACGGACGTTTTTCCTTTGGAATGGAAACCACTGCGAATCTTTTACCCACAATTCCCCTGAATAAGACAAAGGTTGGACGAAAAATACTGTAAAGTCGTGAAACCCCTCGGGACTAACAGGAAGTTTCTTATCACACGACTACACTGTACCTCCAAAAAGCTAGTGTATCAACTAAAGTTTGAAAAGGTAACATCCCACTAGCTCCCACTGTGGATGCCAAACAGCTACCTAATGTTGTCAAAGGAAAACATAGAAAGATCAGACAAGGATAGGTAGATGTTAATTGTGAGTAGTCCACAGTTTGGTTGGTTGATCTGTAGCAATGCAGTAGTAATTATAATTGTTGGGAATCGAGACTAACATATACTCCGATTTGAAGTGGTTGGAAAGTCTGTGGGAGTTAGTCTGTTTGTCTCTACGAGAGGCCGGTGCCCGCCAGACTACTTCAATGGTTTTGAAATCATTATGGACTTGGTTTACTTTGTTTGGTAACTCATTACCCGCATTCAAATCTAGATATGGCGTCCGGGTTTACTTTTATTTATACTGGCACCTTACGGGGGTCATTTGCACGTAGTTTAGCGATTAGCCTCTTTCTAAAGCTATTCCCTACTTAATATTTATTGGCAACGAATTTTTTTTTTTTTTTTTTTTTAAATTCATTACTCGCATGTAGGTTACCCCATGGCGAGGTTCAAGTAGGCCAGGCCCTACAGTTTTTGGCCTAGCTATGATCCATGGCGGTGCTATGATCCATGTCACCTACCCCTGCCATGACACATATCCCGAGATACTACGCTGGCTAGACTTCCTCTACAGACCGGATAAATTGTTTCCTGACACTCTTGAATATGCTCTACAATATGCGCATACTAGCTAGTTGAATAACTCATGTGAAGCTATCATATACACCAATCCACCTCGAAAAGGATATAATTGCACCCCCCTTCTCAGTATGACCCCTCCACCCGCAGATATCAAGAACTAATAAGCCTACATAGTGCCAGAACCTTAACTTAGCATATATATTTATGTTAGGATACAATATATAGGCATGGGGCTAAGTAGAAAGTCACTATTATTCAGCACCTATCATGCAAATTCAGCCATTTCGAATGTCGGCTGGTTTTTCAATATTTTGATTCTTCTCGGCCTTCTATATCTTCTACACCCTCTTTACCTATTCACCTTGCATAACTCCTATATCCTCTATACCCTGCGCACCCTCACCTTCTACCCTATATCCTACATATTAGGCTTGATTAGGCTATTCAATGATTTTTTTGCCCTATATTTTACCTCATGTACATATATATATATAAAGATTTTTAACAAGGTCAATGCCTATTTACGTCGGCAGCTCCAGTATGTGCTGGAGGGAGGCGTTGGAAGACCATAACCTATACCTCTAGATCCGCTCTCCATCTATTGCAGGCTACCATCCATCACCAGGATGCGGATCACCACAAGGATGTGGATCAGCATGGCGCTAACTGCATTTCGGGCGAGATCGAGCTGTACGAGAGCCCAGAGTGGACGGAATCGAATTAACACGAACCAAAAACGCCCGAGAACTCCCTGTGAGAGGTGAAGGGCAGGTACGAGGGATTGTACCCTACTGAAAGGGGGATAATATAGCTACCACATGGATAACAAACCAGGTGAAGTAGTAAGTGATAAACTGCTCAAATATATATCCCATATCCCCAATCAATCATTAGATATCCTAACATGTATTTAAGATTAAATTGTAACCATTGAGGCCATAGTAGAGTAACTCAGCCCCTCCTATTTAACATGCTTTTCCTTTGTAGCTAGAGACCGCTTTATATCTGCTCTCTCTAACTATAAATACAAGCTAGTCAATATCTTATCATCAGAAACTCCACTATAACCATTCTCAAATTTACCTTTGATCTTATTAAACAGCCAGGTTTACTATTTCTGATCATTAGTGGTGGTAGCTTGCTAAAGATGCTAATACTGACCCACAATAATTCTAAAGTGCTTTAAGCATTCAAAAGTTCTGCTTTACCCATAGGAGAACTATTCCATAACATTACCTTGGTATATTAACTATCGCAGAGACAGGATTAGTTGATCAGTGTTACTATTATAGTGTGTAGAGGAGGTAATGATAATTCTAAGACATATCCTATGCAGTATCTTGGCAACTATATTTTCGACATTAAACCAGTACTACATATTACTCTATTATCTTATTATAGTCATATCCCTTCTTGAACTTTACCAAATAGTGGAAGAAACTTCTTGTCTTTATTACAGCTATAGAATAAGAGAATCAAGTTTCCACAAGTAGAAAGGAGGAAGACTCAGATAAGTGAAAGCTTAACTTGCTCCCGCCAATTTATCTATATATACCATGCATCATAACTTAGTCTTGTAGAGTGATTACTACTTAGTAGCTTTTATAACACTCAACTCGAGCACCTATATATTATACAATCCTAAAAATATATTAGCCAAGCTATTGTACAGACATGTCTTAGAATCATCATCACCTCCTCTGTGCCTACTATGATAGCAGTGCTCCTGCCTTTGTGATAGTTAATAGGCCAAGGTAATATTATGGAATAGTTCTCCTATGGGTAAAGTAGAAATTTTGAATGCTTAAAGCGCTTTAGGTCAGTATTAGCACCATTAGCAAGCTACCACTACTAATGATCGGGAATAGTAAACCTGGCTGTTTAATAAGATTAGAGGTAAATTTGAGAATGGTTATAGTGGAGTTTCTGATGATAAGATATTGACTAGCTTGTATTTATAGTTAGAGAGAGCAGATATAAAGTGGTCTCTGGCTACAAAGGAAAAGCATGTTAAATAGGAAGGGTTTACGCAATGCTGAGTCACTCTACTATGGCCTTAATGGTTACAATTTAATCTCAAATACATGTTGGGATATCTAATAATTGATTGGGGATATGGGATATATATCTGAGTAGTTTATCACTTACTACTTCACCTGGTTTGTTATCCGTGTGGTAGCCACATTACCCCCCTT
Organism: Tirmania nivea; assembly: GCA_015179035.1. Classification (NCBI taxonomy): domain Eukaryota; kingdom Fungi; phylum Ascomycota; class Pezizomycetes; order Pezizales; family Pezizaceae; genus Tirmania; species Tirmania nivea. Next base: position 889,043 of record WHUY01000011.1, on the reverse strand, counting down.
TCAGCGGGGTACAATCCCTCACACCTGCGCTTCACATCTCACAGGGAGCTCTCGGAGGTCTTTGGTCGGACTGACTCAGGACAGGTAGAAAGTTTCTCCGGCCTGGGACAGGTACTTCTTACCTGTCCAGTGATTAGACGAGAGTTATATGGCGGAAATATCGAAAGAGTTTAGTTCCAAAGCAAATGATCTATAGCTACTAATTTACATTGGAGCAGTAGAAGGAATTACAGAAATAACCTCCTGCGTCTCTTGATGGCTAATCTCACCCCTTCTACAGCGCTTTTTGGAATGTGAATTTCTTTCAGCCAACTCTGCACCAGTTAGAGCACGTGCCTTAGCTTTTCCCTTAACTTTTTTTTGCCAGAACTTGTTAAGAGCCGGTGGTACAAACTCTTGGATGATCAGTTTTTGATGTTGTATATTAGAGACATTATCGGGCATGTCTTCTACTCCCAGTAGGCCTGGGCATGAGCCGGCTCGTGGTTTTACAAAGGAGGCTCGAGCCGGCTCGCGAGAATTGCAAGATAACTACATACGCTACCTAATTATGTAGGCCATGGAAAATAAGAAAGACGCAGAAATATGAAAGATACGGATATAAACAGACATGGCAATAGGAAAGAATCATTTGTACCCATATCACCCAGCGAAATCAGACGATATATAAGGACTGCAATATTATAGTAACCGAGCAATTTGTAGGTTTCAACCATCGCGTTAATTCGTGTTTCTCTTCTTGTGTTGGTAGGCGTGGTCGGTAATGTCGGCGATTGCACTTTCCATAATAAATGTGGCGACGCGATGGCTCATCCTGAATAGATTCCCGATTAATAAATAGCCTACAACTGTAGAGAAGAGATAATGCAGAGATAGTTGTTAAACCGACAAGATCCAAGGTGAGATACTGTATAACTGTAGTTCTCAGGGGGTGTAGTGGACTCCGGCGGAGGTGTCATTGAGGCGAAAAAAAACAGAGTAAGGGTGGGACTGCAACATATTTTGAAGATTTCCACTCCTCGGGTACCTTCGGTATTTCGCGGTTGCAACGACCTCCAGGCTCGAGCCGGCTCGTGCCCAGGCCTAAACATATCATCTGCAGGTGCAGGTGCAGTTGGCAAGCAAAACATATGCTGCATTTTCGTTGTGTGGGCCTGCTGCAAGCTTGCAAAGTGCTCAGCCTGTTCGCCAGTGAGAGATTGATGTAGTTGCTCTTGCATATATAGTGAGCGAACTAGCAACTCATGTCCTTGGCTAACATAGATATCATGTGGTTGTTGCAGTGTAGGTTCCTCTCGTAGTGTAGATTCCGCTCGTAACGTAAGCGACAGGGATGCGACGCACTACAGGGATGCGACGCACCCTGGTTGCGGCTCTGCGCGATAGCAACCATATTACGATTGTGGGGCAAAGCGGGGCAACAACGCACGCAATACAACTGAACCCGAGGATTCCTGGATCTCAACAACCACGATGACGAGAGAAGAGAAAATTCAGGAGGCAATTAAAGGTATAAAGGAGGGTATATTTCCTTCAGTTCGAAGAGCTGCAAAGTTTTTTGAGATACCTGAAGCCACTCTTAGGCAACGATATAATGGGACTAGAAAGTCAAGAGTAGAGGCTCATGAGGAGCAACAATGGTTGAGTGCAGAGGAAGAAGAGTCGGTAGTTAGATACTGTTTATTGGTAGATGATTTGGGATTTCCTTTAACTTATGCCCGGGAGTGTAAATGCACATGTAACAATGGCTTGCATAGCAGACGAATGGAAAGGGAGGAGGTGGAGCAGTTGGTCCAAATGGATTGACCCAAAACATACCGTCAGGGGAGAGAGAAAGGATGGGAATTAGGGCAGGGAAGACGTACCAATGACTCAAAATAAGAATGGTTAACGGTTATTGTGTGCCTGAGAAGCGAAATTGAATGTTGCTGCGAGCTCTGGGCGGCGAGAAGTCTGGATGGCAATGTCAAGGACAGTTTGATCCTCCAGGGTGTTGCCTGTATTATGAGGCAAAATACCTCCAGTTAGCCGAGTACCCCTCTCCACTAAGCAATGCTCAATCCCCCCTCTCCAATCCCTCTCCAATCCTTCCCTCCCCTCCCCTTTGCCCCTTCACCAAACCAACAGAGATCACCTACTTGCAACCAAATCGTTCAACCCCCCCACCAACATTCCTTGATATAAAGACCGCATGTACGCAAAGACTACTATTACTAGCGAGTCCTCCTGTGCAATTTTCAGCAAGCATATGGAACCGTAGATGATTAGCAATATACAAAGCCTTTTTAATTTTTAATGCTTCAATGTACCAAAAAAAAAAAAAAAAGCCTTCTTAATTTGGGTGGATGCTATAATATGAATACATTTATAGTATACTTTGCCTCATGCCTAGGACTTCTTCTAAAAAAGACACCTAAAAGTTATATTTGTACAAAGGGAAAACCAAAGCCCAATCTATCACCACATAACGAATTGTAAAGATCTCGAACACTAGCTATGGCAGTCGACTTGAGACATTGCGCACAAAGCTCATTGGCGTTGAAAGAGGAACGTAGAGGTGAATCCATCGCTCGAACTCCTCAGTTGGAGTAGCCGTGAGGCTGAAGTTGAATATAGCTTGAAGCTGGATTCATGCAGGCGAGACCCATATAGATATGTCCTGTAGGTGAGGCTAGAACTCTGGTAGTGGTCGGTGGCAGGAGACTAACTAGCAGCAGATAACAAGGAAACTCCATTAGGAAGTCTCCTGAGAGTTCACAAGTTCATCGATAGTGACCTTCATGGGAATCAACTGTAAATTTAAAGCGTGGAAGCTTTGGGGGAGATCTAGCTATAGAGAAAGGCAGTGGAGGAACGGGTGAGATTGTGCATATTGGGGCAAGCCTTTACATGTGGTTATGAGCATTTGACCGCCTACCTATGCTTATACCGTGAAGATCATCTCCCTGGCTTCATACAGGGCGAATTTACACGAAACGAGGAATTGTCAGATAGAATTGATAACTCATGTTGCATGAGTTGGTTTCCAAAACGAGAAGTGGCTGGACAGTGGAGTTGACGTCCAATTAAGCTGAAAGATGCGTAAAGTCAGTCTGCATGCCATGAATTCGAAAAGGTCAACGCCATTGATTCAATTCAGCTGGCGGCTGGGCTCTGCAGCAGGAATGGCTGGGAGATGCATCAGGCGGGTCTGTATGGCCTGATTCCAAAAGGTTCAATGCCTTGATCCAACCCAAGTGTCCTGAAGCAGCCTTCCTGCAACCGCATGGGCTATATAAGCTGGCCGAACACCTCGCTGGGAAACCATCTCACCACCTCATCCACAAGCATTCGAACCTACTATCCTCAGCTAACATCACCTCCACATTGTATAAACCCCTTTGCTTATACTACAAACAAGCAGAACTATGTCTTGCGAATTGCTCAGCGGTGACAATGTCACCTCCCTCTCGCTCGATGCTGATTCTCATACCCTGAGAGGACAACTGATCAATGACGCTGGTAACCCTGTTGATGATGCAATTGATCTCAGAGGCTTCATTGCGAACATTGACGGTATACAGTCGGCGGTCTCAGAAGATCCTTTTTTATTTGCCCCGTCATGCTAACTGAATTTATAGGGGAATTCATGTGGGGAGGAGGGAATTTCTCGAAGACCGCTAAATCTATTCAACTAGATGGTGGCATTTCTGTAGTGCAAGAATGGCCTTTGGAATGAAACTCTCCAGGTTCTACCCCGTTTAACCTTACAATCGTGTCACCTAACATTGGCTAACACGTGGTCGGGATTGTCAGTTAAACTCAAGGCAGACGAACTCCTGAAAGACTCTCCGTTGGCTATTGCAGCTCGCTGCAACGGTAACATGGTCACTATATTTTTTCGTCAGGCGTGACAGACAGCCAAAGGCTATCTACAGCATTGACCACATACCGGATTCCAACCTCCACTTTACGCCCAAGCGTGTCGGAAAGTTGGAGCCACCCACTATCCTTGGAGCCGCGTCATTCCCAGCCACCCCGTTATATGATGCGCGCCAGTTCAGTGTCTCGAACTTAGATGGCGACAACATCTTGGTGGAGCACATTCCCAAATATTACGCGCAAATGTTGGGTGGACAGAAATGATTCTCTCTGGTGGTGGTGTTGATACAGATGTGGATTACCTAAATCTACGAGTCAGGGTTGAGAAGGAGTCTGACTCGGAGTAGTGATGAATATACATATGAGGGAGATACTTATGCTTGGGAGAAATGGACTAGGGCTAGAGAAGGGGTAGTAGAAACTGGAAGAGCATCGGAATGGAACTGGGCTGAAGCCAGGGATCGGAGAATCGGGGCGGATATCTGTTTGTGGAGTTTAGCTCTTTCTTGTTGCACTTTCATGACCGCTCGTGTTCCTTAGTTCGCTTTTTGTACCTTGACCTTTTTATCACATCACGCTGTCTTTATAGGAAATCAAATTTAGCGGGCCAGCGCCAGCCTTTTATCACTTTTATCATCCCAGCTTAGGAATGCTAGGTGACACTAACACTACCCGCCCAAAGTGTTAGAAACAAAATCACTTGGGCGTATACTATCAGAAATGCGTCGCACTCTTCCTTGAACGTTTTGAATTACTTTCCACTAAAATGCGAATGAAATTCTGTAGTTTGAGTAGATATTATCTATCATCATATAACAAAACCCTAGGCCCTCAACACTTATTGGTCTCCACTGTGACATAGTATATAAGTGCGCAAAGCCAGATCACAAACTGTCGTCTAGGGTGAAGTTTGTACCGATTCTCAAGTACGGAGTACATAGAGACCTAAATAGAGTTACATACATACATTTATGGCCACCCTTAGTTGGTGCATGCCAATCAAAGACTTTTTAAAACATAAAAAAATAAAAAAAACTCGGCCAAGTTATATCCATTCATCTAGAGGTGAGAGGTTAATACAGTCTTGATCTGTTGACATTTTCTTATGGCAATAGACCGAGTGTTCAAACTCGTTTCTGAAGCATCGGCAGCGACGGTTTAAGCAGGACTTTTTGCAGGTGCATGAGACACGAAGGCAGCCCCTAAAGCTGTGCATACGAGAAAAGAGTCAGGAAGGCAAGAAATAGTGGATACCTGGCGAGCAGCATTGGCTACTGTGATTATAGTTTGTCGATGTCTGGAATATCGGCCCATAAGGTCATTATCTCGTTGGCGGCCTTTACTCGAGTAACGATATCCCCACCGACCCCAATTTTTTTTTTGGGGGGGAAAAACTCATTGCCCGTATGCACAACCTCAAGGTCGTATGACGAGCCACTCGGAATCCCGAGTAGATTCAAGGTACGTACAATACAAGTTAATCTGCACCACTAGCAGAGAGAGTGAAATGGACCCTATAGCCCAGAAAACTACTAAAGAAAAACGACCACTCGGAGGTACAACTATCAACTATCCCAGAATCCATAGCGCCGGTGGAAAGGTTCACAAAAATCGAACAAACAGACAATGGCTCGAGGGTTGACAAAATTTCACACAAATAATCCCCCAAAAATAAATATTATTATAAATCATGCAGGTAGGACATCCATCTTCTTCTTTTTTATTACTATTTTTCTTTTTCTTTTATTTTATTGTTTTAACTATTTTTCACTTCTACTATATACTGAAACATATGTTCCAGCACGTGCAACCCGTGCGCAACTAGATAAGTAGGATGAACTGCTTAGCATGCCATGGAAAGGGTTTAACACGCGTTTGGGACATGCTGATGATGTAGTAACGGGGATTTGTAAGATAATTTTTGAGTATAGAACTAGTGTAAGTTTAATATGCACATGGGTTCATGATGATCTGGTTCAGCACAATGAGATTTGGCAGTAGAACTTGAGCATGCCAATACAGAGATACTAATGTTCAAGAGTTGATGATATCGATGCTCCCTTTTCACCACATAATACCAGCAACTTCCTCTGTAGACCCAATAATTCCCCGAAAATACAAGTGCACAGCAGTTAACAAATCGATTTCATCAGCTTTCCTACCACCCAGTAGACAAGGCAGCATTTTCATCAAGCAACCTAGAGAAATATGAGGTCTCTCAGGATGAGACTGCAGTTTCGTCGAGATAGGTAAATACTCAGTAAACAGTCTATGGAGAACTCATTTTATTAACAGAGCTAATATCTCTCCCAGAATTTAGTGAATATGACAGCGAATTTACCAAGCATTAGTAGATTAATACCTAGCGGCTAAGGAAGTTTTGTAGGTTGAAAATTGGCTAGGCATAGGTATATACCAAGTAAATAAGGAACTAAATTCGTCGGGCATGGCTAACCTTTCTCCCAGTGCATATAGCCTACTCAGTGGATGTAGCAACTCGGCCAGGCATAGCTTATGGCTTTTTCAAGGCGAAACGTTAACATTCCTTCAGGCATCTTCATCGTAACTATTTAAGAAAAGCCTCCCTAATATCCATATGTAAATATGTGAGAGAGGGAAGGGGAAAACGAAGATACTTAAGATTAATTATATGTTTCTATGCACATTGGATATGACTGGATTGAACATGACGGGATGTAACAAGATTGGGCATGGCTGGGGTGGGCATGGTGGGAGGGGAGGCATGGTGGGAGAGGGGCACGGCGAGATTCAGCTGGCCAGGTATTAACTCTGATCAACGATGAGACAAATTCTTTTCAGTAGCTCATATTGCCACTTGCAGTTCAGTATTGAAAGCTATGGTTATTGGGATCTTTATTAGACTTCTCATTTCTGCCCTGATTTTCTATAGCAAGCTTGAGATTGGCAGAGCAGGGGTGGCCATAGGCTTGAGCATGGCAGGATTTAACATAGTGCGAATGAGATTGAACATCATGGGAGTGAACATAGGCGGGAGTTATTATGGCAGGAAAATATATAGCGAGTTTGAAACTATGCATGGCGAGATTGAATGGGTTGGTATATTCATCAAGCTTCGTTTCTACCACCAAAGATGGAGCATGCGCAGCCTTCCGATGGAGCATGGCGCGCAGCGGCAATGCGGAACAGGAAGCGCGGCGCGCGGGCATTAAATACGCATATAGGTTCATATACACCAAATTTGCAATAAAGAGTACTACCAGATTGTTGACCGTCGGCATTAGCTAACAGCTGAACATCGACAGTACCTTCACCCTTACCCCCAGGATTCACGCGAGCATATCGAGCGGCAACGTCTCGTCACATATACCTTTTTTTGATGAGCAAGACCTTCCAGTGCCGAGATCTAACTCTCTAATATTCTTAAAGAGAAGGATAAATGGTTGAATTTTGAGTCTGCTAGTGGAGGAACATGGAAGAAAAAAACAGCGAACAGCTCAATCTCCTGTGTTAGGGACATATCTAGTAGAATGGGTTGATAGTCAAGACCATAGCCGATCTTATTTCTCAATTTCAAATTCTGCCACAGCGCTTCAGACACACCAGCAATCTCAAAAAAACAACCGACATTAGAGGGATAGCTTCATTCAACTACTAGTGAGAAAGGTGGTGGCAGGGAGCTTTAGCATCCAGTATAGCAGGGACATTTGTATGTAGAGGGTTAACTTATTTGCTGATGGATGATCCGGTCCGGAGGAGCTGGATTATATGAACTGTGCGGTATAGTGAGAGTAGATTCGCCAGTTTGAAATCTTGTAGATTCCTACATCGTTAATGTGTCCGGTATAGCGGGGTCCGGTATAACGGGGGCTGACTGTATAAGGAAGATGCTCAGGCAGAACACGTTAATTATTTTACTATCTTATAATGGAAAAGCAGCAGCTTGGATACCTACATAGCTGCTTTAGGATGCAGACAGGGGGCTCGTCATGACGAGTTATCACCGCAAATACCATATCACCGTGAACACTATCAAAAAGTATGCCGAAGCCATGATGCCAATTTCTGCTGACGCTCTGCACTACCGCACTATGTTGTTCGAGCTCAGCAAACCAGTTACTATATCACCCCAAATATTTGACGAGATGTGGTCGTATGTGGATTCGGTTTATTCAGAGCTTCAGCAAGAGCTGCTGCAAGCCCATAGTACAGTACGTGTTCAGAAATATGAGTGTAGACTTCGAAAAAGAAGGAAGTCAAGCACAGCTCGAGTTGCAGATATCGATGGCAAGGTTATTAAACGCCAGCAGAGAAGTCAGCGAATGGAGGAATGAGCTAATCATGTACAGGTCACGTTGGGTAGGACTGACGAGTATTCGTGCTGAAGATATTCTAAATAGACATAAACCATGGGAATTGTAAATAGGAATAGATGGTATATGGTATTTGCGGTGATAACTCGTCATGACGAGCCCCCTGTCTGCATCCTAAAGCAGCTTGGTATCCAAGCTGCTGCTTTTCCTTTATAGGATAGTGAAATTATTGCGTGTTCTGCCTGAGCCCCTTCCGTATATAACGGTCATGATGGCTGGGTTAACAGGGTCTGGGGCACGAGACTAGTCTAGAACAAAATACGTTCTGACTGCTGCAAGTTCTGCATATTATAGCACGGAATCAAATGCGCAACCTATATAACCCAATCAGTTAGTAAATGTAGCAGTCTGGTTGTGGATTCTTAGTAGGTATCTCTTCTGCCAGTGATGCCGCTCGCACCTTCAAACCCATACGCTTGGGACCAGGTGTATCCTGGTTATTCAGGTAAAAATGGTAAGGGCAATAAACCACGTGATGATATTGAGCACACAGGAATGAATTGAAGTAAAGAACGGAGTTGCACGCCAAAGGTTCTTTTCCTCCTTCCTATTTTGAATTGTATGTGTCTTGGCGCCAATACACATGGGGAAGGACTTTTGGCGTGCACCTCCGTACATTACATACATATAAAAAAAAAAAAAAAAAAAAAAAAAAAAGACCAATCGAGCAGGTATCACAATGGTTGAGGGAAATGAGAAACTTTTAGAGGGAGATGTAGGGAAATATCAGTCCCGGACATTGACTTGGGGATATTTGGTACAGAATAAGAGAGCACAAGTGCATTTCACTACTTAGGTATAGGACTGGAAAGAGTAGGCAAAATAACTGAACTTGGAAGAGTCAACATGTTAGGAATATGGAGTAGACGATACGGGTATACTGTAAATGTGGCCTTAGTTTGCATGATGGGAGAAGACAAAGCACGATAGCTCGAGAAATTGGTGTTCATGGATAACTTAAAGAGGATTTTCCGCAAAGGAAAACAGGACGAAAAGTGGGTTAATCTCGACCAGGCCGAAAGTTTCTTTACAGACTGACCTCCTTTGAAAGATGGAGTTGAATGAAGACGCACGACGGAGGGTTGAGATGAACTTTGATTTACTTTCCCTTTGTTATTTTCTTAATTAGGCTCGGAAGGCGGGAAATATTTGCTGGTGGGACCGAAACCTTTTGAGGGTACATCGGGATCTCGCCATGGCCTTGTGCTATAGGCAAGTATTGACTGAAAAGAAAATACATAGAGACAATACTTAAATGTAGTGTGCATGTACTTCAGGCTGAAGGCTGATGTACTGTATGACATTTCTCTACTGCATCTCAAATATTTGCTCACCTCGCCTAGACAACGTCTGTCAGTTGATACCAAAACCTTCACCTTTGACTACCACGTTATTTTACAAACACCTGGAAGCACCTGAATCCCCACCTGATACATGTGAATGTACATCAGGGGTATATTAGGCTGGCTATAGATCGAAACGAGCAGTATAAAAGCGAAAGGCACATACTTATATGTAGTTAGCAAATATACGAAACCTCCAGATCTTACCATTAACCTGAATGTCAGACCAAATAGCCTCGTAAATCTTACTGAGAGCAGTACCAGTTACTACCGTACTTCCAAATCCATATATGTAAAGCCCTTGCTCACCCCTGTTTAGACGGCCCAAGCACCCTGGATAAATTCAGCCATGCTCAACAACGCTGCGACAAATGAAAGTGGTGAACTTGGCTATCATTATAGAACCTTGCGGTGACTATCCGTAACATCGACACATTTTGTAGGGGATGAAGCAGGAAAGTCGACCTGAGCTCCCACAGCTCAACCAATGATTGATTGGTCCAACCCCTCAAGCCATTACATATCCCTTAGTTGAACATGGTGCCAGCCCTAGTCTAACTGTTATAGCAATAGATTGACAGCAAAAGTGGCTCGATCATCAAATATAAACCTGTAGGTATTCGTCATTCACGTTAACTACCCTAGTGGGCATTCCAACATTTCGGGGGACATTTAGAACTACATAGCAGGGGTCAAAGTACTCCCACCGGCTATTCATGGCGAATTCGATTTTCAGACAGGCCGATATCAACAACTCAATATGGGCAACTTCAACCCCTAATATATATTTAGATCCGAAGGTATCCATGTGGGACGCAATCAAATCTTTCCCTCCTCAACTCTTAGCTCCTTAGTTGAATCGACGTGCAACGATGTCTGATACAAGAGTAATCATTATCGGAAGTGGTGCGTATTGAACATCTCACCTGTATAATAGTTTGATATTTAGACTAGAGCTAACGTGACTTCGTCGAAGGTCTCTTTGGGCTTGCTGCTGCGAGGACGTATGTTCCAGTCTCCAACCTAGCTTGAGATATATATATTAGTTGCTGATAAACTTTGACATCAGATACCTCAAAATCGATCCCTCAATTTGCTTAACAATTCTCGAAGCTGATGCTAGACTCGGTGGTACATGGTCCCGGGATCGTGTGTACCCCACACTGATGGCACAGCAACCGGTTGGGGCTTACGAATACCCCGATGTTCCACTTGTGGCAGAAGACCAATCTAAACACCTCGGTACCTATGGAAACCTAATACCGGGCACAATGCTTTGTGAATATCTGGAAAAGTTCGCCAAGGATGAGGGACTTTTAGATAAGATAATTTTCAATACCAAAGTCCTCAAAATAGAGAAAAAAGGGACCATTGAAGACCCTCATGGCTGGGACATATTTGTGCAAGGCGGTAAACCAGATAGATCCCCCGACTTCACCTGTGATAAGTTGATCATTGCCACGGGACAAACAAGCGAGGAGAGTATCCCAGAAAATCTACTGGCAGAGGCATCGTTTGTGCCCATAATCCACTCGAAATATATGGGAAAGAAATACGAAATTCTAGCGGCAGAGACAGTCTCCAGGATTGCCATTTACGGAGGTGGGAAGTCGGCACTAGACGCTGTTTACATGTGCGCCAAGATGGGAAAGCAAGTGGATTGGATTATTCGTCCCGACGAAGTGGGCTCTGGTGCTACCTACTTTGGACCGGCTGTTTCTCGGCGGGGGGAAAGTACAAATGATCTTATATCATCCCGCTGTGCAGGAAAACATCATCCATCGCTTCTTGAGAGGAATGATGGTTGGTATCGGTTCTTCCACAGCGGGGCAAACAAATTTGGATATTGGTTCAATGGATTTTATTGGAGGTACCTGAGTAAGACGCTTTGGGAATCAATGGGCTATAACAAATCCGAGAATGGCAAGAATTTGGTTCCAACGATCAAACCAGAGGATAGACCGTAAGTTCTTCTTGTTATTGGGAGGATGTAAAGTAGAGCTGAATGCTTCGGAACGCGGAAAAACTTGACTGGCCCAGCATCTGAAGTCAATGTCGTGGAGACAGGACGTCGAAGCTAAACCCTCTAGCCCAACATTAGGCTTGCAGTTTTAATCTTCCCACAACCCCTTATTAGGCCGCTTTACTTTACATCCTCTCTTCTTCACCCTATTGGTACCCAAGCTAACGATAGTCACTACACTCAGGTTGTGGTGGGTAAATAAGCCCCTGGCACTTATAACACAGCCGGAAATTATAGACTGGATTCACCAAGGAGACCGCATTACTGTCCATCGTGCAACCATTTCTTCAGTTTCTTCAGACTCCGGTTCGATTACACTCACGCCAGCACCATCATCTGGTTCAATGCCAACTTGCTTGCCAGCCGATGCGTTAGTACTATGCACCGGCTATAAACCATTCGCACCCTTTTTTGCCCATTCGCCCGATTTGATGGCATCTCTTGGTCTGCCAATGCCACTAGTATCTGTTCCGCCGGCAGTAGCTGAGAAGTGGGCCCCACTTACTGAGGAAGCTGACAAGAAAATAACGAAAATGTTCCCTCGGCTAGCATCACCTCCACCTATCAAACTAGCTTCCAGGAGGAACAGCCCCTGCAGGCTGTACCGGTACAGCGTTCCAACGGAATATATTCGACATAACGATAGATCGCTAGTTTTTGTGGGAATGGCGGGTGTAGTAACTATGGGAGCATTTAGTCTGCTGTCGTCGCTATGGGGAGTAGCATGGTTGGTGGAGAAGCTCAACCCTCTAGAAAACCAAAGCATGGAGGATATTGAGAGGCATGTGGCGGAGCTAAGTATCTGGCCGGCGAGAAGACATCTGAATGCTGGGATAGGAAAGCCTACAACTTTTCCTTGCGAGACTATGCCGGTATATTCTTCCCAGAGTGTAGCAGGTGAAGTTAAATATACCGCTTGAAACGCTATACTAACATACTCTTTTCTATAGATATTTGATATGTTTATGAGAGATCTAGGTCTCAATCCGCACAGGAAGAAGGGTTGGTACAAGGAATTTTTCGAACCATACAACCCGCGAGATTACAGGGGGATATTGGAGGAGTGGATGGCTAAAGAGGGTTTACTGAATGCATAAGAACTAATCCAGCGAAAGAAGGAGGTCTAGAGGTTGCAGAAGCTTGATTTCTCATATATATCCGTTACCTAGAGAGCTAAGTGAAAGTAATCATCGACATGTAAATGTTATCTTACTGCATGGCCCTTGCGTGAAGAATGTGCCAAAACAAAAGTTTCTTTCCTCTTCCGTGTGGGGCTGGCGCCAAGCCTCATACATTCCAAATAGGAAGGCGGAAAAGACTGCGCACCTCATGATAAGCATATCTGTTATGAGCTCAGCAATCGCGAGAGCCATGGTTGTGGAACCTCACAATTTTGTTCTCTGCCTACGAGCGGCTTGTGCCAACCAGACTAGTTCTCTGCTTCTAATTGCTGCTGGATTCGAGTATGATAATATTAGTGTATGTTACCCGTATTGTAGTCAAAGAAATCTTACTATACATTGAGATTCATTAATATTCCTAGTCTGGTTGGCACAACACCCTTGGAGAGGAATATACCAGGTCCTATATATATTTATACAGTAGACAGTGTGGGATAAAATGAGGTTGAATAGTTATGTATTGTCTACGGCAGCTCTTTTGTTCAAGGCCGGTCGACGAGTGTGAGATATCGCATTGGTTCCGAGATATAATCAACTACGGTATGGTACTCAACTATCATACACGCATCATATGTGAGTGAGTAAAATAGATGACTAGTCTGCGAATAGTCTGGTTTGCACTCTGTGAATTGCATGTGAGTTACCTACTATGGTTGATATTTGTAGTCTGGTATGCTTGGAGCAATTTTTACTATTTTAATTTCCCCAAGCCGCTACCAAATTTACTTATGGGATGGGGAGATTTTGGGGATGAAAGGAGGATTGGATATTGCCAGCCTGGACAAACCACTCCTGGTTCTGTCCGACTCACAAGCGGCAATCAAGAGTGTAGTAAAGGCGGACAAGAGGGGCAAGGCTAGGACAAGGGACTTGGTTAGGATAATTGAGCGAGTCAAGGAAAGGAGGATGAGGATAGGCCCAGGGGGGACACGCTTTGCGTGGAAAAAAGCTCATATCGGGCTGAAGGGCAATGAGGAAGCGGACAAGTTAGCTAAAGAAGGCGTGGAGTCATAATCACGGAGGGAGGGGTTAAGCAGTGGTGGAAAAGGAAAAGAGAGGGAGAGAAAAGGGTTATAGGAACGAGGATGGGAAAGGCGATCAATTGGAACAGGAGGGCGCTGGTCAACTTCACCAGGTGCAGAACTAACACGGGAAATCTCCTGGCATGGAAAAAGAAACTAGATCCAGGGAGTGAACGACACCCTGTACTGGAATTGCGGGGAGTATGAGGGAACAGGGGCCCACGTGGCGTTGGTCTGCGGGGAGGGCGAGACTTTAGGAAGAAAATTCGGAAATTGGGAAGAGATGGATGACATGAAAAGGGCAACAAGAAAGGTCAAAGAGGAAGGGGCGACGCGAATCGTATTGTGCCAACCAGACTACGAATTGTAGACCTAGCGGAATTCATCTTTGGGAATCTCCCGTTAATCTAATGGGAGAGCGGGGAGCGTGAGGAGAGGGGATGGTCTTGAGCAGACATATTTAGAAGCTCAGGGAACCGGGAGCATAGGGTTAGCCCACCAGAACCTCGCCATGTCATACTTCTATATGCGAGTATTGAATTAAATAATAATAAAAATTTAAAAATAAAAACCAAATTTACTAATGGTATGGTGCTTAAATCAGGAGTGGTCATGCAACCAGACTACATATGTACTTACTAATTAGGGTAGTCAATCCAAAAAGTTGCATAATTATGAAGCGGCTTGGCAAGTGGCTGGCTTGGCCTTCATGCAACAACCGAAACAAGTTCAACAACTTGTGTGCTACATATATATCCCAGCAAGTGTTTAGCCGTACTGACATACCCCGGAAGTGGTTAAAAAGGGCATTTGGCTCGTTACTTGGAACCCAAATTATGAGCGCGTGAGTGATGCTGACAACCTACGCGAAGCATATATTTGCTAGTGCATTATTCTATTCTCAGGGGGCTTAGAACATATCATGCGTCGGCAATTGATCAAATCAGGACGAGTGGACGATATAAAAGGACATTTGTGATATACTAGTGCAATAACGCTGCAATGCCCTGGGCGTGGTTAGATTTATACTTACTGTATGTAACGTTAGCCCAGAACCTCCCGCTTAACTTCTCCTACTCCCGTGGAGCTGCCCCTCATTACTTCCAGTGTATAGCCTGTAAGAATTACGAGGTTATACAGCGAGGAATCTTAGCGAAGAATTCGGAATAGATTGCAAATCGCTATAGACTGTATGCTATGGTTCGAGTGCTCTAAGGAAAAACTAACCAGAGATAGGTGCAATCCAGCTGCTTATATGTCATAGTTACCGTAAACTTCTGGGGAATCCTTGTTTCGACCTGCATACCGTTGATTTCTTTTTCTCAGTTAACCAGCGAGAGTATTTCCTACATAGCCGCTACCTGTTGCTGTTCCACCCCTTCCTCCTAGCCATAGTAGGATGCATGAGGCTATTTGGTACAGCGGTAGACTCAAACGCCTCGACTGGGAACGCTCAGTCTTGTTGAGATCTGGAGCTTCGTATATATGCTGGCTAGATATATTGTATATACAGTCATATTCAGAAATTCCTCAAGTTCAAAAAAATAATCAGAAATTCTTCGGCGGCTAGGGCGGTCTGAAACAGGCCTGCGCGGCTATTCTAAATACGGTCTAGCCTGCCAAGTGGCACAGCTTGATGTTAATTAAACATGCACGGACTGAAACGCGGCGGCTGGTACCTTATGGGCGCCTATACCGACCCCTGTTCTAGCCGCGGCCTGAGCTTTGCGCTTGTAGGTCGAGGACTTTCTGAATGTGGTTGTATGTGGGCGGTGCTTTTATACTGCTCGTTTTGATCTATAGACCTATGTACAGGATTCCCTCTGCCTAATATACCCAAATTCATGTACATTCGCATGTATCAGGTGGAGATTCAGGTGCTTGTAGAATAACATTCGGTCGGGCCGGGTAAGAACTGTTGTGCGGATGAGCATCTGATTAGCCGTTGCACTAGTTACGAGTTTCCGAACCTCACTTCCACAGTGTCGCTTCTGGCGGAGATACACGTTGACAGGCTGACGTGAATACAGCTGCCTTTGTGGTGGATAGCTGCTTGTAGGTAGTTTTAGAAATACTAACCGTGCAACTTAGTTACAGGTACTGTATACCTTCATTTAATCTCTACGATTTGGGTCAATTAATCTTTCAAAGTAGGGGAATTTGGAAAACTTTGGAATCCTCTGGAATTTTCTCCTAGTCATGCCAGAAATTATGACAACGGCGAAGCAGATCTACAAGGAAATAAAGGTTTACAGTTATAGTCAAAGGTGTGGCTAACAAAGAATCTCACCTATACTGATCATATATTTCTGCCATATGGAAAACGAGGGGATTGCCATCTGGCTCCCCAGAGTAACTTGTTGCATTCTTGAAGATTTTAGCAAATCCCAACAGAAGGGTGAAGATTCTATAACTAGTCTCCATGATTTGGGCATCGAAGATCATCTACGATATTTACCGCATGGCTATTTTGAAGCAAGCACAAGACAACGGCGGAGAATATTGAGAAGTACGTCAAAAGAGAGATTGCTCTGAGGACTCAGGGCCACAGACTACTCCTAGGGAGATTTGGCCAAGAGGGATAATTCCTGTCTTGTACATCGAACACCCGAAATTGAGCTGTAAGTACAGGTCCCTCTTTACATGACTCTACCTATTTATTCGCGAGTTTCTATATATACGGTATACGGTGGTGAGTTCCTAAAGTCAATAATCGGTGTATGTAAGTTCCTCTGGGTCGACTATCGAATACGCGAGCTTTGCAATCAGCCTTTTATGTGAGTGACTAGGAAAACTGTCAAAGGATTTAAGAGCATCTATGATACATCATGAATTCAATCCAGTTGCAGCAAGGAAATAGCCCACAATTAGCAGCACTGTGCATTGAAATGGATGGTGATTGCAAAGAGAGATAGAATTGAACAATAGCATTGACATCACAATTCAGCTTCTCCATGCCATTTCCCATGGAAATTAGGGGCATGATTCCCCTATGAAGATCTCTTTCCTATGAGCAGGAAGAGGATGAGGATGAGTCTAGGGCAGCTCCCCCGCTGTCCCAAAACAGTATACGAAGCGATTGAAGCAGAAGGCTGGTCGCCCCGAGCATGCCAAAAACAAGGTCACCGAGCTGCCGCTGGAAGCGTTGTCAGCATGAATGCTTTCGTGGTGTACGGAGTACCCTGCCACCCGCTATTGGTAGAAACAAACAGAATGTGTGGGAAAAGGGTTTGCAGGTAATTATGGGGCTACGTTGGCTCCTTGCAGGGGTGCCAGAAGAATTGGTAAGACTACCAGCTCGGTAGTTGTCTTCTTGGACGAGGCGGCTTCTTTTCATATGTATGAGGGTGGTTTGAGAATAAGGTTGTGGGGCCGCCTTCTACCGGTAGAAGCATATGATTTTGATAGGGCCGGGAGGAGTGCAGAGATGTGGTAATGTAGCCGTTCCACAGTTATTTTCTTCTTGCCACGTTGGGGAGATACAGATGTTCGTCGGTTTTCCTTCTTGTCCCGAAAGCAATGCGGAACCCTTTAAAGGGGACATTCGAGCCTTGCCATGATCTCGGGTCGAATGCGAGTAATGGGGGAAAAGAAAAAAACCATGGAAATTACAGTTGTGATTCATTTATGTGCAGGATTATTATTATGCGACTTGGATCCTATTATCGACGCACACATCCACGCTGCAGAATCTTGTCTCTGGGTATTGCAAGATCCTCATACTGCGCCTGCTTCATCACCAACTTACAATTACATGGTTTTCAACTGATTCCAACATTGTAGGTCGTTTGTTTCAAGACCTTATATGGCAAGATTCAGCAATGAGTGATATATCATCAAGACGTAAAACTAGATATTTCTGTGTTGAACAACTTGTTGGATCTTTCCATCATGTCAGCACAGATTACTGCAAGGGCACAATAGGCTACTTACACTGAAAGACTCAGATCGAATCTTGACCACGCGAGACAAAGAGGTGATTGACCTACACGGCGTAGTGCTCAGTTCTGAACCAATTTCTCACATTTTTTCTCACTGCGTTCAGTGGCTTAGGCGAATTGTTTAGTTGGCTGTGATTTGGTAAGGGTTCTAACAGAAAGAGCAAGAACGCCCTCTGTGGAAAGAGTAAGCGCAGGGATATCAAGACGAATACTGGACTTATCTGACGATGGTGTGGTGAATATTAATGAAATCAATCTCATTTTTGGTGATGTTGTGGTTATTGCTGCTAAAGCAAGGGATACTGAGCGGTACCATTCTGGCAGGCCTCACGCGCACAACACCTATCCTGCTTCTCATGGATTGAGGTGGGATATCAATAACTCTAGTGGCAAGCATGCTACTGCTTGTTTGATACTGTGGCTCTTGGCTCGAGTAATCGCAAGGCTTTCGAGCTTCTGCTAGACCGCGAAATTATTAAGCTTGCAAATTGGGCGGAAATCTGGAATCCGGCTTCAGAACAGTTGAAGGTCAATGAAGCCTAGAGTTTTCTAGGGTGAGGAGCGGTATATGCATTAGTACTAGTAAATGCTGGCATGTTGAGGGGAGTGGATTATGGGACATTTCCAATGATTGCCGGTAAGAAAGTGGAAGTCAAGCGCCTGGGGGGGTAGGAAGATGTTTAAAAAACCAAATCATGAGCAGAAAGATGAGGGCTGCAAAACTCCAAGAGACTGGGTGCCCACGTGTCCATGGGTTAGTTTATGGTTTGCAGACATACCGGATATATCGGTGGTTCGCCTAAAGTTATGTCCATCACTACAGCTTGCCAGCACATTGCATTATTATCCACGAAGACTGCCAGGCTCAGAAAAGTTACCCTGAACACTCACCCCATTTCTTACCTCGCAACTGCACACTTTCTTAAGACCTAAACCAAAATATCGCGCGCAGTAAGTTATTCCGATTCGGTAGGTTGGCATTTAAATATAATATTAGAATCAGGTTATCATATAGGGAGAATAATTAACTTTGATAGATCAAAGAGTACTTCCATATCTAAGATCTTGCTGAAGAAATAGAATTTGGTAGAACCTGATCATCTAATAGAAATTACATAAGTGACTGAATATTAACACCGTAAGTATGTGTTAGTTTTAAGCCAAGAGCCTGAGGGAGATGTAGACACGCCGCGGCTGCTACAGCAGGGTAGAGGTAATTTTCTTATGCGGCTAGTTTGTAACGTTATAGAATTCAAAATTCTTGGTAATCGCAAAATAAGTAACTCTTTTATATCGGCCTGATTCGCAATGTAATTGCTAATGTAACCCCAGAATGGATGTGAAGATTAACGGGCCTCACAAGCCTACCCAAGCAGAATTATAACAATGTACATTTCATTTCAGCTTCCAAGTAGCAGCATTGTGAAGATGAGACAAATAGAAAGGAAAACCGAAGAGTAGAGTGTCCTAAACAGCCAAAACTAGATTAACAATGTTATTTAGGTGCTGTATAAAGCTCCCTGAATTTCAACTGAATATGTGCTAAGGATATTAAATAAAAAAGGGCACTCCCAAACGAACTAATAAAAGCCTATACAACAGCTTGGACAAACTACAAATAGGTTATAAGAAAATAACCACAAGGCAAATTTAAATGGTATAAAAAGTTAAAAAGCATAGCGCCACAACGTCCTGAAGTGTATTACTCGGGGTAATCTAACGAGCTCATTTTCCGGTGTCCTAGAGGGTGGCTAATTCCTTGCGGTTGTATTTCATCCCCAAGTGCTGGCGGTTGTTCATCCTCGTACCTCACACTTTTCCCTTCTTTCTTCAGGGACGTCCGTGAGCTGTTCTCTTCCCTAGGAGAAACTCCGGCTGCAAGCTCCTGTGGCAGTGACGTATCTATCGACCAGCATTTACGATGTTAACCGAAAACACCTCGGGGATAGCTAAGGAAAGAATAGTAACATACCAGGCATTTCATGTATAACCTTTCCTTGTAATTCCATCACAGGGTCTGATCTCTCTGTTATTGGGCTGATTGGACTTATAACACTCTCCCTATTCGCTTCACTGCCCAACCCACTTGAAGGACCGTACATAAGTGTTGTTCCTGTGGCAGTGCCGCTGAGATCATCACTGTAATTTCGCATATGCCCAAGAGGCTGGTGTGCCCCTCGCGGCGGCTTCTCGTCGCCGTAGACACCAAGCAACCAGCTCCATGTCTGCTTATTCTTTCGCACCGTCGAACCCTCCGTCTCACTTGGCGCAGCATCTGCATCACGTTTCTGTTTTCTACGGCGGAGAATGAACAAAATTATTGAGAGTACTGTGATGATCCCGAAAAGCCCCAGGAGAGTCCCAAGTAAGGGTGGGATGTAAGAGGGGAAGCCACGCTCGGAGTCGCTGGGAGCCGGAGGGCTTGTGGCGGTGCCGGAAGCCATAGGCACTGTGCTGGTGGGGCTGTATGCCCAAAGGGGGGTTACTGTTTCCGTATACGCCTCTGGATTGCTGAATAGTGTTTGGAGTCCGTCATCACTCCAGCCGCCCTCGGGCTCCTTCTTAGTAGCCCCGCCAGTGCCGCTATTTATCCGAAAGGATTGTCAGCCATCATACAAGTGTAATAAGTTATTGAATACACTTTACAACCTACCTTCCCCCGATGACCGCTGTAACTTTGTCTGGAACCCTATAATCCGCCTTCTTTGTGGGGTCCCACCCATTATTATATACCTCACATGTATTCATGTCAAAAACCACTGCAGGGCCAGGTCCTGGATACAGTGCACAATTGCTAAGACTGTTAGAATTGACTTGATTATTGGCTGTCGGGTGACCTCCAACGACCAGCATTTGGTTCGGCTGTACCCTATGGCACTGGTGCAGACTTCGGCCAGTAACGTCCCCCGAGCTGGGATTCAAAACCTCGATCCAACGGAAATAAGGCAACGTGAGCACGTAAAACTTCGAGTTTGTCTGGGAACCTGGGTCCCCACTCGTGTAGCTCAACCCTCCGTGGCCGCCGTAGAAATATATCTACGATTATTTAGACTCATTCTTGATCAAGATTCGGAAACAGGGGAGATGCTAGTGAGATGCAGCCTACATTATGGGAAGACTTATCGTCTGCAGAAGCAGCAACAGCACATGCCGCACTAATGGGTTGGGTTGGAACTGATCCTGTCGTGTTCTGGGAGTACCTAGGGTGGATTGTCAACACAAGTGAGCACATTATGTTACACTAGAAAGGGAGCAGTGACAGTTATACTGACCATTTTCCATCTGCAATGTCGTAAACATCAATTGTGTGGAGAAACTTCTGAGAGGCAGTCTTCAGCGGCACATTATCAGTATCCACTTCGTGCATGTATAGGTATGGTGTGGAATCAGAATCTCTAACTCATACCGCTTGGGCTTTCAGGTCGTCGGTGGTGTATTTGTCACGGACGCCAAACCCCACCATCCAAACCGGATCAAACACGCTAACCCCCCCTAACACAACCAAGATCCCCTTGTCTCCGACAGGAAGGAAGACCATCGACGCCCCCGCCCTGGGGGCTATCGAAGAATCGATTGATGTATTTGTGAAAGCGGGAACTTGCTGAGACGAGAAATCCGCTGTGATTAGATAGTTACTTAGGGCACCCACAGTAAGCTCAGCAGTCGTGCGTCCGTAGATAACTTCCGTCCAATTTTTGGCCTATCGATGCACGCAGCAATGAGGTTAGTAACCGGCTTTCTCAGAAATGATGATCGAGCTTTCTATAACTGAGAAAATGGACGTTCTGTACCCTAGAACCACTGAACCACCAGCTCTTCCTGTCACCGGGTGACCGAGCAACGGCACCCGCATAGACATAATTGGTCACCGAGTCCTTGGGAAGCGTAAGGGACGAACCGAAGCGGTAATCTCCAAGCCAAGCTTGCGTTGGGTTATTTGGGTCCTTCCGAAAATCGAATCTCTCCGACTCCGTTTCACTTCGTGAGGACCCGTCCGTCGCTGCCCCACCCCGCATTCCGCCATATTGAAGCCAACTCCAATCGTCGCCAAGTAGTGCCCCAAATAAAAGCGCTTGTCTGCCTTGAGCGCTGTCCACAGGAGTCAAGAATTGTAGCTTTTCCGCCGGTGTTTGCGTGCTGAAATCGAAGGGCTTATTAAGATCGATGTATGAGAGGTTTGTCGGGTATTCTAGAAATATGAGGAGCAATCAGCTCTGAGCAGACCATGGCCACATATTATCTTACCAAGCTTGGTTGTTGCTTGAGTTCCAGCAGTTCCATTGACGATGTAATAGAGAAGCCCTCCGTCAACATACACCCGATCTTGCATGAATATACCTATTTGACCCCATGTATCAGTATCGACTCCCTATGACAGTACCTGAGAGATGCCGACCCACTCTGAAATGCGGAATAGTTGCATATACCAGCCTTTGCGACCTCATCCGCTCTGCTTGTCAGCTTTGACACGGACTTCTGGTCGGCTGCGGGGCTTCCAAAGGCGCCTTGAGCGAAAACTAAGGATAGAAGGAGAAACCAGCTATTAGAAACTAACAAAATTCTGGACATTGTGCTCATTGCAGTTGATAGCTGTGCAAGACCCGTGTTAACCTTCTGTTTACCGATGTCTGTTCATCGGATGGCCACTGTGTTGAGGTCACTGTGCTGATAGCGATCACGGACAAAGATGTGAGCTGTCTCAGTTCCACACAAGATAGATTTTCTATTTATCAAGTGTACGCTCCCCTGGACTAAGATAGCGTGTTTGGGGAGAGACTGGGAATAAAGAAACGTAGGAGACGGGATAGTGTGGCCGGCTATTGGTTGGATAGGGATCCATGCACCAAAGCAGGGTCACAAGTCCGTGATGGGGCTGAACAGCATGTATCTTTGCGAGACTGGCTGTTTCCGCCAGTACGGGGTAGGTATACTGAGTTGAAAAGTATTTTCACACTCGAACTTTTAATACCGTAACTACGGTGAGAACGTGCTGTTCTCAAGTCAATGGAATATTTGCATGAATATCGCATTTCTAGCCATAACGTGATATAAAGGGCTCCCCTAGTGCCTTGTTGTATAATATATATTCCAATTGTACAGTACTTAGCACAGGTATCCAATCTCCAGGAGTTATCAGCGGAATCAGGGGGTTTCAGAGCCAGATCAGTCTGTTATTTATAGATAAACGACTCATACGTGGCTTTGAATCAGACGGGTATGAATATGTGTACGGCTAGGTAGCATTGTTGTGCCTCAGAGTTTTGTTGTACTATGTACTTTATACATGTACATCTATATGTATCTATGCATACAGACATGCATAGGTTTACAGCATATTCAATGATCAGAGCAGGTTAGCTACGTTTATTCACGAGGGATGCCCCCTTCCCAAAGCGTAAGGATTTATATAGTATGCCTTCTAACCAGACTCTATGCCTTCCGACCCCGCACGCACATTTCTGAACCCTTGCGTAATTGTTTCATTCTGTTCCCGCTTTAAGCTACTACCTAATGTAGTAGAGCAGGGTATAAAGTATCTGCACTGTTTCAGCTCTCAAGGCTCGCCTATAAATAAGGTCACAGGACAACTAGGGGGTTGGTGCCAACAAGACTAAATACAGCCCCTTCATCGTAGCGAATGATAGTGCAAGTAGCTAGAGCGTGATTATGGGCACACAGCCTTTCTGCAACCACCTAATAGTAAATAAATACAGCCCCTTCATCGTAGCGAATGATAGTGCAACTAGCTAGAGAGTGATTATGGGCACACAGCCTTTCTGCAACCACCTACTGTAATAGTAAGTACTACTTACCCTAGGAACTTCTGAGTCTTGTGCCACTTAGGCCAGCTTGTGTCACCAACCAGACTAGTGTCACCATACAAGTGAGACTGTGATTTTATTGCCTTGAATCCCCCACACATGGTGATTCTCGTACGACCTACCGGCAGCGGCGCCGCAATACCATGAAACAATGGATGTAAAACGAGCGGGCTACCCGCTGCATATTTAAGACCTCAGATTTGTAGTATGAGCACCAGTAGCCCAAGAGGCTGCGAACTCAATATACTTATCTCTTCTTTTGTCCAAGGGAGCATTCCAGCTCTTGACATTCGCTGACAAGATTCGATTATACTTACAGAGGTGCGGACAGAATCAAACTTGTGCCTAGACAAAAAAAAAAACTCAAGAGATCGAGTGCAAGCTGAAGGGCCCAAGTATGTGATAGGACTTGCAAGGCTAACAGGGGTATAGGTGCTTCACACCTACAGATAAAATTAATATCACCAAATAGCAAGTAAGAAGGCTATGGTTGGTAGGTATGCGATTATATACGGAGGCGGAGTACGAAGTATAGAGTGTCAATTGCAGGCGCCCGACTACAGTATTGTCGGTAGATAGATTGTGACTTCCGACAGGAAGCAAAGGCGGCATCAACAATAGCAAGCCTCAAGCCTCACAAGCCAGCTGCCGCAACCAGCGACCTTCAACTAGTCATAGGCAAGATCCACAACTTCAGTCCTCCGGTACTATATAAAAACGTGCGAGTGGACTACTTGCTATACCCGCATCTACTGGCGAACAAGGCTCCTCGTCAGTTTAGAGACATACCCGGGAAAACTGGTGAATAAGAGCCCTTGTCAATATCTTTTGATCTTCCCTTTAACGGTAGCAGCGTTACTACTTGTGGCAAGATAAGCAGACTTGGCTACACGATTGTGACTTACTTTACCGCTGTGTCACTGATTCTACTGTTGTGATTCACTTTTTGACAAGGGCTCTTATTCACCAGTTTTCCCGGGTAGGTCGAGCTTTGGAAAAGTGCACTAGGTATCAGCCTTGTAGATCAGTTTGCGCGGTATCATCCACCTATTTTTGCGCTCGGATACCTAGTGCACTTTTTCCAAAAAAATGGACCGTTGTAGCGTGGTATCATTGTGCTCCGATATCACTTACTTCGACCTATGTCTCTAAACTGACGAGGAGAGTAGATGCGGTAGTAGTCCCCGGATATGCATATTGATGGAATCGTGATAAATGTGCTCCATGTATATATGCACGCATGGATCGTTAAACATTCCCCCTAAATATTTGTCTTGGTCAAACACATGCAGCTCAGTAAAATCAAGTACTTCTACGCGAAACGGTTACGATAATATTGTGAAAGCAGGTGCGGCCCCTGCAACCAGACTAGGTGCATCTCGACTCGATGGTTGTGGTATGTACTGATACTTCTCGCCAAGCCCTCCCTAATTTCGAGACTGACAGCTGCCACTTGAAGGATCTGTTCCTACCGATATTACAGGTTGATGTGCAAACACGGCTCAGCCAATGGTTAGGGACCCCTGCTTAGTAGGTTGGTCAAATTCTCGCCTAGAGATGGGATTTACAATATATGCAGAGATGAGGAACTTCATACCCTTGCTCAGTACTTATGCTCACCGATCTCTACTCTAACATCAATAGTAGGAGTACTTACTGGCTACAAATTCTTCATCCCTTTAAGTACCTAGTCAATGTAGGGTACCGGACCTCAATATATCCCTGCACATAAGGCTAGTGAGCGAATGCATGGGCATATACGTATGTTCTGTGAAGCACAGCACAGCCTTAGTTATATTTTTATCGAATAATCCCTGGTGACTGTCTCGCTTCCACGGGCATATCTCCACGTCATGCAACTCTTATATAACGGGGGCTGAAGCAAGTTGCTTGACTTGTGACTGTCTTTGTCTTTCGCGCAGTTCGTAGGTATATCCACCCGCTCGCTAGGGGTGATCTTTCACCTCTCGTCTTTCGTTTCTAGGAACGCCGACAGAAATACGAACGACTACAAGCTGCCTATGATTTAAGCACAACTGTCTGAATCAGGTCGACTGATTTTGTCTGGTTTCTTCCAGTCTGGTTATCTTTTCTTTCGCTTTGTTGCGCAGGGAGAGTCTGGTCGGCGCTAGAAGGATATAAGAGCAACAACCGTCACAGAGAAAAGTATTCATTGCGCTGGGGAAGCCCAAGCAGTTCTTGATGCATTTAATGGGACACATACTCCGAGGGAGCGGCCGTCGGAATGGCGCATCGAGATTCGGCTTCATTACAACGTTCGTTATGCTGATTGCCATTTTCCAAAGTTTTGGGATTAGCGGTGTCGCCGCAACATATTATTCTAATTGTTCGCGTACTGTTACCGTCACTAGGACATTGGAAGATAATCCGTACATGTATGTAGGGATGGAGACTGTTACTGCAACCATGACCGAGACTACGACATTCACGACGACGAGGACAGTGCCAACAACTATTGTAAGCACAACGACAGAGAAGGAGTCTGGAGTGATAACGACGACAGAAACGAAGACCAAGACGGCAACGGAAACCGTTTATGTCACTATTTCCGAAAATTACGGGCATCAGCCGCAAAAAACGGTGACCAAGACAGTTACAAAGTAAGTTAAATTGCTTCCGGGTTCACAATTCTATCATATATGTATTCAGAATCAGTGCTAATGAATATGTGTGAATTTAAGGCCAGCTGTTACACTGACCAAGAACATTACAGACACGAAGTATATACCCACAACTATCGAGGAAACCGTCAGGGTCACACTGCCACCAGTTTATACCACAATAGTGCTACCCGGAAATGTTTCGACGATAACGCTTAACGGTCAATTGACAACAGTGACTCTCCCACCAACCACGGTTGTCACCACCCTCCCAGGGGAGACCGTTACCAACACTTGGTTCCACACAGTTACATTGCCTCCTCTGGAAACAACCATAACTCTGCCTGGTGAGGTCACTACAGTCACTCAAGAGGGCAATGTCACAACCATAACTCTGCCTGGTGAGGTCACTACAGTCACTCAAGAGGGGAATGTCACAACCATAACTCTGCCTGGTGAGGTCACTACAGTCACTCAAGAGGGCAATGTCACAACCATAACACACCCTCCCACTACGATCGTTACTACATTGCCTGCCGAAACGGTTACAAACACGTATTTCGATACAGTGACAAACATTGTGACTCTTCCACCAACCACCCTCCCAGGGGAGACCGTTACCAATACTTGGTTCCAGACGATTACATTGCCTCCTCTGGAAACCACCATAACTCTGCCTGGTGAGGTCACTACAGTCACTCGAGGGGGCAATGTCACAACTATAACACTCCCTCCCACTACGATCATTACTACATTGCCTGCCGAAACGGTTGTCACCACCCTCCTAGGGGAGACCGTTACCAATACTTGGTTCCACACGATTACATTGCCTCCTCTGGAAACCACCATAACTCTGCCTGGTGAGGTCACTACAGTCACTCGAGAGGGCAATGTCACAACTATAACACTCCCTCCCACTACGATCGTTACTACATTGCCTGCCGAAACGGTTGTCACCACGCTCCCAGGGGAGACCGTTACCAATACTTGGCTCCAGACGATTACATTGCCTCCTCTGG
Source organism: Tirmania nivea (assembly GCA_015179035.1). Lineage (NCBI taxonomy): Eukaryota > Fungi > Ascomycota > Pezizomycetes > Pezizales > Pezizaceae > Tirmania > Tirmania nivea. Next base: position 861,858 of record WHUY01000011.1, on the reverse strand, counting down.
AAACCACCATAACTCTGCCTGGTGAGGTCACTACAGTCACTCAAGAGGGCAATGTCACTACCATAACTCTGCCTGGTGAGGTCACTACAGTCACTCAAGAGGGTAATGTCACAACCATAACTCTGCCTGGTGAGGTCACTACAGTCACTCAAGAGGGCAATGTCACAACCATAACACACCCTCCCACTACGATCGTTACTACATTGCCCGCCGAAACGGTTACAATCACGTATTTCGATACAGTGACGAACACTGTGGTCGACACTGTAACGAATACCTGGCACGAAACACACACCTTGCCACCTGTTGAGACTATAGTTACATTGCCTGGGGAGGTTACCACGGTCACCCAAGAGGGAAATGTCACAACTATAACACTCACCATTACGGTCGTTACTACATTGCCTGCTGAGACGGTCATACACACGTATTTCGATACAGTGACGAACACCGTAGTCGATACTGTTACAAATACTGTGGTCAACACTGTAACGAATACTTGGTTCGAAACATACACCGTGCCACCTATGGAAACCACAATCACATTACCTGGGGAGGTCACTACCATTACCGCGGACGGTTATATTACGACAGTTACTATGCCTCCAGCTACCATTGTAACGACCCTACCTGCGGAGACCGTGATCAATACCTATTTCGATACTGTAACAGATACTGTTTCTCATATCACCACACTGCCTGGTGAGCTGACAACTATCACGTTACCTGGTGAGCTCACAACGATAACAATTCCTGGGCAAATTATCACTATCACGGAAGCGGGTGTTGTCACGACAATTACAGTACCTCCTGAAACAGTTACAAAAACATTGCCTGGCGAGCTTACAACCATAACCGGCCCACCCGTTACCATTACCGGCTCTGGGGAAGATATCACTCAGACGATCACTGTTCCGAAGCCAACAACAGTCACCGTAACACAGACCTTGAGGTGTACACGCCGCACAGCTACTCCATCGCCGACCGCACAACCCAAAACAAGCAATAGCTACGATAACAGAACCTGGGGCTGTCTTCCAGGAACAATTTGTATCCCGCTCGACCGTTGTCCAACTGAGCCCATGCCCGAGAAAAATTACATTTGCCCACCCTCTCGGTGTAAACCGGCACCGCCTCCCATCAGGCTTCCTAATTGGCGCCCTGGCGCGAAGTTCTTGAATGCCACGTTACAACTTCCTTACTTTCCCATTGATTCGACGATATTTGGGTATGATGACCGAATTTGGTTCCCTATTGTTGGACAGGAAACAATGAAGGCGAGGGATGGCGGGTTTGGCATTGATATCTTTGGTAAAAGCGAGAGGCGGGGATTTATTCGACGGCAGATAAACAAAGAAGAGCAGACAGCCCTCGGAGACTGTTTAGTGCCCTGCCGTATGTTAAGCAATTCCCATTTCATTGAGTACGAGAACTAATTGACCCATTTCATATATAGAGAATACCGTGGTTGAAAGACAAGCAGTGGGGCTTTCTCTGGCGCTCTGTAGTGCGACTAGCGCCTATCGCGATTACTTTGGGCAGTGCCGGCAGTGCGCACAGCTGGTCGATGGCGGGAAGGAGCTCTACAATAAAAAAATCGCCCCCATATTTGCCACAGAAGTTGATTGGTGTCAAAACAACTTTCCAGGCGAAGGGGTATGGGTTCCTGTAACTTCGAGAACCAGAACTACAAGCGCACCAAAAAGTACTAGAACCCAGCCGACGATCGCAACTAAAACCACCAAGACGACAACCCCGACCACACCGACTACAACAACATTAACCACTCCAAGTACCACAACAACGTTAACTACCACAACTACAACGCCAACCAGAGCTACATCGCCAACCACAACTACATCACCAACCACTGGCAAGGGTACCATCAAAATATCCCCCACTACCGCACCAGACGACTCAGAGAGAACAACAAATACAAGAGTCTCTGCAAACACGGACAACACTAGTTATAGTGCCACCACTTTGACGGCAACTACGACAGCCTCGCCAGGCAAGGTGACTACAAGCTCGGTAAGTACTCGCTCCCTATATGCAATTCGTATCCCGCATTAAGGCTATAGGCTAACAAGCTTTTAGACTATAATTGGTAATAATACCAAAGTCCCTTCAGGTACCTCTAATGGAAGACCGCCACCAGCAACGCAAACCGGCGGCAGTGCTGGCAGGGTAAGCCCATCCGGAACGTCAGGGTATCTGCAATCATGTCTATTTGCGTTTGCCGTGGGATCCATGCTTTTTGTGTTGTAATCTGTTTAGGATATCTATATCTGCGAATAATGTGGTTCGGTGGGATACCCTTTTTTAGGAACTTGAAAACTTGCTCGTTCTCGTGTGTTTACTTTTGGCCTATTTATAATATTTATTTCCTTTGTAGAAGCTACTTTGGGGGGTTAATTAATGATGCACAGTATGGGAATAATCTGTATGAAGCGAGGCTAATGATGAATATGTCAATACAATATTTCTTAGTCATATAATTGTTAATTTCTTCAAAGACTAATTAATAGATCGGGCAACTCCCTGACATGTGACTTATTGACACCCTCGCCCTGGTTGGAATGAGCCTATTGAGTTTGCAAGGGAGACAGCTTATGATGCTTGATATTCTTTGCTGTTTTCTATCGTGGGCCTGAAGGACTATGAAGATCTCCATATCTAGAGCAGGGGGAATAGTTTCTACGCCCATCGTCACGCGGCCCTGTGGCCACTCCAATTTCCGAGATATCTCAACAAACACCAATAACTATATAACAAAAAATTCACCAACAGGCTCTCTAAACTATCTACATGCTCTACTTAGAAGGGGTACAAAAAAAATATTAAAATTAATACTTTGTATACAACCCCCCTTTGCCTTAATAACTGCCTTTGGCATAGATCTAGCCGAAGATCTCAAGGATAGTAGGGTACAACAGCTCCCAGCACCATGGATGATAGCATCAGCTTGTTTCGGTTAATAGTTTCCGAGTTACCCCGGCATGTTGATGAATTCTGGGGTTTGCTTTGAGGTGTACCTACCCTGACGTGCTTAATTGGATTAAGCTCAGGGGAGTAGGGTGGCATCCATGACTTGATAGCAACCATTGCTTCACAGCGCCATAGGTACATACTTAATGTATTGGGACATTGTCTTGCATGAATATATCCAGTCATCCGGATGATGTACCCGCCCACCTTATAGCCTTCTGATCTCAGCCATGGCCTTCTCTGCACCGGCAAAACAAGCCCATACCATCTGGGTGACTGCTCCAGACTTCTTTATTGGAGCGATGCAATCCTTCTTCCATTTTTCTCAAATAGGCTTACTCCAGATATTTTTCAACAGAATACTCATCACTCCAATTGACTTCAGCCATCGTCAACACCCCGGTCGACAGACACACTCCATCAGCCCTGATCTCATCCCTATTGTGCGTCATTGCCAACACCTCTGGAGGACTGGATGCAGTACGTGCTAGGCTTGTTGAGGGGTCTTACCTGAAGCCTGGGAAGCCATTCAGAGTCTGTCTTTAAGTTTTGTTTCTTTTTTATCTGTACTTATCCTATTTTTATTTCATGCCTGAGCAACATGTAGTTGAGTCATACCAAAAATCGGGTTGGAGCAGCAAGACCGGCGTTGTGGCTCAAATTTTAGTCTAGCGGACACCGCCTCTCGTAGAGAGCTCAAATTTTGTTTTACCAGGGGCATTGTCTTGCATGAGTATCTATGTAGTCATCCATACAGTGTGCGACCCCCTCCCACGGAGGGGTCATGCAACCAACCCCACTTTAGCCTTCGTTAGAACAATACAATCCTCCTTCCAATTTTTTTTCTCCTGGTGTGCCAAACACCCAAATAGGCTTGCTCCAGAAATTTTTTCAACAGCACACTCATCACTCCAATTGGCCTTAAGCCATCGTAACAAAGTCTGGCGGGCACCGGCCTCGTAGAGAAAATTCCCAGCGCTACTCTTCCGATGTGGTGATCAAGATACCAACTTAGAAATCTACTGTACATACCAGTGCAGAATTGGAAGTGCAAGCCAGACTAAAGGTTCTGAAGAGTGCCGCGTGCTGACAGCACAATTCGCAACCATTTTCTTACTCCACACTCTTATGCAGTCAACTCTTGCTATAACGGACGGCCAAAATCCAGCCCCTCCTGTCTGGTAGTACCGTATAACAAGAGGAAGTTTGCGAGTATGAAATCCTGGGGCCTCTATGGCAAGGTCCGTTATAGCAAGAATTGACTGTATATGCATGTGTTTGTACTGGCTTTTTGGCATGTCGAGGATCGGTGCACATCAGATGGGATGAGGGACTTTGGTCATTCAGCCGCGATCGACGGTCAGGTTATAAGAGCACTCTATACACTCAGTAGTGCATATATACAGTCGACGGTTCATTCGGACACGTTAAGCTGAGCTCCGGCGCATCTGCACCTACCAGTATACAATTGTCTTGCCGTACCCATGAGTTAAGTATACAATTGGTAGAGCACAAAACCAAGAGGGCGAGATTTCATAAATTGTGAGCTGTGGCAAGATCCAAATTGCCGCATCAATGGCTCAAGCTTTGTGGGATTGCCGAATTTATTCTTCAAGGCACATTACCTCCGGATTTAACCGTTTGAATCGCATCTGAATTCCCCAAACTACGATCTGCCATGGAGGCTTTCCTCGTAATGTTTTGAGTACTAAGCAATTTCTAGTATGCAAGGGGAAAATAACCAAAGGGTGCCTGGACATTTTAACAGCCCTTGCGTGAATTGAATTGGAGGCTATCATGTTGTGAACCACTTGGGATACATCGTGTGTATTCACCTTGGTGTGATATCCCCAGAATATATACCCCGCTCTCAGGAAATGATAATACCTTGCCCCCTCTTATACCATGCAGCCCATCCACATAAGCATCAATTTCCGCAGCGCTAGCTTGATCTCTAAGCCGCAATCAACCTTGAGAGACCATACTCGACGGTAACGGATCTGTCATTGTCATCATTGACCCTGAATCTGCCGCTACCGACGAAGAGGTTATTTTCGAAGTCCTTGTAACGAGGGTCTCCGGTCTATGAGTCAAATAGTCAGCCTAGAAGATCTACAAGGCCAACAGGCGGCAGTCATTGTATCCGGGCTTCGGCACTTGTGCCAGTGTAAGCGATCTGCAAGAGGGAATAGATGACGAACTTCGAATTGCCCCGAGCTGACTAAAAACAGGGGGCAATGAGTTAGCATTGGTTATAGTAATATATCGTAATATGTGTGCAGTGAACACCGTAGGATTTTATGCCTGATGTAGCTTAAATAGTATAGGGCGTGACGATAGTTGCGATATTGACAACGAGTAAGTATAGGGTCATAAATGTCTGGTAGACGTACCAATGTTACCAAATGGGACGGTTTTCCTTGCCTCATTGCCAGACAATATCAAACCAATCTCGGGTGTCACGGTGATGATGCCAATGTAAGAGAAGACTGCGACCTGTTAAATTTCAACAGAGGTCAGTTGCTTTATTCGGTTATTATGTAATAGTTTTAAGTAATTCTTTTGGTGAATTTACTTACTGCACCGTCATCGGCCCTGTGGGTCAATAGAATGTTCAATCAGCATCGTTGGGGTATATCAATATATTATTTATCACGCACGGCCGTCGATGAACTCACTTGATGAGCATCTTTGCATTCAGTCGGAGACGCTTTCCGTCATTATCGACTGTGACCCAATCTTCGCCATCTACTACCGTGCCTTCAAATTTTGGGCCCAGAAAGCCCTCGACTGTCTTGACACTACCACCAGTGACGCGTATAAAGTTGAGACCGGCACCGGTATTCACCTGACCTATTTGGCTCCGTTGTCAATGAATGCTTCCCCACATCGCATTATTGGGTTTGCATTTCCACCATACCAATGGGGACTGCGGGTTTGATGTGAAACTAAATCAAGGCTTATAGATTAGAACCATTGGACATTATCTCATCAAGAACAGAACACATTTGCTTTGCATGAGTTGATACATCCCATGAAGGAGGAAGGCGGGGTAAGTGGGGATATAACCCCTTTGGACCACGGCCAAGAGTATTGGTTTATGGTATTAGGACAAAAGAGCTTAGAATCACTCACCAAACCAACCATCGCCTCTTCCAACTTTGGAAATCCTTGAGACATGTTGCTCCAAAAGTAATTGCGTGGGAACCTTCTCAGGTACGACTCGAGCTCACTATTGTAGTTATGTGAAAGCGTATGGTTTCGGACAAACTTAGAATGCGGAGGGTTGATGTGCCAACGTGCTTATGTGCCAAAAGAACTACACATATCATCATAGTCTGGTTAGAAATAGACTACAGTAGCCTGAACTCAAGTGCTGTTAGTAATCTAGAAAGTAACCTTCGGCCTCATGTAGTTTGTCAAAAAGTACCTTATACTGTAACTTCTATGTATTAGTCTCGTACAGCTAGGTGGCAAAAAAAACTGAACGCTGCATAAAAGGCCTGAGCATGCAGCGCGCTTGATTCAGATTCAATGCATCAAATCGCGCCTATCACGTCTTTGGTGAATGTCTTACCACGTGGTCAGGAGGTATGTTCTATTACTTATGATCTCCTGGCCGTCCATTCCGAATATCTATATCCTCTACTATTTTGTTAGTGTTAAGTCACGCTGATATGGCCCAACCTTGTCCCTCAAATTCCCTGGAACCCTCTACAGATGCCTCCTCTACAAATGTTCCTCCCCTAGATACTCCTTCTCTGCAAGCACTGAGCAAGCAAAAACAGCTCTCTGGCTTTGAGAAAGGAAAGATTGTTTTTGCCTATGAATAAGGATGGAGTTACTAACAAATTGCAGACTACATGGGTCGATCAAAAGGCGCCATACATGGCTTCATCAAGTGCTATATTGAGCGTGGGACCCATGAGATATTGGAGAGTCTCTACAGCTCAATGCCTCGCCCTGTAGCGGCTGTTATTAAGGCAGAGGGTTGGTATACCAAGTACTAGATCCGTAGCATTTCTTGTTCTATGTATGCATTTCACGCTGGATCTATATAGCTCCAATACTGCATACTGTATCTGTGCGCGGCTAAGCCTAAAATATGCGCGCTAAATGTAAGACGTGCATACGACTTGCATAAGGCCGTTCAGTTTCTTTTGCCACCAAGCTGTATGTATAGGACAGTACCATGTACGGTACGTGCCAACCAGACTATATAGTACTGGTAGATAATGCTCCTGGATCCCGTACTACTTGTCTGTTTTAATGCAGGTATGTACAGTAATATGTATCTCTGATTTGTTGTATTTCTGAGTTGTTAATTTGGTACTGGTACCTCGAATGTTACATACTGTATGTACAGTACATAGCATGAGTGACTGCTGGTTATAACTAGACTAGTTTTGGTTATAATAATCAAATGACATGACCAAATATATATAACGGAATAAGACGGAAACCGTGGTATACATAGAAACAATTGATGCTGGTTTAAGTGTTATGTACAGTAAGTCACATACAGATAGTCATCGAGATGCAGCCGCGCAGGATCAGTGCACGTGCAGGACGCGGCTATTTTATACGGGTATAAGCCTTAGCTAGCCGAGCGCTCACAACAGTGTTTTCAGGTAATTGTGTTTCGATTAAGGACAGCGCGTAAGCAGCCAATTAGCCGCTGCCTGCACATGTACTGATCCCTGCGCGGCTGGATCTCGAAGGCCTTCTGCATGTAACTGTATATGCTTGTGGGGGTGTTACCCAGTTGCAGGCCAGCCGTTCACATTTAGGTTGCAGTACATACTGTACATATTCTGGTTACCTAGCTGAGATATCTGATATTGATACTTATTAATTCTGGGAGTCCTTGATGCTCGAAGACCGGCGGCCCCGACATACATGATCATGACTCAATTGATGAACGTTTATTCTATTAATAGGAAGCATGCATGTACTGTACATACCAACCTATAAGAAGGACCACATAGTAATGAACCATGTAATTGACAGCAATTAGAATATCGGTACTATACCTTGATTGCTGTTGGGCTGAGCTGTGCAAAGTCGAAACCAATACGTTCCGGCAGTAGAGATACAGCTAGGTGGCAAAAAGTTTCATAGGGCTTGCATAAGGAGTGTGTGCATGTTTTACATTTAGCGCGCATAATTTAGCCGTAGCCGCGCACAGATATGCAGTATCGGTCGCTATATACATTTGATGTGCTTCCGAATGCTTTTTCCTCGAAGCATGCAATCTAGGGTTCGTGGATGAATATTATTCTACTCTGGTATTTGCATGAGAGTCATATTTACTACAGAATGATCTCCTTTAATCAAGTCAAGTATTGCTTTTCGGTGTCTTCCGAGGTTTTCTTTGGATGTCCTGTTGGCTTCTCATTCTCATGGGTCCCTCACTCGATATAGCGATAGATGAAACACTGCACAGTAGGTTTTGGTCGACCAATATAGTCTGCTATCCATTGATGCTCCATCCTTGTTTATAGGCAAAACAACTTTTCCTTTCTCAAAGTCAGAGAGCTGTTTCGGCTGGCTTAGTGCTTGTGGAGGAGAGGTATCTTGAGCAGAAGATTGGACTAGAGGGGCATCAGTGTGAGTTGACAAGAGTAAAGTAGTAGGAGATACAGTTGGCAATAGACGGTCAGGAGAATGTTCTATTGTTTTATTAAGAACCACCATGATGCTGTACCGTTGTAAGACAATTCACCCAACTTGGGATAGGCGCGATTTAATGCATTGAATATGCAGCGTATGAAACTTTTTGCCACCTAGCTGTATCAATATCGATTTGCATCCTTGTAACAGTGGAAATGGTTCCAACAAAATCTGGCTGCTGTATTTAGATAATGAAAATATTCTTAAATGTTGGATTTCCTTTCATACTGTAGTGAGTGTTTTTGGGAGTCATTTGAAAGTTGACTATTTAACACCTAGCATTGCAGACTATTTAACACCTAGCATTGCAGGTAGCGAGCGCATTGCATGGGCAGCGGGGCTGGCGTAATGATCGATAATGTACAAGCTTCCGGCATCTCGACAGCGGGGTATAGGGTGTTGAATCTTTTGCTGCTTGTTGCTCCCTCAATTTTGAGCCTTTCTCCCTCGCCCCCAGGCGGCGTGATTTTGTTTCCCGGTTTTTCTTCGCTGCACTACAGGAGCCTTGACTGAGCATCGCCCGTGATCGGCTGATGTGGCTTCAACTTGGCCAAGTTAAGGTCGTCGGTCGGTTAATTGCATGTGCATGCACATACCTACATCAATCACAATAGCAAGATAATTGGCTCTCTTTGGTATATTTGGCTGGGGTTTTCTAGAAGAGTGGTATAATTTGTTCTTGCAGTGTCACGTTCTGAGGCAACGTCAACGTTGGATCGATACTCCATCCCAAGTCGAATAATTTATCAAACAACGCCGAAGCGATTTGCGAAAAGAAAAGTCTCAGCCAGGGAATTACTGCACTGGAGTGCGCCATCGTTTCCAGTAGAGGAACAAGCAGCGGGTGCGGGCAGTAAATACGGGAATGAGCGACAGCAACAACCGGCGGGGTTATGGGTATGGGTACGGGGCTCAAGGAGGGGGTTATCATGATGGAAATGGCCGGGTAGGTGGAGGGGGGCAGGCGCTGCCTTCGAACCCAGGTGGGGGAGGTTTCATGAGGCGATGTTGGCCCGGCAGCGGGATCAACGTAACCCCACCTAGCGCCACCGGCCCCGACGTCAACTCCAGTAGCAACCACAATTGCAACAACGACGACAACAATAACAAGAACAATAACAAGAAGAATACAGGCAAAGGTACTGATCTCAGAAGCAGCAGCAATGCAAGTGGGAATCGCAATAGTTACGCGCCCAATTATGCCACCCCGGTGGCAAGCTCCGGACAGCCGTCGTCGCAACCCCCGTCGGTGAGAAAAAAGCTGGACTACTCGAAAATGCAGCCTACGGTTGAAGATGTCCCCGATGAAGACGATCGCAAATCCAGCGTCTCAGGGGGAAGTGCTACCGACCTTGAGACGGGCACTGGAACCTCCAACTCTTCCATGTCCTCTGGTGGCGGAGAATCGCAAAGGGATTCAACGAAGCAGGAACAAGCGGAGCCATTATCACCGAAGAAACGAAAGCCCGTTACCGTTGAAATACGAACCCAGCCGCAGAATGAACCTAAAAAAGAGGCAGCGAAATGGACACCGACAATATCACGCGAGGAGCAGAAACGGCCGGTGGAGCCCTCTCGCACGCCAGAGCAGAAAGCTGATGATATCCCCGAACTTGCGCCCCGAAAAAGCATGCCATATGCCAGTACACCCAGCACCGGCAAGCCAGAGGAAGTTGCGCGGGTTCCTGATCATCTCAACACGGCATCGGGTAGCTCCAAAGGCGACTTCGAAGGGCGCAGAAGTACCCCATATACATATACACCGACCAAGAAGGAGCCTGAGGATTCAGGTGATTTTATCAAAGACCGGCAGCGCACCCCCTATGCTACTGGCAGCATCAAGCCGGAGTGGACGAAGATGGAAGCGCCGGACGATCCCATATTGACACAACCCTTACGGAAGCCAGCGCCATATTCCTGGACTTACCATGACAAAACCCCACCTTACCCCACGCCCGCGTCACAAAAACCTGGATATAGGCCTTCACAAGAGTCCCCATCGGCATCACCAGTCACCCAACGGAAACCATCTCAATACTCCTACATACCACAAAAACAGAGCGCAAGCTCAGAAAATTCGGGAACGCCAATGAAGAAACAGGCGAGTAAAGGGAGGGCAGAGGCGCGAAGTAGACCGCCAACACCTGGTGGAAACCGGACGCCGAAGGAATACGGCGGAGAAAGCGGAGGGGGACCAGATAGGCGGTCACATGCACCCTATGCATACAGCCCCAAAGGAAGTATCAGCTCTGCGACTTCCCATAAGATGCAAAACAGCCCGTCACAAGGGAGTTACTCACAAATTCCACAGAACTTGCAATCCGCCGGAAACCTCAGACCGACCTCTAGCCCAGCTGCCTCATATACCAGCACTGGTTCAGCCCATGGCCATTATCCGCATGTCACAACATCACCACAGCCAGTCTCCTATCCAACTCCGCATACTCCGCCCCCGCCGGTGAGCACTGCTGATGGGGTATATAATCCGCCGTATGCGCCTGAGCCGGGAGAATTCTCAAACATGTCACACCCGCAATATCATTTTCCGAATCAGCAGTCCCCCATGTCATATGTTCCAGTGGCAACCCCGATGTGGATTACTGAGACGGACCCCGGCCCCCCTTGCCCTGAAAGCACACAGATTCCGTGGGGTACTTGGTACCATCCGCCCTATGCACCCAAATTTACAATTTGTGAAGGATGCTACCGCAAGTATATTTCATTAACCCCGTTCGCCCCACATTTCACTAGAATTGACCTTCCCAAACTGTCCATATCTGGGAATGGTGCTGTGATACCGCAGAAGACAGTGCTCCGTGCGTGTATGTTCCACTCTGCCCTTACCCGGCAACTTTGGCAGAATATGTGTAATGCACAAGCTTTTCAACAGCAGCAAAATTACAATTACCAGAAAAGCGCTGAGGTTTTCTACGCCTATGCACAGAGGCGGGCTGAGATGGTTACCTGCGCTGGCCCGATGGGGGTGAAACCCCCTATAACACGTGAGCAACACTCACAATGGCCCCAGTGGTGGGCATGCCCCAATTACCTTCCAAACTTTTTGGTATGCGAAGCTTGCTTTGTCGATTACATGGATACCACCCTGTGTATCCCTCCCGATAAAGCCGGTAGCATTCCGCCCGCGGTGTGCACTTCACCATATACACAGTTCTTCCAGCCATATACGATGGACATGTACCTTCGACAAAATCCTACAACTACTAACGGCGAGCTACCGGTTTGGGTATGTGACGTGGGTAGCAACATGCTGATCAAACATCTACTGGAGGAAGCCAACAAACAACCTTCTCCCGGCATGCCACAGGGCAACTGGGACCATTTTGTCCGGCTTGCGGCGTGGAGGCTCATGGATGCTAAACCATGCCCAGGGCACCAAGCCAATGAACAGAGTGATCAGGCGCTAGTCATGGGTGGTGGGCGGCGGTGGTACCGGTGCACCAAGGATCTCGGGAAGGCCCACCTCGTTGTTTGCGAGGCCTGTTTTTACGATATGCTCGTCCCTGCGAACATCAGTCATGAGTTTGTTGAGGTATGGGTGAGCAGTCACGAGATTCAGCCAAATTGCCACCTCTCGATGATGGAATATCGGTTCCCATTGTCCATGGCAAAGGAAACCAAGGACTACAACATATTTTGGGATGCAGCTGCGTGGGGTTTGGGCTTACGAAAATGCGATGACCGTGGGTATGTGCTGGGAAATCCGATTGCTGTCACTGCTGGGGTGCCTGGTGGAGTCGAGTGGTATGTGTTATTCGCTGGGCCCGACGAGGACGCGGGTGTGCTGATGGAGTGTTGTCCTCGATGTTACCACACCTTCATCAAACCCTCAACCTTCGGTGATCACTTCGATCGCGTGTTGCCAGGTATGATCTTAGATCGGAGAAATGTGTCGACTGGGCAATCGGGCCCGTCAACTTCAACTGTTCTAGAGAACACACGCCTTCGGATATGTGATCTCATATCATTCCCACAAACTCGCTGGCAACGTATCTTCTTCAAACTCCTTGAGGCTGCCCACCAACGAGATTTCGCCATATTACGCTCCTGGCTTTGGACTTCGGCGCGTCTGACACCTTGTGCAAGAGATGGCGTGGTGTATAAGCCCTTCTCGGTGACAATGGGCACAGGTGGACAGCGGTGGTATTCCACGCCCGGCGAGGAAATCGAGGATACGATCATCGCCTGTGAAGAGTGTTATCATGGACTGATTCGTGAAACGGCACTAGAGGCTTTCTTCAATGATATTACGGAAGGTATCATTCAGCATCTAAGTGATCCAATGGCTGGCCGGGAGATTGTGCTTCTATGTAGTCTCTATTCCCAGAGGCAACGAGAGCTGCTACACCGCTGCCTGTTGGACTTGCACCGTTATCCTGAAAGGTCCATTGATGAAGTCGTTACACCCTTGGTCCAAGCATCGACAAACAGATATCGAGAGTTTATTGACATAAGGGACGAGCTGCAGGAGTTAGAGGAGGAGAGAAAGGCGTCTTTGCAAGCACAGATGGCAGGATTGAGATTGGATAATGAGCGGAGTGCCTTGAGCAGGCCCAGGGATCTTGAAAAGAGGGTCGCGGACTTGCATACGAGATGGAAGGAAATTGAGTAGGGTTGACATGTAAGACACGGGTCGTTAACGGTTAAATCTCATTGGAGGCAGGTAGTTTCGGAGTTCATGTAGTTATATCAGGTTCAAGTAGCAGCAGAAAGGCATTTATGTAGTTGTCATTCCACTTTGTATATCGTGGTCTAAGAGAAGTATCGAGGAGTGTAAGGGTAGGGTTTTGGTTTTGAACTCATTCGTTGTATAAAGTAGAAATCTGTGAACAAGACAATGCTCGAATACTAGAAACTATGCTTGAGGGTATAAACGCTAGAACGGTGCAGGTCTAGCTTCTACTACAAAATTTTGTCTTGCTAATAAGGCCACACTCTAGTAATATTTGTGCTATACGGTACATCTCTCGCCAGCCTTTTTGTCCCTATACATGCCGGCGATTTTAGCATTCGAAAGGCTTAAGGCAGCTCTTCTGGATAGCAAGGTGCAATGACACTACAGGCAAGCCTCTGATATATAGCATGACGTCGGGGCCTGGAGCTGCTATTATTAGAGGAGTTATGCTATTAACGAGGTAATGTTCGAAATCACATGAACATAGGTAATATGGATGTGAAGCGGAGTGGAGATTTTTAATAGGCTAGCATGCATCACTGATCTAGCTGCCCCCCGCTACCCCAGCTGCACTCGATGAAAGTTGAAATAGCATGTAATTGGTAGCTGGAGAGCAGACAAGCGACGCCTAAGATTATGGAGACCTGGCTGTACCGCTATGGCAGTCTCATCTACAACTCCAAATGCAAGACTTAGCATTCCCAGATCCCATTGGTGTTGAACATAGAGCTTGACCACTGGCTACATTTTCTCGGAGCTTAATTGCTGGGTCATCTTCATCAGTCAACTTCATTATCCGGTATCAGTACGGTAGGTCGATATGGTTCCAATAGATATTCTACGGTAATTTCTCCACTATGTTCAATAATCCCATCATTGGGCCTGGTAAAATGAAGAATGTCAGCAGTTAGGTAGCTTTTTGACCAGGTTAATAACAACCAAAATTTCCGTAACTTCTATAAGCGGATCTCAGAAGGCAAGCAATCCAGGGTCTTTGTGCAGGATGCCTGCTTTGCGTGGTGATTGCGGCCGAAATGACAGTATACTATGCGGAAATCAGAAAGGTTATACGGACATCAACACCCAAATTCCTCCTGTTCTGTCCACGCTTCCTGAGGCTCTACCAGGGCCAAGAGGGTGAGATAGAATAGCCACCAAGGTATTAATAGTTATTAGTAAGGTTCAGGTTCCATCTCATTGTTAGTAGTCTGGTTGGCACAACAGCCGTGCCAACCAGACTACATTGTTAGCATTATCTAGATATACAGGAATAGTCTAGTCTGGCGGCCACCATCTCTTGTAGGGAATAGTCTTCACTTTATATTACTCGTTTAGTTGCATGCTAGTCTCTACTCAACCGTAAATCGATATTATAATGTAGAAATGCATATCCAAAAACCTCTAACTTCACCACTCTCCTTTATATACGTAAGTATATACTTAATTTAATACCCACTTCATGAGACTACAGTATACTCACCAACTTCCAACCACCTTACTTAGCTAACTATCCTTACCCTTCGTGCATAATATTTAAGCTCTCTTCATCTCTCTTCAACGATACTTACACCTTCTTTATTCCCTTCAACTCTACCTGCTTTTAAGTCTCACTAGAGCCGACTTCTCTTTGTGAAGAAGATTCTAACTTAAGTATCCGTAAGTACCTATATTCACTCACCCTCTAGCACTCACCCTCTAGCACTCACCCTCTAGCACTCACCCTCTACTATTTACTTCAGTCACTGGTCGAGTTTATTAGTAGCAGCTTCTTCCTGTTTTTCTGTCAAATGCCTGTTGAAACGTACATCCTAACACTGAACTACT
This sequence comes from Tirmania nivea, assembly GCA_015179035.1. NCBI lineage: Eukaryota > Fungi > Ascomycota > Pezizomycetes > Pezizales > Pezizaceae > Tirmania > Tirmania nivea. Next base: position 846,680 of record WHUY01000011.1, on the reverse strand, counting down.
GCATCTATTACTCTTATTATTAGCTAACTATATCAATTCCATTCACTGTGACTGCAAGCTTGTCTAGAAACGTACATCCTAACACTGAACTACTGCATCTATTACTCTTATTATTAGCTAACTATATCAATTCCATTCACTGTGACAAAATCCAAACCGTGATGAATCTCTGCCCTGTGATGTGATTGTGCCCTATTATGGTTTCCACCCTGTGATATGATTCTGCCTGTGTTTTGCCTGCTACGGTAAGACGCAAAACAACGACAGTAAATCCCTCAGCTGGATCGAGAGGTCATGGTGCACAAATTATTCCGATGAGGCTGTAAGCACTGATTGCAACTGTAACTCATGACTCCATGAACTGCGTTACCAACTCCATCGGCAAATCATCATGCTAAAGATTATGAAACTTTTTCTTTTAATCTTACTCGCATTCATGGTGAGTAAAGATTATGAACTTGAAGACACTGTGATAAAAGAGGGGTTGTGCAACTAACTGCTTATTCTGTAGTAGGCAAAATCCTCGCTTGCCTCTACGAGGGGCTAGTGCAAGCCAGACTACCTACCTCCCTTACAGCTGTTGATAGTCCGGCGGACACCGGCCTCTCGTATAGAGAACTGTGTGGCCAATCGAGGACGAAGTAGTGTTAACCCAACTCCCAATCGGTCCAAAGATTGCTGACAGCCGTCGGAATAGCATGGATAGTGTTTGTATTTTTGTCGATTCGAGCTGAAGTGTTTGTATTTGGTCGATACGAGCTGAACCTGCAGGCCCAGTTCAACTTTGCACCGCTATCGGAGTAGAGCAGGGCCGCGAGTGCAACACTTGAGTCGACAAAATCTCACTTTAAGAAGCGATTCGAAGGCAGCGTAGAGACTGGTGTAAAGTATAAAGCCCTCTCTTATCCCCGAGTAGTTTGAGGATATCCTCAATCACCACCACCATAATCTAGAGTCAATTCCACTAGAATATTGCTCTTTTTAATTCTACTATATTCACGCCGTTTGACCAGCTAGTTATTCGTACAATCTATTCCGAGAAGTTGGCAATGTCATCCACAAAAATCTCCGGTCCGCTTCCAACCGAATGGAATACGGGGGTCTTCCGAGGTATTATACGTGGTCGACAGGCCTTATTGGACAATGGTCGTTCAAGGGGACCGGGAGAGGGGCTAGTTGCCCCCATACCAGTGAAAGGACTCTTACCTCCAGCAAAAATCCCATATCGTGCATTGAAATTGACAGTTTCCCAGGAGTGGCATGAGGTCAACGAAAGGTATTCTACTTTGATAGCAGGTGATCCTTGGTTTATGGATAGATAAATAGTGCGGAATGCGGTTCCATGCTAATGTGGCCATTGTACATGGTGATTCTTAGACTCAATCATGTGTTTGATATTGTTGGCTTTGAGCCGGTCTTATCGCACGCGCGTACCATCGCTGATAAGCAAGAGACTTATGACTTTCAACCCTGGAATACCGACCAATATCCCCCTCACTTATACCACATTCCAAAGAAAGATGAAGTTCCCGCAACAACAATCTTCGATTTCACGGCATATATCACGACCGCCCTCATCCTGAAGGGCGCGTGGACCAGCTGGACCACTCCGGATCCCATCTATAAGGTCAAGAACATTGACGAAATCATTGCGAATGACCGCAAGTTCCGCAAGCAAGAATGGGAAGTTTATGCAGATACGAATATCGGCGACCGAGATGATTGGTTCTCTGATGACGTCTTCGCCCAACAACAATTCACGGGTGTGAATCCCGTCAGTATCACAATTGCCACACCAGAGTCGGAATGGGTGACCAAGTTCAAAGCGGCAGCAACAACACAGAACCTCAGCGACGTGCTCGCCTTGATGAACAGTCAAGATTCCTCGCTCTATGTAGCTGACTATAGCTACTTCCGCAAGGCGGTTGGAGCATCGACTGACGCAGAACTGTCTTCTGGTTTAGATGATCCGGACAATATCAGATATGGCTGTTCTCCTGTTGGACTTTTCAATCTCACCTCTGAAGGAAAACTTCACCCCGTAGGAATCATAATCGACTACAAAGGAAGCATGGAAAACTCGGTCACCATCTTCAATAAATGCCTGACTCCTGGCGGCAATACTATCGATGAGCAAAAAGAAGATTGGCCCTGGCGGTACGCAAAGACAGCGCTCTCGTCAGCGGATTGGTTACATCACGAAGCCAAAGTTCACCTCACAGATACTCATCTTGTGGAAGAGGTTATCATTGTAGCTACACACCGAGCCTTCCCAGAAGGTAAGCCCATCTTCAACCTCCTCGAACCTCATTGGGAACGAACACTCTCACTCAACAAGGCGGCTCGCGATACCTTGGTTCCCAGTGTCATTACAAAGATTGCTGGTGTGAGTTCGAAGGAAATTTACACGTACATCAAATATGTTTTCGAAAACTTTGACTTCGTTGGGGGCTACATTCCGAATGACCTCAAGTCTCGCGGCTTTCCACTCGATGAACTTAGTGATCCCAAAGGCAGGTTCCACAACTACGCTTACGCTAGGAATATGAATTTGATGTGGCAGAAACTGAGGTGTTTTGTTGCTGGTTATCTGAGTGCCTTCCCTGAATACGACACAGACGAAGATATTGCGCAGGACGATGAAATTGCATACTGGTGTTCAGAGATTAGAGGACCGCTCCGTGGCAATCTCAAATTATTCCCAACTATCAAGACACGTGACGAGCTTATCGATGCACTAACCATGTGTATCCACATTGCGTCGCCTCAACACACAGCTATCAATTATCTGCAGCGCTACTACATGAGTTTGGTTATCAATAAACCACCTGCATTCTGCACGCCACTTCCAGACAGCCTGAAGACTCTTGAGGGGTATGGGCAACAACAATTGTTTGACGCACTACCAGTCAGGAAGCAATGGGCACAACAATACATGCTTGCCTCTCATCTCCCCTGGTTGCTCAGCTACCAGGTAGCTTCAGCACAAAATCTCATCAACTACGCCATCACACTCGCAAGTTTTAGTACTGGCAAGGTGCAAGAAGCAGCAAAGCAATTTGAGGCTGACCTTTATTCCCTTAAAAAACAATTTGATGAGCACAATACGCAATTGGATGATAAGCAGCTTAATTATTCGGTTATGGATCCAGAATTGACTGCAGTATCCATCTTGATTTAGTGGTAGGTAAGCCTAGAAAGCAATAATGTAGGCCTGAAGGAGAGCTAAAAAGTAGAGCATTAGGAATAGGATACAGGCCCGGAGGACACATCCAACGGACGCAACTTCGGAGGGCAAATATATGTGTGTGCGGTGGATTATATGTATGTGCGGTGGATTATATGTGTTGTGCGGTGGATTATATGTGTGTGCGGTGGATGGGGAGTTTTTGATTTAAGCTGGCGAAAACAGTAGGGGCTTGAGAGGGCGTTTAATGCGACAGGTTTGAGGTTATATGTTAGTGGCGGAATTTATTATTGTTGCTGTTTTCATTGGAAAGCTCCTTGAATACTTCCATCGTTAAAGAAGGTAGCGCAACGTGATGACGTTTTTGACTATCCTTATATGTACACGGAAATGGAACTACATGAACAAAACGCAAAATTCTCAGTTCGAGCCAGCTATCGTTGAGACTGAAGTCTGTGCTGAACTTCAGAAAAAGGTGCAGATACTTTTTGATCGAATAAAACCTGAATACGATTATACATCATAATCCTTAGTCTGAATGCCCCTATAACCGTACCACTGGTGGTTACCTCCGAGGGTTACTGCTGGATATTCAATAATATTTCTGAAATCAATGCCAGACAGGGTTTTTATTTTTTTCCAATTGCTTTGAGAAACAACCAATCCGGCGAGCATAATAACGATATTTAGTGCATACATAGTTCTGGTACAACAGTCTAGAGACTACATAGTCTGGTAGGCACAACCCCCTCGTACCAGAGACAGTAATAAAGTTGCATCAAAAAAGACTGGCTAGGTAAGTATGGAGTGCCAAGACCCAGTCTAACACGAGACTAAAAGCACTCTACTTTGATGAAGATGAGATATGATGTAGGGAATTCAAAGAGTATCTATCTATACGAGGATTGCACTCATGCCGTAAATTACACACCATCTCAAGAAAGCGATTCGCAATATGCTTTGCACGTGGAAACAGCGCCATCACTTAGCTCACACAGGGGGATGGACAGGGTTATAGGGATGAACAAATATATGATCCTAATAAAGCAGGAATGAGAAAATCCTCAGAGATCTAGAGTGACTCTCTTCCATCCTGTGTTGTCCCATAGGAACTCAAACGGTTGATCAGAAGTTGCAAAACGACCACAGAAGGCGATATTCTCAAGCGAAACAACCTTGGAACTGGAACATGGATCTCATGAGCAAACTGTGGATGACTATATTTGCATGCTAATGCTAGGCGTGTTGATCAATTCGTACTGCACCACCTTGGGTTCCTACTAAGCAGCGGACATGTATCATGGTAATTATGGGCCTACTTCCAATAATTGAAGTCTCATATCAATTGAAATTACTTGGGTCTTTTCAATCCTTAGGTGCAAGGGAGCTCCAAGGTTCTTGAATGCTTGCCACGTAAAAACTCAGTATGCAAACAAAAATAAGTATCTTAGTCACTAAACTTCACTTAGAAATATTGGCTTTTGGTGTAAGATCTGGTGACTGTAATTATAGTACTTGCTAAGTTTTATCGCCTAAAGAGGCAGCCATACCTTGAAATAGCTAGTCAAAGTGGCCTCCGAACTTGGGTAAGTCTGGCGGAATTTAGGTATCATGTGATCCGAGCTATTCATGTCTATATGTAGAGTCCACCCACTCATGTCCTAGGTGTATTGAACTAGAATCGACTCTCCTCATGTAGTCCTCCCCAGATAAGCTGTGAATGTAATGCCCCGCACCTTCACAGTGTACTTCACTACATACTAGTATTTTAGTACATTCCTGGATACTTTGTGGTGATCCCATCAGATGTTGTACTTTGGAGCATTGCATCTGTAAGACTGACTTCTACATTAGATGGTAGGAAGTATAAGATTAGATTAGTTTCACTTCTGACCTACGAGTATGAGGTGAGTACAGCTCGATCATTTCACGCCAACCATACACTCAGTACGAGTGTAGAAGGCCAAAACCCAGCTGGGCAGTATGGCATCAGTCCCTGAAATTGTACCATACTACTAGGCAATGCAATCCCTGGAACCGTTCACATCCTCCACTGGGATCTAGGAGCGAGAAATAGAAATTGCGTTGAACTCAGCCTAACTCATTAGCTTAGTTGAAAACGAACCGTTACTAAATTTTTTAAAGTAGTTGATTTATTCAGGGCCACTGCGTCCTTCATAACCAAAGTTATCTTATTCCCAACTACTCCTGCATTATTGTATCGCAGCCATTTGTAGAACTACCTGCGTTTCTGAATGGGTAGTGGTGCACCTCATATTTGCTATATTGTTCAGGACTGTGAAGCTGTTATCTACGCGGGTACTTGGTGGGGGGCTTATGTCTATCCGTTGCCTCCATGTCAAGGTAGTTAGAAATGGACCTAGCGATCACCAATCACAAGGTTGAGTTCAGGGTAATAGTTGACGGTTAATCATGGCAGCGGGACTATCAGGAGACTAATGCTGGGTCCGTATATTGCCCGAGCACAGTAGTGCCTTCAATAAATCCCCTCACACTGAAATTTACAGAAACTCGGGCATGTTAAAGGTAAGGCCGGACTTGCGGCAACAATTGCCCTACCATATAGAAGAACTCCACTGTAGAGGAAATTTCCATAATTTATCTTTGTGGAGTTGACAAAAAGTAACTACTAGCATTAATTAATGGTGCAAACATCTACGTTTCAGGAAAACCACGGCCAAACATCCGTCCATCTGAAGAAAGCTCCAAAGAAATATAAAGTAAGAAATAAACGCCAAACATGCCACATTAGTACAGTTAATGCAAGCCTCGACATTAAATCACGAAAAAAAAAAAAAAAAAAAATCACATACACACGTCAACACGTTAAAACAAATCTGCACAAAAGCAATAACCATGCAGGGAGGCATTCAAAGGTGCCGTTCTTCATTTAATCAACCTCTTTCTTTTCCCCAGTCCAGAAGACGACCTCGGCATCAAGTCTGAAAATACCATCTCCTCCTCATCTGCGGCTATCGCATTCTCATTCTCTACCTTGACCGTTATAGCCGGCGTGTTATCATCATCAATTTCCTCATCATCATGCTCCTCTTCATCGGAATCATCATATACCATTCTCCTCCTCTTTCGAATGATTAACGAGTTAATTCGCCGCTGTATGCCCCCTCTCTTCTTCTGCTCCACCAGCATATCATACATCTTCGCATCCCATTTCACCGGTCTTAGCAACAGCATTATCAATCGAATCTGTGGATGTTGGTTGTCCTTCCTTTCCAATAAATCCCTTGCTTTGCTGGCATCACTCTGCTTATCTTCACTTAACCCCGCCCGTCTCAAAATATCTCTTCCCCATTGTTGCTCTGTGAGATGTCTCGACCAGGTTTCTTTAGCCTCTTCTGTAAGATCCGTAATCCAACCTTTGAGTGAAAGATAATAATACGTCTCCAGAAAGTAATTCCCATAATAAAACCACTCATTAGGCTGATGATGGATGAACAAGGGGAACTCCTTTCCTAGGCGTGTTTTATCTGGATTTAATACATGTATAACTGCATTCTGGCATGGCTGGTCCGGGAGGGCTGGGTTTAGAGAGCGCTTAGCACAAATATACCCTGGAACCGAGTATTTATGTGTTTTTTTCTGGCTGGGGGTAGGAAAAGTATTTTGAACGCCTCCACCTAAAATAGAACTGATGGTGATCCGAGAAAACCCTTGTTGATTGTTTACATCTGGAATCTCGCTATGATTTGGCCGGGGAGGGAGGAGAGACAGAGCTTCCTTGGTAGTTAGGTAGTCCGTGATCTCTGCTACCACATACGTGGGCTTTTTTATTGTCAATGGATGAGGTCCTGGGGCATACTGTGTTGCAGGATAAACCGGGTATGTGCTAGGAACGCGAATAAAATCTGAGGTCTCCCGAGCAACAGGAATAGATACATGGGTAACGACTAAACTTACATCAGAAGTGGGGTGCGGAGGAGAAGTAGGTGGGGAAGAAAGAGGGGAAGTAAAAGAAAGGGGAGGAGCAGAAGGAGGGGGGGGTGGAGAAAAAAGGGGAGGAGGAGCAGAAAGGGGAGGAGGAGCAGAAAGGGGAGGAGGAGCAGAAAGGGGAGGAGGAGCAGAAAGGGGAGGAGGAGCAGAAAGGGGAGGAGGAGCAGAAAAGGGAGGAGGAGCAGAAAGGGGAGGAGGAGCAGAAAGGGGAGAAGGAGCAGAAAGGGGAGGAGGAGCAGAAAGGGGAGGAGGAGCAGAAAGGGGAGGAGGAGCAGAAAGGGGAGGAGGAGAAGCAGGGGGCGGAAGAGAAAGGGAATGTGATTCCAACACGGATTTCGCATCCTCATCACCATTACCATAATTGTTAGATGCAGCAAGGCGGGCAGTTGCTCTGTTCAATCCCCCACGACGACCAGTCCTCCAGGGCTTGCTCCTCCGGGCCATTTGGGGCTGTCGAGGCCGGGTTAAAGACTGGTCACCTGGCGGAGGTGTTGACATTAGAAACGGGCCATAGTAGTCACCACGGGAGCGGAGCAGCGAAACAGTTGCAGTGGGTTCTGGATTTGACTTTGGTGCATCAGAGAACTGTGTTGTCGATACTGGCTGTGTTTCAGAGGTCTCTTCTTTAGTAATAGAAGGTGCCTTGGTTGCTGGTGTTTTGGAGGCAACTGGTACACCCGATTTAATCTGGCTTGCAACAGACTGTGGTTTCGGTAATCCTTTAATTTCCTGTTGCTGGTTATCCGACTGATGCCTGCGATCACTTGTGCCTAGAGCAATTGTGGCAGGCGTGGGTGTGCCGTTACGTACAGTTTGTACTTGACTGACAGTGTTGCCCTCACTAGTAGCCGGTGCCATCTTTCCCCGGCTGGGTAGTGCTAAAGACAGTGCTGCACCACCCCTGCTCCGCCCTATGCCTCTCCCCCGTTCCCTTCCCCAGCCTCTACCCCTTCCTCCCCCCCTGCCCCTGCCTCTACTACTACCGCGATACATAACGGCACTCCTTTCCCACACAGGTCCATGCCTATTGACTTCCACACCATGCCTGGCACCCACCTCCATAACCTGCTCACCATCAGCTTGCAGGACATCCCCATTATCAATCTCCGCATCTGCTTCTGCCTCTAGCTCATGCTTCTCTTTCCCTTTGAGCGAGTCCTTGAACAGATCTTTCATTGATGCCCAATTACTCGCAGCTCCCTGAAGCAAGTTCACCGCACCTTGAAGTGCAGCTGTCGCTTCTTTCATCTGCTGATTATACGTGTCCATCTGCTGAAACAGCTCCTCCAACCTCCCCGATTTCCCCGCCTGTTGACAATTCTCTTGCGCAGCCTGTTGACTCTTCTCTTGCTCAACCTGTCGTATCTCCTCTTTCTCAGCTTGTTGACCATACTGCTTCCTCGCCTGGCGGATATCTCTCGTAATTAAATGTGGATAACTCAACCATCGAATATGAGAATGTTTCTCCAATCTCTCCTTGACCATCCTCTTCAATAGCGGTACAACCTTATTCATATCCTTCTCCACTTCCGCGAACTCAGCTAGATGGCAAATAAACAACATCCCCAGTTGTTTTGGACCGATTCCACCTAGCTTTTTGTGCCAATGTTTGCCCCAAAATTCCCTAAGCAGAGCCTTATTTGCCTTATTTTCATCTTTTCGCCTGGCAACCCAGCCCCGCTTCCTGTGATTCGCCAACCGTATCTTTTTGTATTCCCGTGTCGTTGTAACATCACTGGAATTGTCATCTATCCATCCTCTCTCTCCTGTCTCTTGATCTTGATCCATCTCTTCATCAGAATATTGCATCCTCTCTAGTGAAGGCATGGCAATTTTTCCTTTGGGGGTTAACAGAAATTAAAATTGTGAAGTAAGCTCCTGAGGAAAATCCAGATGCGTGGGCGTTGAGAGAAGCAGGGATGTACGAGACTAGGGTTTAGATCGACGGATTGCGTATGGTACCTACTGTGGCGTAGTCATTGGGATGGTTAGTCTGTGGCGTGTTGTTTGAGGATATTGTACCAGTTCCTCCAGCAGCTGTGCAACAGATAACTTCGGAGGGGTGTTGTGCCAACCAGATAACGTGATAGGTCCAACAGATGTGCTGTGTCGGTAGATAAGTTGTTGAAAGTAAAAATCATTTAGGATTACGAATAATGGAAGTTTTTTGAATACCCTCCGGTATGTTTCTTCTGGCGATTGGCACATTTAGCTGGAAAGATCCTGCTAACCTAAGCTCTAGTACTCATGCTCGTATAACAACAGATTGAAATGAATTGGTATTAACACTATCAGCAACAATATTAAGAGGAACACAACAGCCAGCCAGGCGTTATTTCCGCAAGACAACATACCAGTATAGCCAAGTGTCGAAAACAAGAGAGTAAAAAAAGTACGCTCAATGATCTCTTGTTAATAGCCGGGAATGAAAGCTTTCATTCCCTGGGTCTTCGATCCATGAATATCACAATATCGTACAATCCCCTGAGTGATAAGCTCTAGGTGGCCCTCGCTTTACCCTTCCCTTTGCCTTTTGGGTCTGTTGGCTCTTCCTCTTCATTTTCCTCAACCGTATCTTCCATCTCCTCTTCATCAACTTCCTCGCCATCGTCACTCATGAACTCGTCATCGTCATCAAATCCAGTAAACTTCCGAGCTTTAGCTGTGCTGACCTTAATGGGTGATATTGGCTTTGGCACCGCAATTTTCGACTTCTTAGGTTCCTTCACCTCTTCCTCATCCGCTCCCGAACTAATCCCACTACTCCCCGGACTACGATCCCTCTTCTTCTCCTCATCCTCATAAGCCCCCTCTTTCATCGCCCTCACCACCGCCTCCCTCAACCTCTCCTTCTCCTCCTCTGTCTTCTCCAACCATTCCGTATTTTCAAATCTCATTCCCCCCATAACCGCGTCCCCCCTCTCCTCTGCTTCCCTCCTATCCGCCTGTTCAACAACTTTCCTCCACCTCTCCTTCCGCTTCTCGCGCTCTTTTTTGTCCATCTCTGGTTTAATCTCCAGGTACGCAGCGAGGGCTTTTGCTTCTTTCACGGTACGGATTCGGCGACCGTCGAGGTTTCGGCAGGAGTCGCTGTTTTCTTCTTGGCCTCGCTTCTTGCGGGAGGACATGCGGCCTCCGGCGGCACGAAGCTGGGACCCGAAACCTCCCTTTCCTCCGGGAAGGGAAGGGAGGAGGGAGAGTGGGAGGAGGGTGGAGCCATTGAGGAGAGAGGAGATTGGGTGAGTGGAGTCGCATGGGAGTTCTTTGCCGGAGGTGGTGGTGAGGCGGAGGGAGAGCGTGCTTGGGAGGGAGATGCGGTGAGCGATGTTGTTGTGGAGGGAGAGGATGGAAGCTGTAGGCGGGAGCGGGATGGAGAGGGAGGGGAGCCCAGGAAAGGTGCTGATGAGAGCGTTAATCATCGTTGCTTCAGGTATTGAGCTCGACATTGGTTGTACTTGATGAGAGGTTTGCGTTCAAGGCACCTCTGCTGGGAACTTTAATAGTGGCGCAAAGCAAAGTATCAGTCAGCTCAGCAGCTACTTCTTATTACATAAGCGAGCTAGCACTCGTGGACACTGGGGGGCAAAACAGAATGCAACACACTATAGCCTAAGATGTAGCATCATGCGTTCTCTATCTGGTACCTGTATTTGTATCTTGTAGTAGCCCTTCTCTGGTACAACTCATATTTGATGAGTCCCTTAGAGAGTCAGGCGTTGAAGCTCTGTCATGCCGCACCACCTGATGTCTCGAAGTCATCCAGCCAACCCTTCAATTTAAAACGGTCTCACTCCCAACTTCAATCTCATCCTTACTCTGAATCCTATCCTCATCAATATCAAGATGGCATCTCCTACACCTTGTTCTTCCCCAACTCTCCTTCGCTATGCTCTTCTCAGCTCCTCCATCCCCTCAAGACTCCCGCTACATCTCCTCCCGCAATCCGCCAGTGGCCCCATAACCCAGTTCTACCGTCTTTCCGACAAAAAGCTTGCACTAGGCTCACAGCTCCTGCAGCGATTGCTTCTCTGCCAAACCCACCAAAACCTCGATCCAAATATCACCCTCCAGTCAGTAACCCTCTGGAAGGACCCTGAGAGCGGCCGGCCAGGATACGTACTTCCAAAAGGTACCAACGAGCCCAGAATTATCGATTACAATGTTTCCCACCATTCAGGGCTGGTAGTACTTGCTGCGCTCCTTCCCCCACCAAATACATCTATAATCGGCTCCTCTAAACCGCGGCGAATCGGCGTAGATGTCGTCGCTACTACTCTCCCACAACGGTCACACTCTTCTCAAGAGTTCCTCGACTCATTCACCTCCCCCTCCGCAGGAGTTTTTACTCCGCGGGAGATTGCAACTATCAACTCACAGCCTACATGGCCCCTCCGCGTACGCCTGTTTTACATGCACTGGGCGCTCAAAGAAGCATACGTCAAAGCAACCGGCACTGGGCTCGTCACTGATCTGACGCAGATTGAGTTTAGGAATGTAGAATTGTTTGATCTGGACCGGTCAATGGGGAAGAGGTATACTGGGGCAAAGTTATATCTGGGTGGAGTGGAGCAGCTGGAGTGGTATTTGGAGGTGGAAGTGTTTGAGGGCGTTATTGAGGGTGAGGAGGATGAGGATGGGACTTGCTATATTGCTATTGCAACGGAGAGGGAGGGGTTGAGTGATGAGGACTTGAGGGCAGAGTGGAATGTTGTGAATATGGAGAAGGATATTGGGAAGTGGGATGCCACAAAAAGATGATACCATCTGTTTACATGGTGCACATTTATGCTTGCCCTTCTAGCGTATTTCTTGCCTGCTAACCTTGCTACTAACAAGCATATCTAACCCTTCTCATTCAAATCACCTCCGTGCCTGCCAGATACAAGGTACTTAAAGGCCACGCCGAAGAAACGGCCGCAGCTAGCATTAATTTTAATTCAGTGGTTAATCTTTTGGCACACGATCGTTGTCCAACACCAACGACAGTTCAGATGCTGTAGCACAGACATGCAGGCAGTTAGTGAGCATATACCGATGGAATTCATAAAGGAAGCGGGAAATCCACTTTCAAGAAAATTATAATGAGATTAAATCGTATTGTCCGAATCCACAAAACGCTTTCATGTCTTACGCAGGCTCCCCCGAGATTTCGTTGTCGCAGTAGCAAGCAAGTAGTGATGATACAATAAACTTAAAACCAACAGCTTCCCCACATTCATTCATTACCCACACCTTCCCCAGTAGACAATGCACTTAACCACCAAAACCGTACAAAGTCCTTCCCTGCCTCTTGAGGGCATAGACGACGTCGAGGGAGGTGACAGTCTTTCGCTTTGCGTGCTCGGTATAGGTAACTGCATCCCTGATGACGCCTTCGAGGAAGGTCTTGAGAACACCGCGGGTCTCTTCGTAGATCATGGCGGAGATACGTTTGACACCGCCACGGCGGGCGAGGCGGCGGATGGCGGGCTTTGTGATGCCTTGGATGTTGTCGCGGAGAATCTTTCGGTGGCGTTTTGCGCCGCCTTTCCCGAGGCCTTTGCCACCTTTTCCACCTGTATGGGGGGCAGAAGGGTTAGTGGGTGTCTTGGTTGATTATAGGAAGGGGATAGTAGAGCTTCCAAAAACAAAAAAGGAGAACGCGGCAGAGCGAAACAAAATACTCTGATCGAGGCTTGGGGGAAGTGAGATGCGAGCTCAAGGGGTAAAGACTTACGTCCAGACATAGCTTATTCGAGTTTACTTAAGAAGTGATTGTTAAAAAAAAAAGGTAGATGAACTAAAAAGCAAGCACGTTAGTTTTTGCTGTGTTGATCGTCGGAGCGTTTCAAAGTATTTGGTAAACAAATAATCAGGGTAACGTAAATTAACCCGTTAAGGCGCGCGATGGTGGGTGATGCGTGATGGTGTGGTGTTTAAGAAAAAGTAACGTACCAGTTGCGACGTTGACGCTCTAGTTCGGGATGTGCTGTGCTGTGAACGAACCTGTGAAAAGAAAGCGGAAAGCAAGACGGAGGAACGAGGGCAGGGGAAAGGGGGGGTATTTATACGCCCGACCGGCCCCTCCAGCTATCAACCGAAGGCACCTACATACTTAAATCTACGTAGCAACAGAAAAGAAAAACAGCTCCCTAGCAGGTAGCCCAACTGGCTTGTGTGGAAGGGGAAACGGGACGTGGGGCGCAGGTGACTTGACAATGCAAAGGAAAACGGAGCTCATTTTGCCAGCAGAAGTTTGGGACCGTTGCAACGTCTGCTTTCTGGAGCGTTTTTGGGGGCAGGTTTGGGCTAGGATTTGGGTGGTACTGGCCAGGGGTAGGGCTTGGCGGCTCGGTGATGTCAGTCAGCGCATGACTCTCTAGGTGACAATGCTGCCATCCGGGAGATGGGCAATTGATTTCTCGGGGCGCATGAATGGCAATTGAAGGGGACCAGCACTCTTTAAGGCTACTTGTTGAGCCAAAATTAGCTTTATGTTGCTAGAATATACCTCTTCCTCCGTAGTGATATCTATGTGACAAGAGCTTGAAAATATCCGCACATCCTCAGGGCATTGTTTTCATGTAATATATATATACAAACTCAGGCTCCAATCTCGTACAGCCGACCTTGTAATGTTCTGAGCACACTCTTTGAAGATTTCTACATCCTTCCCATGTTCAAGATATCAGTCAGGTCTGCCATAGCACTTTCGAGAAAGTGACCAAGAAGTTGGTGACCTAGCTATCTGAAGCATCCAGGATCATAATGAAGGAGATGGATATTTGTGGCTTATACTCCTGCGTTTCTCCTCGATCAACCTCGGATCCTGCTTTCCCCTTCTTCCTCTCTTTGCTTGTCATGTAATCGCTCCAAAGTAAGATGGGCCGGCTGGTATCAATCCCACCTCGCCTCAGTGTTGCACCAGTTCGCGCGCATTCCTTGATATCGCCGTATTGTCATATAATCCTTCCCTTCCTACCAACCTGTATAATTTAGTCCCTCAGTGGTAATTTTTTTTAAAAAAAGCCAAACCCCAATTCACGCACTCTTTGCCCACCCACCCTACCTAGGTCGGAGGCTTCCCCTACATTAGTCCTTAATTCCTCAACTTCCCGACACTTTCACCCTTCGTTCCCCACGGGCCCTCCACCCACTCTCTTACCACCTTCTCCGTAGCCCCTCTCACCAACACATGAATATGCTCCACACTCGGCACGCTCTGCAGGCTTCTCCAATTCTTGAACCAGACAACATTCTCCTTTCCAACCGCACTAGAGAACACCGCATCCACAAACTCATCAATACTTCTCCTCGAGCTCGGGGTAAGATCTCCATCCTCCGCGATAGGAATTGGTGTTTTCGTCCAAACCACGAGATGGGTAATATCGGGCGTAAGCCCATATGGCCAGTCGTTCGTCAAAATCTTGACGTCATCTTCCCAACCACAAACCAAATCCTCACTCATCAGCACAAAACCAACCATAAGTCCAGTATCTCACATCAATATCTCCCTCACCTTCAACCTCAAATAACCCCCCCTTCCCACTAGGAACTACACTCCTCCTCCTCTTCTCCACCTCCCCTTCCCCAAGATTATCCCACCCTAATCGTTCCCGTAGGATATACCCCATCACACCCCCATCGTAATCTCTCCGTATGGTCTCACACCATATAATATACCTCCGCAAATCGCTTGGTAATCGCTTTAACTCCTCCAGCCGATTCTCCTGGATAATCTCCTTTACCATTTGCCACGAGAGACGAGTGAACTGATCATCGGGCGTGGAGAGCTGTGCATGGTCCTTAGGGCTAAGAATATAGTTTGCTGAGGTTAGGAGGGCGACTTCGGTGGGGGTGAAGATGGGGTGGGGCATTGGAGAAGTGTCGGTTTGAATTGTAGAGGTATGAGAGAAGTGCGACTGATCTCGTGATTCACAGCTCAACAGGCACGTGTCAGGGTCTGGCTTGGCGCACGCACACGTGACCTGAAAGTTGCGCCATACAACCCCGAGAACACTGCGATAAACAAATTCCTCCACCACATTCCCCCCTCCCATCTCCACAATCCACAATGGCGCAAGTAAGTCCCCCTCTAAATACGCTCCCTCTTATTTCCACCGCTCCTAACTCACTCCAAGAAAGCCGCCAAACAAGTCGCCCGGCGCAACGCCACCTCCCTGAACACCCTCCACGTAACCTCCCTCTGCATTCACCTCCTCTTTATCATTTACCGGTTACTTCTCCACCGGCGCTCCGCAACCAAGGCTACTTACACAAAGTACATCGTCTTCTCCATCCCCGCCCTCCTCATCGAGGCATACCTTGAGCAAATCTCACGACCGAAATACGCCGCGGGAAATGCAGGAGAACTAAGAAGGGCCGGGGAGGACCTGGACGCCAAGGGGCTGATGGAGTATTTGTGGGACATTATTTATGTTACTTGGGGGTGTTTGGTTGGGGTAGCATTGTTGGGGGAGTGGGTTTGGTGGTTATGGGTGAGTACAACCACAGAGAATGTGGGGCGAGGATCAAGAGTTAGCTAACAGTAATTAACACAGACTGTAATTCCGATCTTTGCAGTCTATACTGCGGTTTCTATGGTTATGGGGTTCAGGAGGAATTTTAGTGGTGCGGGAGGTGCCGGGGAGACGGAGGCCCCCCAGGGTAAGAGCAATAGGCAGAAGAAGTTGGAGAAGAGGGGACAGAAAGTGGCTTACCGTGGTTGAAAAGCTCGTGGGCTTCCTTCCGTACCGGAAGAGTCCCTATGCCGTAATAATAATAATCGTATAATTGTGGACGGAGTTGGGCATGAGATGGGCGGACTGAGGAGATTGTCCGCAAAAAAATAGCATAGATCGTTGACGATTTATGTACTCATTTGGATATTCCATCTTTTGTTTATGAAAACATGTTTATGAAACAAAGGTCAAAACTGCATTTTGCATGGTTGCAAACCAACATCCTCTATTCCCGCTGATCTTAGGATATATTTAATACCATATAGAGTATATCATCATTCGTTCAGTCCTCACATCTACACCCTCGCATATCTAACCCCCTCCTTCCAGAAGTCACTTCCTCCTTTTCTCCACCGCCTCCCTCAATTTCACAATAACGTCCCTCGGGCTCTGTGCACCAAATACCGCCGTTCCCGCTACGATGACATTCGCTCCCGCATCTGCAGCAACATCAATCGTGTCCAGACTAACTCCACCGTCAACCTCAATATCCAAGTCAGGGTATTTCTCCCGTAAGGCTTTCACCTTGGGCATACAGCGCTCTTGGAACTTTTGACCACCAAAACCTGGTTCAACGGTCATGACGAGGGCCATCTGTTGTATATAGCTGTCAGCTAGTGAATTTGGATGTGATTATCGACAAGTAACCGCAGGGACTTACATCTGGCCGCTCAGCCTCAATTGGGTTCTCGAGGATATTCCATAGCACATCAACGGGTGTATCTGGCTTAATGGCAATCCCTGCCTGCATGCCATTCTCATGAATAAACCGAATCAATTCCTTCGGATTTGTCTTCCGGTCTGTCGTCTCGAAGGGTGATTCTGCAGCTGTAGAATTGACAGCTGCTTCATAGTGAAAACAGTACAAGTCACATCCTGCTTTCCGGAACTCCTTGACCCATTTCTTCGGCTGCAGGAGGTTAGTAAAATATGGGGAATTGAGGAGGAAGGAGATCACACCTCAGCTATCATCATGTGGCAGTCAAAGGTTCCATTGCCTTTAATTGTTTCTGGCCGCTCAACATGTGAACGAATCTTTGTGACGACTGGGGAGCCGAACGTGAGATTTGGAACGAAGTGTGCATCCATGATGTCGATGTGGAGCCAATCGGCTGTTTCACCTATTATTCGGGAGCATTCTGCACCGAGATTGGCAAAGTCGGCGGAGAGAATTGAAGGTGCGATAATTGCCTGGGGAGACATATTGCTGACGGAGCTGGAGTATGGTATACTGAGAAAGCTGTGGTGAGGAAGTGGCTGGGAGCTTCCTGTGGGGCGGGGCACACAAACCCTGCCAAGCTTCGCTTCCCCACACCACGTGACGATGACCCTGGCAGACGCGTTCGTCGCGTATTCCCAGCTTCAGGAACCCGGTGGCCAAGAACCCTCTACGAGATATCATGGCCGACGGTCCTCCAGAGCCCTTCTTCCACCTCCCGGATACTTTCGCCCAAGATGACCCCCGCCTCCAGAATGGCGGCGACCCCGCCGCAGCGTATCCCCAGCTCCCCGCAATGACAGTGTCGTGTGGGTCTTGTGAGCGAATCGTAGGAGATTCTTCAGCATTTATGTGCGCAGTTCGGCATGCCGGCGCGATTGTCATGGAAACCATGGTTAGCATCAAGCTTGGAGAGGTTCGAGTGACGGAGGCCGTGCAAGGGGCATTTGATCAGTACTGGTGCGTACCGGCAGAAACTGGGGTTGGTTTTTGTTGACTGATGGAACAGTTTATATAAACCGATTCATTGTACCAAATGCAAACATCTGCTGGGAAAGATGTACATCTCAATTGCCGCCGGAGTGCCCCTATCGTTACTTAATAAGTACATGATATCCCGCACCCAAGTGCTATTCTACACTCATGGCACCTGTATTCCCTCCCTACCGCTTGCAGATTCGGAAGAGATTTTGCGCCAGCTTCACCCAGAACCGGACGAAATTGCGGTGAACTTGGAGAAAATCATGTCACTCCTGGTATACCTGAAAGAAGAACAGGATGGGATCGTCAGGGAGCTAAAGAGAGTTGGATCTAGGTGTGGAGTTGACAATATTGATGTTGGTAGTAGTAATAATACGCCAATGGATGGGGAAGAAAATCCTAGTGAGGGATGGAGGGGAAGAATGGATAAACTAGAGGGGGAAATGGAAAAGCTGAGGGTATTACTTGGTGATGTGGTAAAGAAGGGTGGTTCGCCGGCAGGGAAGACTCCAGAGCAGGATGTGACACTAGGGGAAGCTGTGAGAGAGGGTGATCAGGCAAATCCGACGAAGAGAAAGAGGATAGAAAAGCCTGTGGAGTCGAATAAGAGAGTTGCTAAATCTTCTACACCGGCGATTATTCAGCTAAGGGCGAATAAACCTAGCACAAGACCCGCGGTAGTACCCCTGGTCATGGCAAAACCAGTAATAGTACCTCCTGTTATGGCAAAACGACTGATAGTCCCCCCTGTTATGAAGGCAAAAGGCAAGAAAGACGTGGTGGAGATTGAGGAATCTGAAGCGGATGAGGATGAGGAAAGTAGTGATAACATCGAGGATGAAGAGGAGCAAGTTTCTGAATTTGAAGATGATAAAGATGAAGACAAAGAGGAAAATGAGGAAGAAGATGAAGATGAAGAAGAGGAGGAGGAATCAGAGGGGGAGGAAGCTCCCCTTACCAACGCAAAGCAGGAAACTACGAAACCCGCTCCGGAAGGTGCTCAATGGAAGACGAGGGAGGCAGTACAGGGGAGAAATGATAGGGAGCGCGGGGGGGTGAAGGAGAGAGAGAGGGAGAAGCAAAAAGATAGAGAGAGGGAGAAAGAGAAAGCGAAGCAGCAGGAGAAGGAGAAAGAAAGGGCAAGTAGGACGCGCACGAGCTTGCCCCTAGCTAAGGTAGGCTTGGGCGCACGGCGGAAGACCACGGGGGGAAAGTAAAGACAACTTTTAGTTTTCAGGAGTTTTGCTTTCTCATTGGGTTTGTGTATAATTGGAGAAATAGAACGGTTCATGGGCACTATATTAGTGGTGTGAGGGGTCTTGGTTTTACTATGGTTGAAAGGCCTAGCTGTTTGTTGGAACTACTGAGAAGAAGTTTTTACAAGAGTGATTCTGTGTTGAGTGAGAAAATATCTCACGTTTAGGAAAGATACCATAGAGTGATATTCACCATACATTCAGGGTAACTCTAGTCTACGCCACTGCGCTTTACACTGCGCCAACCCCAATCAATCCTAGCGCATTCTCATTCGCATGTACAATGTCACGATAACGTTAAGAATCCCATCCTAATCCTCCCAACTACTCTACCCCGAAACAATCATGGCATCCACCAACCCCACCAACGGCAGCAAAATAACGCCCAAAATCTCCTCACGCTCGCGTGAAAAGCGCACCATCGACGAAGAAGCCGGTGCAGAGCTTAAGCTCGGCGAGTTCCAGCATTCGTCGGCAATCACGGTTAGTGAAGCGAGGGAGCTGCTGAGTATGGTGTTTAAACATAGGCTGGAGCAGGGGAAGTATGAGTTGCCGAAGAAGGAGTAAGTACTCTGCTCTGGAGTCTCGGTGGGACTGGGATTGGGGGTTCGAAAGGAGATCCGAGGGAAAAGGACGATACCATCACAAATCATGATGACCGCCATGGGGGCAGAATAAAATGTCAAAGAAAGTTAACCCTCCCTTCCCCCCCCACAGCACCGAACGCGGCGCCGTCGTCAACAAAACCCAAGAATACCTGGAGATCTTTTCGCGCTTCAAGAACCGCGAGTCCGTCGAAGCCGTGGACCGGCTACTCAATTCCCAGCCCGACCTGGATCCCTTTGAGAAAGCCCAGCTAGGGAGTCTCTGCTGTGATAGTGCGGAGGAGGCCAAGACGTTGATTCCGAGCTTGGAGGCGAAAAAGTCGGATGAGGAGTTGCAGGATTTGCTGAATGAGGTGAGTTTGGGGTTGCATGCATGGATATGGATATGGTTGGGGCATGTGCATGTGCTAATGAGGTTTGGGTGGGCGGTAGATCACCAAGTTGAGGAATTTCGTCGATACATAGGTAGGTTAATGGAAGGAACGACGACAGATATCAAGATGCTTATTCAAAGCTATTACTTCCATTGAGGATAAAACGCCTACTATACACACACCCCACCGAACCTCGCACATACATCTACCCTATTGCATATCGCCTGCCTCGAATTTTCTGATTGTTTGTTTTAGCCCGGAGTTACTGTGTACGTCATGAACTACTTGTCATTTTATAATCTAGGTTGGGTTGGAAAGGGCATTGCCTGTCTCTAGCCATGCGGTGAGATACAATTTGATGCTAGGGAGTATCACGGTTGGGATTAAATACAGTGCTACATTTACGCTATAGGGTGACAAAATCTACATCATCGCTTTCTAGACTCTCTCCTGGTGATATTAACCATGCCCTTGAACTCAGCTAGTACATATATACAGTGTGGTTATTTCATTTGGAGATTTTCTCATCCGTCCGTAATATTCTACATCCATCCAAACTCACGGCAATCAATCCTCATCCTGAGTTCCCCATTTGTTTTCCCACACAAACTACGCAGTGAAAATCCCCTCCTTTGGTACAGCCTCGTACCTCTTCCCTCTAAACGCCCACAGTCCCCAATTCCCTTGACTCAAATCAGTCGGGTCATCACTACCACCACCATCACTCGTTAGCCATCTCCGACTCCCGGATCCACAAGGTTGCGGGGAACAAATAGGGCATACATACTCATTCATATCCCACCTCAAACTCTTAAATCTATTCTCCTGCGGCTCCAGCAGCACATCAAACTCCCCCTCACACTTCCTCTTGACCCAATCTACATCCCTACTTAAATCCATCTCAGTATACCCCGTGCACAGCACGGGGACCTTCGTCTCCAACAGCCTCGGCAGCGTGCCTTCCCACTCCGCTGCGCTCCCGGGGTGTCCGAACCCGGGGTGGAAGCACACAAAACAGTCAAAATATGGATCAAACGGGGCGAAATAATTCGCGTCATGGAGGACATTGTAATACTCTACGAAGGTGCTGATTTTCATATGGTGGGATACGCGCTCGATTACGGCACCGAAGGGGTTGTGGGGGGAGGGAGAAGGGGGAGGGGCTTCGGAGGGCTGCGAGAGCATGGATTGAGGGCCGATGAAGATCAGGTGGAAGAGGGATTGTGGGAAGATGTATGCGAGTTGATGCCAGATTTCGCGGGGCAGAGAAGATTCCGCGCGGGCGCCGAGAATGAAGAGGCGGACGGGGGGGGATTGCAGGCGGAGGCCTTTGATGGTTTGGCCGGCGCCGGTGAGGGGGGGGTGGAGGGTATAGCGGAGGGCTGTGGGGGGTGTAAGGTTACCTGACTGATCACTACTGACTATGCGAGGAGAAGGCGATCATGAGGGAGGAAGGTAAGGACGCACCAGCAAAACTCTTCAATCCCTCATTCGTCAGCCCATTCCTCAAATTATATGGGCTTAGCTCATGCAGCACACTCGCAATCGTCGTTGGATACGTCAACAACTTCGTCAACTGCCTCAGACTCCTCTCCTCGTTAACTGCCTCAAACCCCCTCGTATACAAATACGTATCCCAATTCGTATAATTGATCAACGCCTCATTCAACTGTACCCCAGGGTAATCAAACTCTGGGAAGAACCTTCCACTCCGGAGGTCATGCTCATCCTCGTTTACCTCCCGTAGCGTATCGCAGATGAGTAGATGGTTCTCGTAATCCTCGTAGAAATGCTCTTTGGAGCAGTACGTTGGCACGCCGCAGTCGGGACAGGTGAAGGAGATATGTGAGGGGTGGGTGTGCGCGTGCGCGGGGTGCGGGCAGTATGCGTTGACTTTTATGTAGGCGGCTTTTTCGCGCATGGATGGAGAGGGGGATTCGTCCATGGGGTGGAAGAGGTTTCCGGGTTTAAGGAGCATTCGAGGGTCTTGTAGGAGTGGATGAGGTAGGGCAAGCTCCCTGGGGGCCTCGGGATGAGGACCCTGTTCGGGCTCAGTGCTCGTCACCATCACGGTCCGACGCTGCTGCTGCTGCGGGAATGCATTACCCTGGCGGTGAGTGAGTGGGGTGATGGCCCGGGAGAGAGCTGTGGACTTGCTGGTGAATGCTCGAGCTCCTCCCGCTCCGGGAAGGGATCGAGCTGCGGGACTGCGGAGGAGCTGGATGCACTGTCTACAAGCAGCTGGCGATGGGCGCATGGCGGAGATTGGTGCAATTGAGACTGAATTCGATACTAACTCTGCGGTGGCGATTCTCAATGTCGCATTTTGTGAACATTCAGATGATCTGGGTCAGCAGCGGTTCAAACGTCATGCGTGGTGGGGTGCTACGCATGCCAAGTGAAGACGGCGAGATATCAGGGTAACTTCTGCTCTGCTCTCCAAGCATACCTGACTTTCAATCCATATAATGAAGAGATGCGGGTTATGCATCCAATATAGTAATATTGAAAGGAAAGGAAAATAAATTTATACAACGTATGAGGCAACTATAAAGACAACTCATTAGCTGGACATGTCTGAACGAACCAGTCAATAAGTAACTGCTTCATTAAAATGATTATGAAGCAAACCTCAAGCCTATGAAGCTCTCAGCAAAGACAACCAGGGTCCAGGTAAAAAAAGTAAAAGAATACAACTCAATGTGAGATATCTCGATCTATCAATCAATCAAGCGGTTGCATAATACGACCAAATACGACCCCATAATACGCCAGAGTTCTCGTTAGGACTTTTTAGGTAAACAATCAATAAAAAAACGCCCCAGTAACCCCTCCCCGTCTAGAGAAAAAGGCTCATTGGTCAAAACAAATCCACCATCGGCAGCCTCGTCTACCTGCATAAATTTATAATCTGCTAACTCCTCCAACTTTCCATTTCTCGTAAAAATTTCGCATTTCGTCGGTAATTTGCCTGGTCGAATGCTTCTTTGCCTCCTCGAAATGCCGCCAAGCGACGCTTTCAATCTGTAGGCTTTCTCTCATGGCGTAGTGTGACGCTTCGTCACACAGGTGAACTAATTCAGCTCCGGAATATCCCTCCGTGTCTATGGCCAACTGCTCTAGATCCACATCAAGTGCAACAACCATCCTCTTTGATTTGATTTGAAGGATTTCTCTGCGAGCGGGGAGGTCCGGGGGACCAACGTAAAGAATTGTATCAAGCCGCCCTGGCCGCATTAAGGCAGGATCCAGAATTTCAGGTCGGTTCGTTGCGGCGAGGACGATTACCCCACGGAGAACTTCTATTCCATCCATCTCGTTCAATAATGCAGTAAGGACATTTACTCCATTATGTTCCCCAGAGCGAGTCCGGCTGGAACCGAGTGCGTCAATTTCGTCAAAAAAAATTATACTTGGACTGGCTGCACGGGCTTTCCTGAAGACTTCGCGCACTGCACGTTCTGACTCCCCAACATACATGTTGAGTAGCTCGGGGCCTTTGACCGTTATAAAGTTCAGTCCGGCTTCAGTTGCAAGTGCTTTGGCAACCAGCGTCTTGGAACAGCCGGGAGGTCCGTATAGTAGTAGCCCTTTCCGTGGAGTACAACCCAGGCGGGTAAAGACCTCAGGATGGGTCAAAGGCCACTCCACGGTTTCGCGGAGGCGCTGTTTAAGCTCTTCTTGCCCGCCAACGTCTGACCAGCGAACATTGGGAGTATCAAGAAATACTTCTTTCATGGATGTCGGACGCACCTCTTTCAAGGAATTTTCCAAGTCAGATTCGAGGATTGTATCCTGAGATGCCAAAGTTTCACTCGACATTGACGAGGACAGTGTTTCTAGGCGGGAGATTGCGTGGAGAACACTACCGCGCACCAGAGCTTCAAGATCGGCGCCGACAAAACCGTGGGTACGGAAGGCTAAAGACTTTATCACGGGATCTGATTTTTTTCGGTTGGCGATCTCATTACCCTGAACTTCGCTCTCTAGGTCCTCCGATTGTTCTACCCATCCCTTCGGAACTTTGCTCAGTAATAAACTCAGGATTTCTTCTCGCGCCTTCATATCTGGTCGTGGAATTTCAATTTCCTGCTCTAACCTTCCTGGTCTCCTGAGTCCTTCATAAATGTTATTGGGAATACTCGTCGCTGCAACGACAACGATGCCGTCCCCTAACTCATCCAATTCTGCCATTAGCGTCGCTACCAATCGTGCATCACTTAGTTCGCCCCCAAGGGACCGTTTAGGTGCCAGAGAGTCCACATCATCGATAAATATGACGGATGGCTTGTTAGTTTTAGCATCACTGAAAATTTTCCGAATGGAAGCTTCGGACTCCCCAAGGTATTTGCCTATCACGGAGCTCGAGATGGAGAAGGTGGAAAGCGGACGGGCGAGGGATGAAGAGAGTTCACCAGGGAGGCAACGCATAATCAGCGACTTGCCCGTACCAGGGGGGCCATAGAGAAGAATCCCCCGAAAAGGTGTTAAATTCACGGAAGTAAAACGATGAGAGTAGTTTAAAGTCGAGAGAAGGAGTGATTTTAGCTTCACTAACTGCATGGTAAGGCCAGCGATTTGAGCAAAGGCGGGAAGGAGTGCTGGGTTCGGGAGATCAGTATGTAGCGGAGCTTCAGCAGACCCTGGTGTCTCTCCGCTCCCATTCACCTCAGATATTTGTGTTGATATCTCAGAAATCGGGGCTTTGATCGTCTCCATTCCTGCCAGGTCAACGGCGGTTGTTGAGGTCACCTTATAGGCGGATATGATCTTCTGGGAAGACGAAACCGTACTGACCCGTTGTGCATCGATAGGTACAACTCTAGTTATTTCGAAGTCCCGCTTGACGCCTTTATACTCTAGGGATCTCAATGGCATTCCTTCAAATACATATTTCCCCTCAACTAGACTCAACATCGCACATTAGTCGAGACCCACCAACCCGGTATCAAAAGTCAATCGATAAGTTACCTACATAGAGCATTTTCCAATATAGATAGCCACCCTCTACCCTCTGTCTGCCATCCATCTGAGAAGTCTCCCACCTCCTTTACTACCACCTCACTTGCATCCTCATTCTCCCCAATATATCTTCCAAGAAACAGCCCCTTGCTTTCCAAAGTAGTCCCACTTAACATCCTCCACCCCTCAGATACCTGTGCTTTATTTCCACCCAACTGGCCATCGGTTGTAAGCCATGCTATTGCAGGGTATAATTCCATCACAGTGGTCACATCGCCAACGGCTGGTTTCTGGGCTTTTGGCACGGAAATGTGGCAAAGCTCTCCAGTTTTCAGTTGAAGGTTGGCAAGTGTTTGACGGTGCAAGTGGACTCGGAGAAAGGTTTTGTGGTAGGGGTGGCCTGGAGCTGGGCGTAAAGTTATAGCTTGTTCCCGACCTCGAAGTGACAGGTTTGCCATATCAGGATATGGGCCGGCCGGGGTAGGGGAGGTGGGTAATGAAAGGCCTTTGGGAGCCATAGCAGTTAATAGCTAAGATTTATAATGCAGGCCCCAGAGTTGATTGTTGTTCGCAGACTCCCTCTCTTCCGCTGCCTCCAGGAAAAGATGAAAACAGAATCCCTGTAGGGAAAACGGTGAGTGTCAGATGCAATTGCAAGAAATTGGAAGTGCCAAAAGGCAATTTCTTGGCAAAGTGATTATGTGTGTCTGGGCATGGAATTAGGTGCGTTCCTTAAATTAACAATTCCCACAAAATAATATATACAAAAGGTATCAATATCAATATCTATAACCACCGACCTATTTAAACTCCCAGTTCTTTTTCTATGACCTCCCTGAAAAGGTACTACTCATCCCCCTCCCTACCCTCTCTACACTCT
Source organism: Tirmania nivea (assembly GCA_015179035.1). Taxonomy (NCBI): domain Eukaryota; kingdom Fungi; phylum Ascomycota; class Pezizomycetes; order Pezizales; family Pezizaceae; genus Tirmania; species Tirmania nivea. The sequence goes on along the minus strand of WHUY01000011.1, from coordinate 821,025 downwards.
TCCTCATCATCAATTCCTCATGCCGTCTAACGCACTGCGGAATAATAATGCTCTCAATCTCATCCCCCTCCCCTTCCACAATCGGCTGCTGTCCCGTTGCCGCAGCACCCTTGTCCCCATTTTCACCTTCATGACAGGGTAATCTGATCCACTGCTCGCCCTGGCGGTCGACAAAGACGACTTCGTGTTTCCGCGTGCTGAGGAGGTTTCCAATGACAAGGTGGTGGGAATAACGGTCGAGGGATTGCCGACATTTATAGAGGAGGAGGGAGGGGTCGGTTTCAAGCTGTAGCATATATTAGCGCATGTAGAACAGTGGACAAGAAAGCCTGTGGAAATTACTTTAAAACTTATAATCATCGCATCTGGCGCCCACGCTTCCACTAACTTTTTCAAAAACTTGGGTACCGGGTCTAAATCGATCACCAACTTCTGCCTCGCCCCAGGTGCGGCCTTTACTACTTCATTCTCACTCTCCTGCTCCCCCTCCTCGTCCTTCACCACCACCTTTGCCGCCTCCCCATCCTTCCTTCTCGCCAGCACGCTCTGCAGTATCTCCCCACTTTGAATTTTATGCTCAACCATCCTACTCGGCGGGACAAAGAAATCGCTGACCGCCGCTGCGAGATAAAACATAGCCATATCCCCCAACGGCCGCATACACATTGCAATCTCCCTCAATGTAAATAAATAGCTCGTGATAGTCGTGAACGGTAGTAGTAATAATAAATTATGAGCCTTTGCTCGTCGGTATTTCCGCAACACAGTCAACATGGGGGTTAAGTATTGCTGCGGGACTTGTATCCTAGGATCCTCCTTCTCCACTTCCTCCCTATCCGCAACCCTATCCGATCCTGGAGGTGATATCGTTGGAACAGTGGTAGTAGTCGTATACGCCTCCTCCAGGAAATCCAAAAAACAATTGGTGCTATGACTATAATGTCTCGAATAAGGCAGCAACGAGAACTGTCTATGCAAGAAAATCACCGCATACCCGGCTTCAAGGAAATATTCTGCAGACGTTGCACCTCTGGTTCCGGCGGAGAAGTTATCGATGAACCGGACGGTTTGGTTTTCTAACGGGACGGTGGTGCCCCCGGAGGATACGAGTACGACTCGCCGGTTTTGGGAGACATGCTGCGAGATAAATGCTGAGGCAGCAGCAGCGTGGGCTTTGAGTGTAGGTGGGGGTGGGTTAGTTTCGAAATAGTGCGATTCGGAGAGCTCGTTGATGGTACTTTGGAGGTGGGAAGGGGGGGACTTGGGCATGGTGCTGAAGCTGACGTAGGGTGGAAGCTGTGGAGAGTCAGCTATGAGCACAGGGTGTGAATGAGGGAATCCTTGGGAATTATAGCCTGAGGATCAAGACATACTTAAGTATGTTTTGAGAGCAATATAGCCAGAACATAATATCCGAGATCAAAAGCTTTAGCACAGAAGCTTGGCGTTAGCAGGTCCGTGTGCCAACCAGACTAAACTGCTGCATCTGCAGGCACCAAACTATCCAGGCACGAGAACAAATCTTCCTACGAGAGGCGGTGCCCACCAGACTAGTATCCAGCCTGCTACACCTAATATCTTAGCTTACTGCATATATACCGGGCATGCAGCAGTACGGGCCCCACGGCCTGCCACCGATATTACTTGCCCATAGATCCGAGTCACTCAGGTTCCATGGCTGGCATGGGTCAGAACCCCCATAAACCCCAAAGAATCATATGCCTCTCAAGGGAATGAAACCAGGAAAACTCTATACTAAGGTTGCATACAAGCCGACATGAGAATCCTGCCGCATCAAAAGTAAACCTGCACCGGCTCACTGGCCGCAGGCAATGGTGTCCTCGCAGTAACCGCATTTGAATGTTCACTCCTCAATGGCCGACCAACGACATGAAATTGAGAGAATCAGTAAATAGTGTCGCAAATTGAGTCATGACGCCAATCAACAAATTTGAATGTCCAGTCTCAGTACCTAGAGGTGTTCCTTGGGGAATATTCGCCAGGAACTACTTGGAATGGGGGGCAGGATATTGCTGGCAGACGTCTTGTGCTTGCGGCAGGATCGAGTTTTGATGTCCATGCGAAAAGCAGTATACTCGTCCCCAAGGACGGTTCCACGTTACCCTGAACTCAAGATGCTGAGTTATCTTTTTTCCTGAGAGCTGTAACGACCTAAAGTTAAATATTTATCTTGAGGATTAGCTGAATTTTGCTGTAGAGTAGTTTGTTTTATCTGATACTATGGATTAAGTTTTGCTTCCATCCTTCGGCTAAATAAACATTTCTTCCTCTTCCCAAGCTAGGACCTATATAGCTCTCGACACTCAAGCTTAATTCCCCAAGAAAGCTCTCCCCCACCTTCACATTACATCCATATTGCAATTGCGGAGCAATTGTAAGCATTCAACTCCCTCAACTCACATACCCCACTACCGCACCCCACTACCCCACTACCCCACTACCCCACTACCCCACTACCCCACCATGTGTCCCCGTTCAGGTACCCCCATTCCTGAACTCACCCTCACCGTCCTCGGCTGCGGCACCATGGATGTTGTCATCCTCTCGGGCATCCTCGACTCCCTCACGAACCTCCGCTCCAGGTTCACCACCCCCTCCCACCTCCCCAGCCCTGGGACCTTCACCCCACTCCCCATACACGGGGGCCTCCACCCTCCCCGTCCTCCCCGCCTGCCTTCCTTTCCACTTCATTGCCTGCGTTAAACGCAAGGAATCCACAGCGTGAGTATGAAAAGCACTTGGCTTGTATGGAGTAAAGGTTATTAAGAACGATAATATCCGCGGGGTGAGCGAGGGGGATATAGTTCTGTTAGGATATAAACCGCAGATGTGCGAGGAGATATTGGAGCAGGAGGGAATGAGGGAAGTGCTGGAGGGGAAGTTGCTCGTGTCGATTTTAGCAGGGGTGAGGCTGCAGAGGTTGAGGGAGTTTGTGCCGGAGAGTACAAGGGTGGTGAGGGTGATACCAAATATGGCTTCTAAGGTTCGAAAATAATTACTACGAGTTTATAAATGGGATATTGCTAACACATAATAGATCCGGGAAAGAATGACCGTAATCTCCCTTCCACCCTCCCCTTCCACTTCCAGCTTCAGAAACAGCCCTAATCACATGGATCTTTAACCAAATCGGGCTGTCCCTCGTCCTCCCCGAGAAGCACATGGATACTTGTACTGCCCTTTACGGGGCCGGTCCCACCTTTTACGCATTCATAATCGAAGCCATGTCGGACGGAGGGGTAATGATGGGCTTCCCCGAGCTGAAGCATAGATGATGGCTGCGCAGGTGATATAGGGCACGGGGAGGATGGTGCTTAGGGGTGAGCATCCCGCAATAATTAGGGAGCAGGTTAGTACACCGGCGGGGTATACGATTGGAGAGTTATTGGTATTGGAAGATGGGAAGGTGAGGAGTATGGTGGCGAGGGGGATACAGGACCGTATGCCTGCCCTAATAGATTTTCCTAATTGGGTAGTTGCTTCCAAATCAGGTAGGCTTATCGATAAGAAATCGAACCAAGGCAACCCCTTCATTGTTCCTTTGGTATAAAATATAAATGTTGAACTTTGTACTATCTTTAATATGGTATTTTACTATAAGGATGTATTTGAGATAAGAATGCACCCCGACTGCCGGATGACATTCTTATACCACGCATCTACTGTAGCAATACCCTTGAGCTTCTCCAAGCATATGACCATACTAACGGGGCGAAGCACGTCGGTTTTGCATGTCAAGGTATCAAAATAAAATCACATGGGCGCCGAGAAATCAAATAGAGCAGACGCTTCTTCTAGCTATAGATTTTCTCTTGTAGGTTTCGTATTACTCTCAGCTTATAACTAGCTGAAATATCATCAAAGAAAATAAGCAAATTGTGACTTGTGATGGAGACTGAAGCAAGCGGGTATGTGGGTGAACAAAGTATGAAGCTGGTTAGCAGTTTCTCAGCTTATGTCCCAGTAAGGTATAGAAAAGCACAAAAATATAACTATAGAGATCTATTTTCAACCAAGTTGTGACAATTGTTCATCAGTATACGCATGAATTTTTGAAAACACCTTAAAACATATGTAGACCATATATTGCCATATTACCATTCTAGCCCAAATGGTTATCTCATGATCCATCGAACGTCTCATCGTCCAATCAACCTGTCAAAGCGCTGATCGGCATTCCAGAGGCCAATTAGACATGGTGCCAAAAGTTCCGAATCAAGTCCCAATTGATATTCATATGCCACCTTATTTCGTGCTTTACCAAAACGATACGACTCCCACTCTCCAAGATAGAATCGGGTCGTCCTATCTCGTTTGATGGTCAGTTTTCCATGCTTTCCATACTGATATATTTCCTTTTCTTCCTTTGGTGGTGGAGAAAGGTATATTTCACAAAGAAGTATAGAGATGCGACTCTCGTGTAACAAAGTGGGAGGTACTTGATGGAGGCAGGCTGATTGTTTATGGGAATTCGGGATATCCAGCTGCAAGCAAAAAGGCGAAATTGCTGCAAAGACAGCACATGTCTCTGACTCACGTAACATTCCGACCCATGGACTCCGATCTGCACCAATAGTGAGTGCTGCTGGCACACCTCCCTCATGGCCCGGATGCCATGCAGTGATTTTTTTCCCCTCCTTGTCTACCCCGGTTTGTGACAGTATACTCAGGCCCCTCCCAAGCGCTTTGAATATCCAGTCACGCTGTTGTCCATCGACACCCCTGTAGAAACGTTCGAACTCAGTTTTCTCAAATGCTAAAGCCCCTACGATATCTGCCCGGAATCCTCCCCATTTCTGTCCTAAACAGGAGTCAATGTAGGTAATGACCCCTTCGTGGCGAAGTAAGCTATAGAGCAGAACGCGTCTTGAATTACCCGTGCAAGGACTAATTTCCAAGCCCCACTTCCCTACTAGCAATTCAAGGGAACCTATACCTCTCCATATCTCCATCATAACTATCTTTAGTGTCCGAGATGGTATTCGTTTCCAAACCCCAAGCAAACCTAAAGTGACAGTTTGGCCACCATTGATCCCTAACTGGATTTGGTCTATTTCCCATCCACTTGGAGCTGTTCCCAATGCTGAGACTTTACCACATAGCCTACCAACTGGTGAAAGTAGATAGCAATTAGGATTTGGGATCAGTCCCTGGTATTCACGACCTTGGGTCATTAACACCCCAATCAAGATGCTATCGCTTATTCGGAAACCTAATGTAGGAAAAGGCCATTGAAATGACTGATGCAGTGGAATCCAGTGACATAATACCTCGTGAAACTGTAGTTGAATATCTCCGTCTAGTACAGTTGCAGGGACTGCTTGGATTTTGCCCCCACCGATATTGATCTGTACAATATTTCCGCCTTGCGTATTGGGTCGTTTCTGAGACACAATACTAGCTGCACCCCAAGTATCAATAATATCATTGATTCTACCAAGCAGATAGAATTTGGGGAAAGGTATGAGTGATGGATCCATTATCAGGGGTATCTTGGTATCAATAGTCTGAAAAACCCAAACTTGACCACCGATCATATCTCCTAGACAAGCCAACTGTTGTGGTATTATTCTGATATGGATGCTGGAAGGGGCATCTGCAAGGCCTATCAACTGAATTTCATCCAGCTCTTCATGATCTGAAAAGCCAGAATGGGAGTTTGAATAAAGGTGAACTCCAATGCATATGCTTTGGACGATGAGAGTGAGATAGTGAAGAAGCAGCTTTATCTCTTCATACGAAGGTATGTTGTGATCGGGTAGAGATTTCAATAGATGTTCAATCCTCAGGCCAAATATTTTGAGAAACCTCCACAGACATTGCTCAATCACTACATAATCCCATATCATGAAAATGTTCTCCATGAAAATCACGCGGAACAAATGTCGAAGATCCTGTGTGGTCAAACTATGCATTTCGATAACATCACTCCGCTCAGGATGTGCTACTAGAATAGTAAATTGTTCACAAGAAAAGTTGGATTGCCGCATGAACTCGATTGCCCTGAAAACTCCTAGCAAAAGACCTTGTAGAGGCTTTAGTTGGAGATACCAAGGTTGTGCGGTCCCACTGCCACCCCAGGGAGTACAGCCGATAGTGATTATATTACTTTGTGTGGCCTCCATCAGTGCGTCCTCCGACCTGTGATTAAACTCAAAGTTGAGATCAACCGTGACTGTACCCAGAAAATCATCCCAGCTGGAGGTCGACGTCCTAGGCGGGGTTTTAAGTAACGACCAAGCCTCGATAGCACGAAGGCCTGCCCACTGCGAAACCTTCTGCTCCATTATTCTCAGCCCCTCGAAGTACTTGACTGGGTTGTCTAACAAAATAGCACTACTGCGCTCTCCATTCTCTTGTTTTCCTGATACACTTTCATGCGCACACCTCGACTGATGTAACACAAGGTTTCCCTTCTTCAAAACGCACTCTCTTTCATGTTGAATCCATGCATCCACGTGCTCTGGATGTGCATGCTGCCGTATCATTTCCACCATCTCCGTATAATTTATATCCGTCCCGGGATCTTCCCCCATCACATTCGCTGTGAGGCTACGGTTATCTCCTTGGCTGAGGACCAGGGGGGTAGAATGGTCATGGTCATAATCGATTTCAATTACACATTCAGCATCTGACTGTGTTGCCTCCAGTACACCAAAACCAGCCTTTACAAGATTTAGAAATGCCCAGTACTCTTTCTGACCAGACTCACTCCACATCATTTGCCACTGACTCTTTTCGAACCTTAGTTTTATTTGGCTTTTGGAAACCCTCTTGTAGCTCACTTTGCGATATTGCACTGCCAAGACACCTGTGTATTCTGTAACCTCAGAAGCTTCCAAGCTTGAGGAATCCGGGTTCGCCGGAGCTGACACCGCTAGGTTCGGGCTGATACCACTAGGCTCAGGGCTGATACTGCTAGGTTCGGGGCTGATACCGCTATGTTGGGGGCTGATACCACTAGGTTCAGGGCTGATACTGCTAGGTTTGGAGCTGATACCACTAGGTTCAGGGTTGATACTGCTACCGGTAGGTCGGGAGCTGATACTGGTACCACTTAGTTTTATGGTAGTCTGTTTTGTGGCTGATACTGCTACCCCTGCAGGCCTACTAGCGAGCAGCCACCGTCTAGCGATCACCCCTGCAAACCCCCTGCAACAGTGTCTCCAGCCACAACTCGTGATATATCATGAGCCTGGTGATTCTGGCTAAATGCATATCTATGGAAACGAGTACGCTCTACAATCTGGTTGTGCTCACATCCCGCCAATATCAGCCAAAGACCCAATATCCCTGCTTCCACTATGACCTCCTCGAAGACCCACCTCTCCCGCCTCAACCCCCCGTATAGGCCAGGTACCCAGCGGGTGAGCCTGTGACGGCTAGAAGGCCATTACCTGGTATCTATAGTTATGTCAAAACAGCCTGTAGGGCGGCAGCCTCGAATATGAGCAAACGGTATGCAATCAAAAAAAACTCCAAAATGAGCTATTTTAATAATTAAATAAATTTGCTCTATTTATGCTAACCTGGGCCCTCGCCTTTGCCCCCTCTATAGCCTTCTCTCCTCAGCATTCTCAATCACTACGTTCAGGTCCCCAATAGCTCTAAAAGCTCCAATACCCCCCCTTTGGCCTCTTGGGTCGCTTGCATCTGGAGGGGTTTACTGGCCTTACCTGCGGTCGTTTCAACCCCCCACAGCAACCATTTACTCACCGTCCAACCTCGCTGCTCCATATTTCCAAATATTTAACCTAACGTCAGTCTAGTGCGCCTAACTTATGACGTAGTCTAGCATCCAACCCAACCAGACTACATCCAACCCAGTGCCCAACATAGCGCCCAACCTAGCGCCAACCTAGCGCCAACCTAGCGCCCAGCCGAGCGTTTAACTCAGTACACTTCCAGCAGCTTGCGCTGATATTGGTAATGCTTGGGCTGAGTGCATGGTTGCAATACAAGGGTTTAAAGTGCCTCCAAAAAGGCCAAAAGCGAGCGACCATTGGAGCCCAAAATATGGGAGTTATTGGAGCCACAGAGATATTAGAGACCTCTACGGGGGTGCTGAGGATGCTCTGGAGGAGGGTTCGGATCAGGTAGATCTTGGAGGGCATAGATAAGGTGCATTTGGTTGATAGAATAACAACTGTCGGAGGTGCGTATTTGGGGAGCTTAGTGCCCCAATTGAGACCTTCCAATGTTACCATTTTGCATGCTCCACCTTCAGCGCTATCGATAGATGCTAGGTATAGGTCTTCTAGTTGTTTTGGGCTCATTTGTGCAACATTCGGCCTATAGAGTGATAGAGAACGGGAGTTAGCTGTTAGGGGGATAGTTCTTGAAAGGGGGCAGTATTGGAGCTTCTAAAGCTATTGGGGACCTCTCCGTAGTGATTGAGAATGCTGAGGAGAGAAGGCTATAGAGGGGGCAAAGGCGAGGGCCCAGGTTAGCATAAATAGAGCAAATTTATTTAATTATTAAAATAGCTCATTTTGGAGTTTTTTTTGATTGCATACCGTTTGCTCATATTCGAGGCTGCCGCCCTACAGGCTGTTTTGACATAACTATAGATACCAGGTAATGGCCTTCTAGCCGTCACAGGCTCACCCGCTGGGTACCTGGCCTATACGGGGGGTTGAGGCGGGAGAGGTGGGTCTTCGAGGAGGTCATAGTGGAAGCGGGGATATTGGGTCTTTGGCTGATATTGGCGGGATGTGAGCACAACCAGATTGTAAAGCGTACTCGTTTCCATAGATATGCATTTAGCCAGAATCACCAGGCTCATGATATATCACGAGTTGTGGCTGGAGACGCTGTTGCAGGGGGTTTGCAGGGGTGATCGCTAGACGGTGGCTGCTCGCTAGTAGGCTTGCAGGGGTAAGGTTGGGGCTGATACCATTAGGTTAGAGCGTAGGTACCTCCTCCAAAGGTCTAGTCTGGCTGCATGATCTCTCTGTAGCACTAGTCTGGTTGGCATAGCCATGGAGGGTGCTGTGCCAACCAGGAAAGACCTTGGCAGTCCTCGCCCTAGGACTAGTCTGGTTGGCACGTAGCCTGGGACTGGAGGAGATAGACTGGCAGGCACCGCCTCTGGAGGAGGGAAGTCCGGTACGGTTACAACCCTCGGGTTAGTTATTGTATGGTACCCCACGATCATGTATGCATCCATCTGTGACTCAATCACCTTATCAAGCAACCAGGCCTGTACAGCTGCTCCTTGGCATGCCATCCTGAATAGATTCTCTGCATTGCGAAAACGACATCCCTTTGTTTCACCTTCAAGGCTCTTAATAATGCCTCTGTAGTGTTTACAGAGAGAATTGACGCGGTCATTAATGAACGTAAGATCAATGCCGGAAGTAACGTGTACTTGACCGGTGCCGTTCAATTGTTCTGGTTCAGAAAATAGATCGAGGTACCCTCCTTCTGGCTTGCGAGGATTAAGCACAATTCGACCAAGTCTAATGTCCTTGAGGCTATAGAGGCAATCAGAAATGGCCGGCTGTTGCATGCTGATTGATTACCACTACTAGTAATAGCAATGGCTAGATAGAGTACAAGTGTTGGGAAAATGCGCACCCGAGGTACCGGTAGATCGACCCTGCAACGATAGAGCAAGAAAAGACTTCAAAAAAGAGACTAGACAGAGTGGGAATTTGAAGTGATATTTGATGTACGATATTTTAGGTACGAGTTAAGAGGGGGATGGTAGTTCTGAGAGTATTGTAGCAAGGCAAGACCAGTAATAAACTAACGTCAGTTGTTACCTGGTACTGCGAGTATGAATTATGGCAGCAGAAGTTTAGGACTGGCTTTTGGCTACTTATGTAGTTTGGAATGCTGTTGAATTAACGATGGTCGATGTGGTGCGAAATGAGACTGGCGCAGCTTACCACCCTCTCTACCATACATCACTGGGATGAGGATCACCACCGGGATGTGGATCACTCGGTTGTTTTAGCGGTTTCGACAGTTTCGCGACCAATATGGGACCAAAGTGGCTCAAAAGTTGGGATTGCATTGTAGATGTATGGTAGTTTGTCGAAATAAGTGCGGACGGGCCAAGGTGCATTACTGCTCGAATTATCCTGACAGAAATACCGTGGATCACGGGGTAGGTTGGCTGTAAGAAAAGTAGATATATGGGGGCTATGAGACCTATAAGCAAGCAACAATTATTATTATGACTTGGTACTTACGGCCTGTATACATTATAGAAGCAATTTCAGGCAATACGTTGCTATAGAGGGGGTGGTCAGTAAGGGTAGTCTTAACCGGCGGGTATTTCTTCTTGTAACTCAACTAAAATTGGTCTAAATCAAGTTCCTAATAGTGCAAAAGCAATTACATAGACAGGGGAATCATCTAGGTACCCTATACATGATATTCTACCAGAAATCAGTGACGTCATACCTCCAAGAGTAGGTTAAGGCAAAGTGTGAATAAATTATACCTGCTTATAACTCAACCAAATCAAGTCCATATCAAGTGCGTGATAGCTCAAAATCACACCCATATGTTGAAGAAACCTTCTGCCACTCTACCGAGAATCTTTGCTTAGAACTGAGTGAGATCAGGTTGGTAAAGGTGAGATTAGAGGGGGTCGAGAGCAAGGGCTTTGTTGTTATAACTTAGTGAAATTAAGTCTGAACCAAGCAGGCCATAGCTCAAATGAATGGGTTAAGGGACTAGATGCTTGTATAAGTCCTACTTAGCATATCTGACTTGACTTGAGGGAGGTCATTCTGTATGGGCCACCTGAAATAGTAGGTAAACCTTGAGATAAGTCTTCCAAATGAATGTGTCATCAGGCAGTCAATAGGCCAAAAGGACCAAAGCATAACAGATAACCTTTTAAGTCTATTCCAGACCTGATTTAGCCTAAATATGAAGCAGCTCAGCCTAATAGCCATATTAGCCGGAAATGACAATCCTTGGCATATACACCCGTACGGCTTTAAATGATACATTCAATCTCTGCCATGATCTCCCCTAGCCCTCAGGCCTATGTAAATGCTTTTGCGCTATTAGGAACTTGATTTAGACCAATTTTGGTTGAGTTACAAGAAGAAATACCCGCCGGTTAAGACTACCCTTACTGACCACCCCCTCTATAGCAACGTATTGCCTGAAATTGCTTCTATAATGTATACAGGCCGTAAGTACCAAGTCATAATAATAATTGTTGCTTGCTAATAGCCCTCATAGCCCCCATATATCTACTTTTCTTACAGCCAACCTACCCCGTAATCCACGGTATTTCTGTCAGGATAATTCGAGCAGTAATGCACCTTGGCCCGTCCGCACTTATTTCAACAAACTACCATACATCTACAATGCAATCCCAAATTTTGAGCCACTTTGATCCCATATTGGTCGCGAAACTGTCGAAACCGCTAAAACAACCGAGTGATCCACATCCCGGTGGTGATCCTCATCCCGGTGATGGATGGTAATTAGCAATGAGGCTGGCCGCTCTAACACGGCAGCTCAGGGTATGGGGGTTTAAAAACCTCTTGGGTGGAGCCAAGTGTTTAGAGTCGTAATATCAATGAAACCCAGCAAAGTCAACCTGATGCTCCTGATACTGATCAGCTGACCGATTCAATGTTTGGTCAGATGAGTGTTGTAATGTACAAGGAAGAACCAAAATAGGAACCTACTTATGCCCTGTCGTGTTGTTACGACTCAAAGTTGGCATACTAAGGTATTAGATTTCTTATTCTCTACTTTTCCTGTAGATGGCGAGTAGTCTGATTACATGACCCCCCTGGCGAGCACTGATTCTCCTAGTCTGGTTGCACTACCCCTCGCAGTAGTCTGGTTGCATGACCCCTCCCTAGCGAGGGGTAGGGTTGGTGATGTAATTGAGAAGTACTCTAGGTAGATAAGAAACGTGGCTCTCATGGATCGGTATTTGCCTGGCTTGGCCAGGTTTACAGCCCCGACCTCCAGTAAAATTATATTTCGTGAATGCTTGTGCTATGATTGGAGTCGGCATCACAAGGATGGCCAAGTATATAAATAAAGGTATAGTAGGTCATACTTTTTCGGCGCCATTGCCATGCAAGTCTAGTCTGGTTATGCAAGTCTTGATTCCGATACGAAGCAATTATGGCCTTTAAAGACGAATATATTGGTGCCTAGACTAGGCTCTCTAACTTCCAACACTCAACACAGGCTAGACCACACATACTACTTAATGTACACCCCTACGGAGGGGTCATGCAACCAGACTACCGTCGTAGATAGTCTGGTTGCCGCCTTGCGCCAACCAGACTACGCAGAGGTGTTTCTGCTGTATTTATTAATTCATGTCTTAAAACAACTGCGGCTAATCCTGTCTTGCTTGGACATCGGGCTAATCTAAATCATGCATGACCCGCTTTTATGCATCGTACATACATACAAGATGATTTAATGTTGCATCAAAAGAGTTACTGGAAGTAGTTGTAAGTTTACCAAGCGGCAGTAGCAAATCCACATAACTACATATGTGATAGCTAAATCAGATCAGCTTTAGCCTAAGGGCACGCTAAACCCCTTCTACGTGCTTGATCTACGGCCCATTATTTTCACTAGGCCGCATAGCTTTGGTAGAATAGTAATACAAGAAGTAGAGGCTAATATCACAATGTATGGGGTCGCGCGACACATGCAGCGGAGCAGCCTCCCCTCATTCACCAAATCCAAGGTGGAAAGGAAGGGGTTCACTCCTGGCGCATTTGTTGCGGCCCCAAGCGATAGTTATTGAAGATTATCACTGACATATACATTTTAAGGCTATAGTGTTTGCTCAATTCACCGGAAAAGACTCTCTAGTAACAGTGGACTTGTTTTTCTAAAATCACTATTTTGGGAATCATTTGCATCAACTTGGGGAATTATTGTACATCAGTACATGGTTTAGGCTCACATGACATGCTCCGAAGACATTGAATGAGAATTCCGAGCGACTGGATTCTGCTACCCACTGTACATAATGTTCCTGTACCTCTATATGCATTGCGAGAGCAAGAGAAGCTGATAATGGGGGCCAAGGTAGTTGACAAACACACTGCTACTATTGATGGCCATAAATCCAATTCACTACCAGTTGATCACTCGGAAATGAACAAGTATGGTCCAAGCAATGACTTTGGGTTTAGCCTTATCTCCTCTAAAGTGGTGGACCTGGTGCAATAGAGCAAAGAGCATAGCTGTATCATGAATTCACGGGGAGAACTAAAGCTGTCGAACGTAGTTCCTATAATGTTTCACCTGAAGGGTTGAAATTGTCCTATGATATCCTCCTGAAGTCGGCAGAACTTCAATTTTGTTGGAAGGAATTACCTTTTAGGGCGACTGAAGACATATATTGAAGAGAGAATCTGTGAATGAGGTAGTGTTTTATGTTACCGGAGGATGGGGAAGCCCCAGATTGCGTTGGAATATGTCTACCGCCATTCTGGATACTATTCTTTAGTATTTGGATCTCTGAAGCTTGGGTTTACCAACATAATGCAGCAACTGAATCAATATCATGCCCAACTATTGGACAAGGTAGAAATTGGCTGCTTGCTATGGCTGCCAAGCTCTATGCAGTGGAGATTCACCGTACAGCAACCAACAGAAGAGCAGCACATGTGCTAGGTACTGCATTTTATTACGTAGCAAGCTTCCACATCTGTAGTCTCATGCCAAGACCCTACTGCTAAGTTGTTTTTGCCCACTTATTACTAAGCGCTTTTATTACTTGGGCTAAGCCTCCTTTGGAAGCAGAGTACCTAGGACAGTAAGTCCCCTTTGGAATAAGAGGAGGGAGGCGATATTTATAACTATTCAGTCACTGAGAGGGACTCCTATAGGGCCGACACATGAGAACTAATAGTTGCCTATATCCCTAGCGAGGCAGAATGGAGTGGTGAGGTTTGTTTGAATTATATGACTGTATGTGAGGAGGGGGAATTGGTATGAAGGGTAGCAGACTTAAATCCTCATGGCATTGAGAAAGATGTAGATATCGTTGTTTGAAATTGCAGGGTTGGGCGGGTTGGAGGTGAGTTTGGAGGAGTAGTATTCAGTGATGTTTGTAGTTTGGGAGAGGAGTTTGTCATGGGAGATAAGAGGGAGGTGAACGGGGGGGGAGGATAAGTGATGGAGTCAGAGAGGTCGTATTGCACTTGGAGGTATTGGCGGGGCGTGGGGAGCGTGCAGATAATGTCCCGGGTTTTAATGTTGCTGGGATCTCACTTATAGCAAGTTTTTGTTAGCAATGGGTCATTATCAATAGTTCTGGAGGCTTATGGTACTCCATTTCGATTCAGAGTAAATTAGAATACCTATACCAGTATAATATCCACCCCCGCCCCAGCCAACGCAATTGCCATTGCAGCACCTAACTCTCGTGTTCCGCCAGTCACCATGGCAGTCTTTTCCGTCAAGTCGAATAAATTGGCCATTGCTGTAGAATACCTTCGAAGCTGCTCTTGCAAATTTGAACAATTGTACCTTTCTGTAGTGTCTAGTTGTGAATGTTTATACTCCGGAATACAATGAGTCGTGCATATGGCTAGGCACTGAAAGCCGTTTCAAAGTGGGGTAATACTAGTCTGGTTGCATGACCACCCCGTAGGTACCGAGAGTAGTCTGGTTGGCACTACCGAGAGGTCTACGGAGGGGTCATGCAACCAGACTATCGAGAGGGCCTACGAGTATGACCACTCTGTAGGACGAGAGAGGGCCCGAGGAATACATTTGTTTGTCCCTGCATAGTGCCTGCATTTGCACAATAGTTCGGTATTGAATCGGTGCTAAATATTCCATTCATAACTGCATAAGTAGCTCAGCCGTGGATTGCATACTTCATATCTGCATAGTTTGCATTCCGAACGGCTGTCCGGGCGGCACTTCCTCCTCAGCGTACATACGTTTTCATCTCAACACTAGTCTAGCGTCCTCCACTGAACCCTACGACCAGCTTAATTTCAATCCATCCGCAAATATCGGCCATGGAAAGCGTCTACGAGGGGCTAACGTCTAACATACAGGTGGAGCTCAGCTTCAGTTCCCGCTACCCATACTGTCCACGACGTCGTTTGGATGTTTCTTATCTAGTTCCATAGCTGATCATCACCCGCACGACCACCAAGGAAGGACCCGTGTAGTCTGGTTGCACAACCCCGCGCAGAGGAACCGTGCTAGGACCCGTGTATGATTAGTCTGGACGAGAGGTGCCCGCCAGACTAGTGTATGATAAACTAACTCTGATCTTCGTGTTTTAGGGCTATATCACCGTTCGGTGGCGTCGACGGTGTAGTCTGATTTCGACGGTGCTTGCATGTTGTTTCCCATTGCTCGCAAGGTGCACAGTTAGCTAAGTACTTAAATAGTTGTGTGGTGCACTACATTTTTGCGGGATTTCATGACTCTTTCTTGATATATACCCTCTTATATCATATTGTTATATATCCGGTTAGATGGGAGATCATAACAACCATGGGAAGTTTTGTATCCAGACATGTGATAATGTACACACGGTGGGATTGAGATTCCCAGTGTGGTTTATATATATATGGTATGCTGCATATTATATCACGTTTTTTGACGGGATAAAAAGGGAGAGAGGCGTTACAGATTCCGCAGGCAAGCTGACGTTAACCGCCATGTGGGTGTGGTGATACTGTGGTGATTCTTTGGTGTGAAGAATGTGCGTGGTAGCAGTTGGTAGCGTGGAGAAAAGAAGGCTAGAGGAGAGCGTAATCTGCCGTGTGGGTGTGGTGATACTGAGGTGGAAATTCGGAACAAATGAAATATAAAGGCTAAGCGGGAGATATCAGTTCATGTTTGGGGCATCAGCAATTTGCAATTCTAAATCCTCAAAGGCAACATCTCAATCGCTGAACAGCTTTCGACATTTTCTCTCGACAACTTCCCGGCAGTTCATACAGCAAAATGACCATCACAGCGGCCTCTCTCCGCCCACCAGCTGGGAACATCGTCAAGAAGGACATTCTGTCAAAGACCCCCTCTCCTGGTCTCGAAACCACCTCTCACGCCATCGAGGCAGTCCATATAGCCTACGACACCTTATACCCCTCTCCATCTCCATCCAATGGCCCGCCACTCACCCGCAGCGCAGCCTCCTACCGCGCCTATGAAACCGCAACAGCTTGTGTAAGATCATTCTACCTCGCGCAACACACCCACCAAACCTACGAATTCAACCTGCTGCGCAGAAAGCAATTCAACTCCCCCACTCGCCTGCGGCCAAAAATGTCAATCTGGGGCGCATGTTTGACCCTCGACACCCTAGTCGATGACTCGGATCCAGATACTTCCCTCTCGCAGATTGAGCATCTTCTACAAACCGCGGAATCTCTTCGCGCAGCTGGGAAGCCGAGGTGGATGCAGCTTACTGGGTTGATTCACGATCTAGGGAAGCTGATGTTCCTGTTTCCGGAAATGGGCCTGTGCCAAACTGATGGAACGCAGCAGTGGGATGTTGTAGGTGATACATTTCCCGTTGGCTGCGAGTTCTGCTTGAGAACTATCATCTACCCCGGCTCCTTCGCTGCGAATCCCGATACCAAGGATCCTAGGTATAACACCCAGCTTGGTGTTTACACCGAGGGTTGTGGTATGGACAATGTGATGCTGAGCTGGGGCCACGATGAGTACATGTACCATGTGCTCAAGGACCCGATAAATGAATGTAAGCTGCCGAAGGAGGCATTGGCGGTGGTGAGGTATCATAGTTTCTACCCGTGGCATAGGGAAGGGGGCTATATGCATCTGATGGGAGAGGGGGATGAGGAGATGTTGGGATGGGTGAGGGAGTTTAATCCGTTTGATTTATATAGCAAGACGGAGGAGGCGGTGGATGTGGAGAAGCTGAAGGTGAGTATTGTGGCCGGGGTTGATGAGGATACTTGCTAACTTATGTGGGGAAAATAGCCGTACTATCTGGAGCTTATTGATCAGTTTTTTCCAAAGAAGGAGATACTGTGGTAGATTTTGCAGGGCAAGCCAGACCAATATTTGATAACGCTCGCCAAAGCGTATGGCAACAGGGCAGATTGCCCATTTTGGTGGTTGATGTCTGGTATTTTATCAAGTCTCTGCTATTTTGGTGATTTGGATTCATTTCCATTCGGTGATCATCGTCATAGAGTACACCGGTACTGTGGTCCACTTATCCGAACAGGGATGGAACTGCATATATACAGTAAGTACCTGCGTAGCCATGCAAAAACCCCACAAGCCCCGCACCCGCGGGGACACAAGGCCATTAATGCATGTGTGGAGTTCAACTGCGCAGAATTAACCGTAACCAAAGTCTCGGGACAAGATAGAGGCTACAGTATATAGAGCTTCAGCTGCCCCGGACCCCACCGTAAGCTCAGCGTTGAGCGTTAGGCATAAGTTACGGAGTACTACGTTGGAAATCATAAAAATCCAGAGCTCCACGCGCACCTATTTCCCTGCGGCTAACAACCCAATATATCTGACGTAGCGCAGCCGTTATTGGCGAATTCGACATCCCGCTCCATACTTCCCCTGCCCACGCTTCCGACTCTCTGGTACTGCCAACCGGAGCGCCCACCACCACCATGGCCGCGGCCGACTCCCCCACCCTCCCCCTCCCGCTCACCTGCACCCCCGGCAACACCATCCCTCTACCTGCCGGCCCCCCAGAAAAGCTCCCAGACAACCACACCCCCATCCTTGCCTCCATCCTCACCTCCTCATTAACCTTAACTCTCGTCCCCCGTCTCCTTCCCCCTCCACCCCCAGGGCACCTACAAATCCGCATCCTCTCCACCGCCCTCTGCGGCTCCGACCTGCACTACTACCGGCACTTCCGGAATGGGTCTATCATCCCCAAAACCCCGCTCATTCTCGGCCATGAATCCTGCGGGGTCGTAACAGCTGTTGGTCCACCCTGCCCTGACTCCCCCACTCACGACTCAACCTCCCCCTCCTCCTCCCCTTCCCCCACCGTCTTCGAAGTGGGGGACCTCGTCGCCCTCGAAGTCGGCGTGCCCTGCGGGAAATGTGTCCTATGCCTTCCTCCCTCAAAAGGTGGTTTAGGCCGATACAACATCTGCCCCAACATGCGCTTCCGGAGCTCCGGGAAAGAACCCCTTGGAGGCGGTCTCCTTGAGGGAACCCTCCAAGGCGGGCTAAACCACCTTGCCTCCTGGTGCCATAAACTCCCACCGGGGTTCAACCCGCACCTAGCCTCCCTCCTCGAACCCCTCAGTGTCGCTCTCCACGCTACCTCCCGCCTCCCTACCCTCGCCTCCATAAAACACCCCCAAGCGATCCTCGTCCTCGGCGCTGGTCCCGTTGGACTCCTCATCTCTGCATGCCTAAAACGCCTCCATCCCTCTCCAGAAAATAGGCCGAAAATTGTGATTTTGGATATCATCCACTCGCGCCTTGACTCTGCAGTCCATGAGCTAGGATGGGCGGATTCATCGATCCTGCTCACACCGCAACTCCTCCAACTCCCTCCCCCGGATCTAGCCGCCTACATACATAAACGGCTTTCTGCGACGCTAGGGCCAGGTCCGCGGATAGAGGCGGTGTTTGAGTGTACCGGTGCACCTAGCTCGCTCTCATTATCGTTCAATTTACCCTCTCCAGGGGGAAAGGTGTTAATCTTAACTATCCCCCCCAGAGAGTCGACGGTGCCGTTGGGGATGGCGACGTTGAGGGAGGTGGATGTGTTGGGAGTATTTAGGTATAATGAGGGGGATTATGAACGTGCAGTGGAGGTGGTGGGGGGGGGGAGGATAAGGGGGTTGGATAAGTTGATTAGTCATGTGTTTAAGGGATTGGAGGGGCTGAAGGAGGCGATGGAGCTGGTGGGAAAAGGGGTTGATGTGAATGGAAAGGGAGTGGTGAAGGTTGTTGTGGAGGGTGGGGAGGGGGATTGGGGAGAGGGAGCGGTGAGGAGTGCTTTATGGGGGGGAGAGGGGAATTGATGTAGTGGGGATGCAATATAATGGGGGACTAGGAGGGGGGGGTTATATGTTTTGGCGAACTGAGGGTAATTCTATTGTGTACTTTGTACCGACCGATACCCGCTGGGGATGTTAGCTTAGTGTGTTGGTTATTGCGAGGGTGCCTATCTATTCGATTAGAGTCGGCACAACCTCTGGGGGCCTAGTCTGGCTGCTCTATTGCCTTGTCTGCTGGATAACAGGATGGGTGATAAACTCAACCACGACTATTTTCGAAAATCCCGCGCAGCCGTATCATACCAAGCTCGAGGGTCGGGTGCCGAGTCTAATTGCAAATGCATAGAAAACTGACCATAGAAGGCTGAATCCGGCCCCATCCAAAATGTATCTATGCTGTTGACATACAATCCCACGGATTCCCTTCGGCTGCTAGCGGTTGAGCTGGGTGGAGGCTACAGTCTTCGTAGTCTGGTTGATGAGTGGAATAAGCCATCCGCCCTGACGCGAACCTTCCACCCCAAGCAAACAAATTACTTACTTACCCTCAACCAAGCCAAGCTGCTTACAAACCACCATCCCCTGTGCTGTAGCATGATTGCTCATCTCCATCTCAGCATCTCGTCTTTACCAAACCCTTACCAACTCAATCCGCGACCCTTGCCCCTGCAAAATATAGCCCCTCCCCGCTGATATAATGCTTATCCAGCAGCAACAAGGACTTGGGTAAAAAACCCTGGGCTATCAATAATACATGCCAAATCAATCCAAGTATGACGAGGAAAAAAAAGAGGTAAGTATGTCGTTAATAGGTAGGTACTCACTAAGCAATTACCCATGGCTTACCTACCTAACCCCACGCGGCATTGTCTCCAAAAATTCCGATTCCAATTGCGTGCAAATAAAGGTTACTGAAACGGTATATAAGGAAGCAAAGTTCGCCCCGTCCCAGGTGTTTTTTTATTTAGAAAGATGCAATATCCAAGTCTGAATTTACTAGTTTTGTTGTTGGGTATCGGCATTGGGTATTTCTACTACTCCAATTGGGACAATAGCGAGGTCGATCGATATCGATATCCAGGCGTCGTTGCGAATATTGCTAGACAGCAGGTCGAGGTTTTGAGTGCGAGGTTCTTCCCGCCGGCTACTACTACTGCTACTGCCACTATTACTACCACTACCAGCGTCGAAGCTACAACCAAGTCCGACGAGCCCTCAACTCTCTCCCCTACCACCAAAGTCGAGCTCAACAGAGACCCCATAACCATGCTCCGCCGCAGCATTCTTAAATCGTTCCTCGCCGTCGAAAAATCCGAAGGCGCCGGCGCCCGCGTGCGTCGGTCGATCGGGGTTCCCCAGCTCCGCAACTTCACCCCCTTCCTCATGCTTGACCACTTCACCATCGGCCCCGGGGCGGGTTTTCCCGACCATCCGCACCGCGGGCAAGAAACCATCACGTACCTCCTGTCCGGCTCTGTCGACCACGAGGACTTCACCGGCTCCCGAGGGACAATCCGCTCTGGCGACCTGCAATTCATGACCGCCGGGCGGGGAATAGTCCACGCCGAGATGCCCGGGAAGCCGGACCCCGCGCACCCCGGCGCGCCCAATGTGGGCATGCAACTGTGGGTGGATTTGCCCCAGGAGCTCAAGTACTGCGAGCCGAGGTATCGGGATCTGAGGGCCGAGGAGATCCCGCACGTCAAGTGCAGTGAGGGAAAGGTGGATATCAAGATTATCAGTGGAGAATCCCAGGGGGTAGAGAGCGTCAAGGACTTGGCTTACACCCCCGTCTGGCTCCTCGATATCGCAATCGCCCCCGGTGGCCGTATCGCCCAACCCCTACCAAAGGGCTGGAACTCCTTCATGTACATCCTCTCTGGCAGCGTGCACGTCCACCAGACATCCTCCGCGGAAGACTCCGGGACGAAGGTCCCCGAATTCCATAATGTCGTGTTTAATAGGGAGGGCGAGGGCGTGGATTTAGCCGTCCCAGGAACGAGCCGGGAGAGTGCAAGGGTCATTTTGGTTGCGGGAAAGGTGCTGGAGCAGAATGTGGTGCAGTATGGGCCGTTTGTGGTCGAGAGCCAGGAGGCGGTGTATAGGGCGATGAGGGATTACCAGGGGTATACGGGCGGGTTCGAAAGGGCGAAAGGGTGGAGGAGTGAGATTGGGAAGGCGATGGGTTGAGTCGTGGGGAGGGGAGGAATGCGGGATTGGGTGGGCAAGTTTGATTGCCGCATTTCTGCCCCCTCGGGTGATTTACAATACATATTTGCGAGTGGAGATCTGGAGGATGGGTTGCATAAAGGGTTGGATTATTGGTGTTATATTGGTGTCCTGCTTTTGCCTTTTTCTATTTGTGGTTTCATGATGTGTTAGAATATCACTGTGGGCCGTACTTACGATACGAAGTGCTATATTATGATCAATTTCTACACCTACCGCTTGCTATGATCTTGTGTTCACTCGTCCTCGTAAATCTCCACTATCCTTATAGCAATTTTGAAAGTGTAGACTTCTGCAATTTATCCCTCGGCTTGCAAGTAAAACGCTTGCCCTCAGTGCGACTTCCAGTCCGCCGTATTTCATCTCCCTAGGCTCTCCAGAGAGCTGAAATAAACACGCCTACAACCCCTCCTCCTCCATCGCCCTCAACTCCCTCGCCTTCCTATCCTCCTCCTCCTGCTGCCTCTTCCTCTCCCATTCATCCCACTCATCCTTCGCATCAATCCACCTCTCCTTCACATCCATAACCTGCATCCCCTCCGCTCCACTCCACCCCTCTCTAACCGCCACTCTCCAAATCTCATCCCCGGCCCCCTCAGCGCCCCCAAATGCATACCCTCCTGCGCGATCAATCACCTGCAATAAATGCGTCATGGACGTCTTATCCTCCACCGCCAGCGTCTCGAATGCAACTAATCCAAAGTCTTCTACTAGCTCTGCGATTGCAGCGTTCAGGGCGTAGAACTTGGGTGGGCATTCGGCGTTGAGGAAAGGGAGGAGGTAGCTGAGGGAGTGGACGTCAGTATAGAATTCGAGAGGGAGAGAGAGCGAAGAAGAATGTTGCTGTAGAAGGTCGATTTTGGAGAGAACGTTGAGGTGTGGGAGGTCTAGGGTTAGCATGGACCGGAGGGAGAGGAGGAGGATAGAGATGTATTTTGAGGGCGTAGTCAGGTAGTGTGAGTCGACGAGGTGAACCACGACGAGCTGAGGGTGTTAGCAGTGACTTGCGTGCGTTATCCAGAAAGGCAGAAGGACCATACTCGATATCCAATCTTTTCCAGCCTTGCAAAAATCTTCCGTAGCGAGTCATGATGGGTAAACAACTCCACCTGCCCCGGACAATCAAACAATATATAATCCTCTGCCCTCAAACATTAGCCCCAGCCCAATCCCCCTCCCCCTCCCCCTTCCCCCCTCCCAAACTCACAAGTGACAGAGCCATACCCACCCCCACACCTCCTCAATCTCTCCTCCAACCACGCCATATTCCCCACCAACTCCTCCAATGCATACACCACCCCTCCATTCGGCCCCAACCCTTCATCATCCATAACTTCCTCCAGCGTAATCAATTCCTGGATGTCGATCGCGCAGGGATAATTCGTTTGATCGTTTGCTGGGTCGAGGTTCACGACGCTGCATTTGCGCCCAATGGCGCCGAGGAATTGGTGCATTCCATGGCAGTAGGTAGACTTTCCGGAACCAGGGGGGCCTATCACGAGCTGGAATTGCCCAGGAGAGAAGGGATTAGTGACGTGTTGCTTTTAATTTGAAGAGTGGGGGAGGGTGGGAGGATGTAGTGGATATCAGGGGGTAGCATATATGGAGGATCGGTACCTGGGCGAAAGGCATTGCTGGAGATGTGAGATTGGATGAGTTAAAATTCACTTAGTAGCACTCTCTCTTGCTTCGAGTATTAAGTTGCAGAGTTGAGGCCTCCTATGTGGGTTGTGTCTACCACAGGTGATAGTAATGAGACGTTGGGAGTAATCGAGTCATACTCAAAGACAAAGTACAGTCAATAGCCTCGTAAAACGTTTCGCCAAGCACCATAATATTAATTTCGAGGCTTTGCTCCTGCTTCTACTAAAAAGCACTGTCCTAAAGTATTTTGATTTGACATTGCTTTAAGCATCTCGAATTGGAATAACCTGGCCAGATCACGAACTACATAGCAACTTTCAAACATGACAATTGAGGGTAACATATTGTCATTGCAAGGATATCCAACCATGAAAATGCAGCTGCATGCCATGCCCTTCATCAAACGAAATCATGAGACTCTGCCGTAGATCATCATCAATCCCACGCATGATAATAGTAGAAAGAAAAAAAACCAATCAAAAAACTGATTTCCAATGATTTCAATCAAAAAAAGAATTCCAGCCAATGAGATTCGTTACTGAAGCGAGTTTGTCAAGCTAGAATCGAAGTCAGAAGCAGAATCAGACGGGCACACAGACGCCAGCCCCAGTAACTCCCTCGTATCCGGTGACAGCGGTTCCCAACATATCAGACCCCTTTCAAGCGGCAGTATTTCCCCCTGCCCCCCCCCCACTTTATCACCGGACCTCAGTAACTGCTAGTCATCCATATCCCTCCCCTCCCCATCCCCAAAGTTAGGATCATCATCGTCCCCTCCCACTACCACCCAGGGCGGCAACTCCTCCAACGGGCCCTCACACTCGTCCTTGATAAATTCCACTTTCACATAGCCTCCCGAGCTCTTCCCAACAACAGCTCCATTCCTATTATATTTTTTCCAAATTTTCCCCCTAGCAAGATATGCAGTCTTCACCCCCGCTGCGTAAATTTTTGCCGTTTTCCTACGCTCTCCACCATCCCCAAAGCCTACCGGTTCCTCATCTTCAATCACAATCTTTTCAAGCCACTTCCATCGGGCAAACTCTTCAGTTGACAGGCCAGCTTGTCCGGATGCTAAATGAGTTGCTCCGTCATATGGCAAGCTCCTATTACCAGGCGGTAAAGCCAGCCAGGCGAGATCGGACTCTGTGACATCTGGTGGTAAGCCCATAACCTGGAGTACCCTAGTGGCACCCCGCTTCTGTGCTTCTGCCATAGTAGCTTGTCCCCCTGGTCCACCTTTATCAATCTTCCCTGCAATCGAAGGGTGGTAATCACTCCTTCTAAACACCGCACACTTCCTCCATTCCGCCGCCGAGTCTTCATTCGGGAACAGCCAAGTCTTGGTCGGGTTTCCCTGCAGCTTCTGCGAGCTATTCTCGAACAAAAACTTGAACCACGCATCACAAGCCTCGGCAGTGGTAAATGTGACATTAACTCCAATATTCTCACCCGATCCTGGATCCTCAAAGTTTGACATATCAAGGATATCGGACTTCTGGCGGAATAAGGAGATGAACTCAACCCCGCCCAGGCCATTGGTACGGATGATTGAACTGAGGGTGGACAGTGTAGCATTTGCGGGAAGGTTTGGTATGTAAATATGCCGATATGTGCTCGGATCGGGCTCAGCCACTACATCGCCAGTGGATGATCCAGCTGATGATGCCGCGAGTTGCTCGTTACGGGCTTCGGCCAAAGCACGTTGTAGATTTTTTTTCTCTAAAAACAGCTGCCTTGCAGTCTTCGGACCAGAGGAAATTACAGATGTGGGGGGCGATGGGCTGGAGTCTTCCATCTTAGCCCCGACGCTTGGAACAGTAGCAGTGGAACGCCAATCTGACTTTACGGCCTGAATAAGAGTTGGCCTAGTCTCCAGAGTCGGCCTAGTCTCGAGAGTCGGCCTAGTCTCAAGAGTCGGCCTAGTTTCAAGAGTCGGCCTAGTCTCGAGAGTCGGCCTAGTTTCAAGAGTCGGCCTAGTTTCAAGAGTCGGCCTAGGATACGAACTTTCCACGGCTATAACCGTTTCTATCTCCTTATCTTTCCCTGGGACTGGGTCCCACTCCGTCGATCTCTTCCAGTCATCATCATCAGCATTGAAGTCATCAAAGGTCACCTCGGGTGCAGGCTGTGTTCGTTCCCAGCTTGCAGGTGTAGATAGTCTTTCAACCACCTCGTCTTCAGGTGATTCGTATCCAAGTTGTGGCTGTGGTTGATATTCTGGCTCGGGTTCACGGTAGACTTTTCTGATAGCACGGAGAACTGGAGGTGGAGAAGGTGGTGGCGCTACAGGCGATTCAAGAGGGTGTTGAGCAGCAACGCGTGAATAACTTTGAGGCTTTATTTCAGCCTGATCATCTGTGGAGTCATGAATCTCGTTCCTCGTAGTGGTGGTCTTTGTTTGCCAAACCGGTACTGGCTGTTCGTTGTCTTCATCAAGGTCCAAGAGGTTAAGTTCGTTTAATGCAGTGCGTTTGTGGAGTGGAAAACTCGGGTTGACAGGCGGCGATGTCCCATTTTCTCCTACATGAGCCATAGGGGCCCGATTTGGTGAATGGAGACCGCCTTCTTCGTCATTCTCATGCGTACCCACCCCATCTACCCCGGAGTCTCTGCGTGTTGTCGATTTCGTGGCTCTAATCCTGTGCTTGTTATCATCCTTTTGATGCGCTGTAGAATTCTCGATAATTCCAGTGCCTGTAATATTTGTGCCATTGCCAGTGGTATCGTAGAAACCCACTAAACGCTGCACTACATCTTTTAACATCTCTATTTCGCTCTTCAAGCCAGCAACAGTTTCATTAACCTGGCGCAAGCGGAATTTGTTTTCGACCAGCTCATTGTATTCATGGCGGGAAATGACAATTTGATCAGTCGTAATGGTAGCAGTGTAGGTTGAGGGTCTATGATTTTGACGGTAAGAGGCATATTCAGGCATGATTGATATCTGCCGAATACAAGATGCTTCAGGAAATAGAATGCAGCCGGCCAATAAATGATGAAAATGCGAGAGTATCTTGGTGTCCTTTAACTAGTTCAAAATCTGATTATTGATGTAACTGCCCTCTGATGCCCATTCGAGGACGGCATGAAGGGGAATAAGTGCAAGACTAGTAAATAGAAGAGTGATGGGCTCTTTAACCGTCAAAGAGTACTGGAGCTGCTGCCTTGATGTGAGTGAGCCCTGAACGGTCACAGAAGCAATTGGATAGGTTTCGGGTACCTTTCTTCGTGTCCACGAGACCTGCAGGACCCTTTGCAGCTAGGCAGACAGCCTTGACCTCGAAGACGGTGTGTAGTATGCAGCCAATGTAAAGTCGTTTTGCTCAGGCTAGTGATGCGTGTTTTGACGTTGGGAGTTGCAAATAGTGCGACCAGGGCTATAAGTGTTACTATGATGAATTCCAGAACGTTTCGGTGAATGTATGCTTGTGGCCGGATGACAGAAGATGTGATGCTGATCCCGTTAAAGGATTTTTTCTAAATAGTTTCGTGGGGGCGGTAATTGGTCGCAGCGGTGGGGCCAATTGCTGCTTGATTGCTGGCCTGGAGGCAGGATGCAGCCCCTACATCAGTACTTAAGCCTGAATCGTGCCAAGACCCTTCACCTAACTTTTTGTTTATTCCCCGTGCTGAGGCTAAAATCTAACCTTAATCATGACAAGCACGCCTTATTGGAAAACGCACACCTCATGCACTCCGGTGTCCACGAATGAGCAAACGGCTGGTGCGAGAGCTAACTGCACTCATGACCACGTAAGCGTCCTCCTCCTCCTCCGGTGTCTCCATCATGCTCCCTGACCACGTACGCGTACATATCTACATGCCAGCCGGGTTAATATTGGGCCTTTAGGTGTTTTCGACTAGCAGTTTTACTCCTCAGAGCAGGTCTTGTTCCACTAGACTACGGTGTACTGAAGTTCCTAGAAATACAGTATATAAATCGCATAATGATCGCCCCATTTTATATAGCGAATCTTTTATATGAGGGTAAATATATCATAGAATAACAGTAGCTATACTATATATAAATACCTTATGAGTTCTCACTAGCATTACTATCAATATAAAAGTATATAGTTCATATATACACTACATATATAATGAAGGTCTAAAATAATATTATATTTTAAGCTACCCCTCAAATAAATAAATTGGTCTGGGCACGAGAACAATTATATACTTAAACTACTAACTTAATAAAGTATTTATTATACTATAATTAGACTATCTTATGAAATAACATCCTTAAGACCTTTTAGTACCTCTTTATATTTTCCGATACCTTATCAAGCTCTAGCAGGCTCCACCGCCCTCAGATCCCTAGCTAATCTCAATTATAGCTTCCTCCTCCTTTCTCTGTCATTATAGCATTCATATTTCGAGCTCCTTTATCGCCAATATAAACTTGATTTAAGAGGTTAAATATCCTTAGTAGGCTCTACAATTGTAGTTTACTACTACTCATGAGATATTCCTACTTTAACCCCTCTCTTTCCCGTCAAAAACTCCACTGATCCTTACTTTGTTGAGTAGTTAGAGAGAATCCTGAATATAATAAAGCATGATATGATAAAGCTACCTTAATATTACGAGTTCGAGTATGAGAGACCTCCGAATGCGTTCGGTAAGCGAATCTTATACTATTCCATAAGAGCATCTGGTTGGCACGTAGTCTGGTTGGCACGTTGGCACGCAGAAGATACAACGTTACGTGTATGGTCAGGTCAGTACAAGTACTGGCTAAAGTGGTCATCAAACGTTTTCCTCCCACAGCCAATAACAATGATGTGGATTATGTCACCACCGACTGGTGCAAGACACTCAACCCCACGAGAATATCTAGTCTGGTTGCATCATAATCCATTCTCTCATTGACTAGGAGCATCATGTGCACATGGGAGCACTTTTCTTATCATATGCAGGATCAAATAGAAACACAGTATGAAACCCATCGATACTAGACCAAAAGACTAAGCTCTGGTTACTGATGGATGCTTAAATAGTCTGGTTTGGGGGTGTTGCAGCTAACGTTAAAAGACTATGCCGTACCTCTTATTCAGTAAAAATCGTATGTTCAGCAAGTCACGTCCCAGTCTAGTCCGTCCTACAATGGTTCAATATAGGTGCCGGTACAAAGCCTGTAATCCGTCGGGGGCATTCGACAGATGTAAGTTATTGGTGAGTTCACAAGCATAGATAAAGAAGGCCTTAAGGTAGCATCTTCAGCGTTTAGTGATGAATTTGGGGTTGTGGTTGTCGAGGTCAAACTTGTAGAGCCGCAATTGAGGTGCTGACCTACGGTAGGCAGGCTAGCTCGGTGCTCTAGGTATTAAAACGTCGCTTATTTCTGCGACAACTGCCGTATCCAGTATTCCCAGGGTACTGGGTGCTCCTGTGAAACGCGAAGTATATATGTATTCTAACCTCATGAGTGCTGGTCCTAAAACGGCCCCCTGCTTATTGAACAACTATTTTCCCAACCGCCGCACAGTGGGCATGCCGACATTTTAGCGAGGGCATATACCTAATATATGTACCTCTCCATACCTAGTGCCTACATACCCGGTTCCTCCTCCTCCGAGTCCAATGACAGCTCTAGACAGACCTTCGTCAACAGACTCGCTAACTATAAACTATTATACCCATGAAAATTATGAGGATGCTGCGGGAACATTTTGGCCCAAGCTCCCGCTCGAAAGACCGACGGGGTACCACCCAGATCGGCCATGGCATTCCACCTAGGTAGTACTGTATTTAAGTACCAGTACCGCTATCATGATCCTGCCATGCAGGGGGGTACAGCTGAGAATTGACAGCCCCACTTCGTACGTCGATCGTTTGGTATATTTAGAGGATATCTTGTCCCCTCGTTGATCTCCATCGTCTCTCAATTCAATACCCTTGTCTGTCACACAGTCTCTCTTCCTCTCTTTTTCTTTCCTTTATCAAGCAGCCTCAGGGCGTGCGATGTGTGATATTCATTCTCTTCGAACGTTGATATTTGACAGTTTCTATCCAGGCTTGAGGCCATCTGTAGATTCCTTTCTGCTATACATATTCCCGTTTCATTCTTTACTTCCTCGTCGATCCTGAAAGCTGGCTCTTGGGATTCTTTGTGGAATTTTCGTTATATCGACATTATCCAATTCACTACCTCCGTTTACGCGTTTCTGTGTTGAAGAAGAGGGAAGTTAAAGGAGGCTGGCGTTCATTCATTCATATTCATATTTTCTCCTTTTTTGAGAGCGGACATCCCCAAGAATGAAGGCATCTGTTATCTTGACTGCTGCCGGCTTCGCTGGGCTCGCTACTGCCCATGGTATCGTCCAGGAAATGATCATCGACGGCAAGAGGTACCCCTCTAAACCATCCAAATCTAAATCCTCATTCTAACCCCCCAACCCAGCTACGGCGGCTACCAGCCCTACTCTGACATCTACCAAAATCCCCAGCCCCAACGCATTGGCTGGAGCATACCCAGCAACGGCCCCGTCGTAGACGTCACCTCTAAATCCATCGCCTGCAGCGTTGACTCTCAACCCGGCGCGCTCTCCGCCCCGGCCACCGCCGGCTCGAAGGTCAAATTCTTCTGGACAGAATGGCCTGAATCCCACCGCGGGCCGACGATGACCTACCTTGCCTCTTGCACCTCGGGAGACTGCCGAAAGGAAGACCCATGCACCTTGGATTGGTTCAAGATCGACCACGCAGGGCTCAATGCAGACGGGACTTGGGTCTCGGATACGATCATCAAGAATAATAATACCTGGACGGTGACGATTCCAAAGGAGCTTAAACCAGGCCCATACCTTATGCGTCATGAACTACTCGCCCTTCATTCCTCAAGTCAGGTCAGCGGCGCGCAATTCTACCCCATGTGTGTAAACCTCGAAATCAAGGGAACTGGCACGAGCGTCCCAGATAAAACGGTCAAGTTCCCCGGGGCGTATAAACCAGACAACGAGGGGATTCTTATGAACATCTACTGGCCTGTGCCAACATCCTACGAGATTCCAGGCCCCCCACTCGTCAAGCTCATCTCCGGCAATGGATCTGGCGATGATGGTGAAACCTACACTGAGTCAACCGTCACCCCTACCCCGACCCCCTCCGCCCCAGTCGTTACTCCACCACCGGCCCAGACTCCACCTATAGTTGAGACTCCAGACGCAACTTCAACTGACTCTCCTGTTTTTGAGTCTCCAATTGAGGCCCCGCAGCCCACTGTCACTCCTACTCCTACTCCTTATCCTACCCCTATCCAAGCGCCAGTCGCAACCCCTACCCCAGCGCCAGTAGTCAAGAAGCCGCACTCCTGCCCAAGGAGGCAGGTGAAGCGTGCTATCAGGGAGGAATTGAAGATGAGGAACAGCACTTAATCTTAATACCTTTTTTCCTTATTCTTGTTTGTAGCCTTGCGTACTCCGGACTGGATCCGAGTGGAGACTGGGATGGGGGTGTATATGTATATAAGTATTTGTAAGAATTAGAAGATGATGCGCTTGGGTTGGTGGAGAAAGAAGAGAGAGAGGCTGATATAGTAGTGGCTTGATTGTATAAATATATGAATGGTGGTGATTTTTCTCAGACTGGAACGATATATATCAGATTGAAGCTACCGTAAAAGCGAAGTTGAAAAAGAAGTGGTATAGTGTGAACTACCATATCTTCCTTGAAACAAGCATCGGAATATTACTGACGATTTTTGCCGCTATAATTACACCCACAAATATCTTCTACAAGCAATACCACAAAGTCAACAAATGCGCCATAACCAAAGCTTAGAGATAAGAGTACGCACCCTTTACCGACCTTTCCAGAGAACTTGAATTTTGCTCCACCTCTTCCTTCACCATACCTCCCCCGTTAACAACCTCATTCACACTCTCCCCCTTCCTAGTCTTCCCCTCTCCTCTCTCCCCCCTCACACTCTCCCCCTCATACTCTCCACCAACCTCCCCACAATCCCCTCAAACACCCCCCTCAACCCACACCCCCTATACCTTTCCAACAACCCCACCCCCCCACCCTCCCTCTTCTCCACCAACCCCACAAACCCCCCATCCAGCGGCACCCCGCCCCAAAACTCGACCCCCGACTCCCTCGCCAACTTCTCTCCTCCTCCCTTACTGAATACCTCCGTAACGACTCCGCAGCACGGACACATAAACCCGCTCATATTCTCAATGACGCCCAACACCGCCACTCCCGTCTTGACACAGAAATTAAGCTCCTTCCTAACATCCGCCGTGCTGACCGCCTGCGGCGTTGTGACCAGCACCGCGCCCTTCGGGTGCGTCTTCGGATTGCCGTAGAGCGCCTCGATCAGGGAGATATGCTCGTCGCTGGTGCCGGGGGGCGTGTCTACAAGCAGATAATCCAGCCCAGGGGTCCACGCGACCTCAGCCAGGAACTGTCTGACCATGGCGGTCTTTTTCGGCCCTCGCCACACGATACTTTTATCCCTGTCCGCCTCTGGCAGGAGGAAGGAGAGCGACATGCATTCCACGGAGCCATGGGTGTCGGAGGCAGGGATCGCGGGGATGGGCGACCAGCCGTGCGGGGTTTGGACGATGCGCGAGGCGGAGGGCAGGGAGAGGAGGTGTGGGATGTTGGGGCCGGTGAGGTCGATGTCGAGGATGCCGATCTTGATGGAGGGGGATGAGAGGCAGAGAGCGAGCGCGAGTTGGAGGGTGGTGCTGGATTTGCCGACGCCGCCTTTGCCGGAGAGGATCTGCGAGGGGAATTAGCATCGGGGGTGGAATGCGCAGTTAGTGGGGAAGAAGGGGGGGTGTACGAGGACGATGTTTTTGACGCTGGAGAGGCCGGGAGTGGGGGGTTGGTCGGCCATGGGTGGGTAGAGGCTCGATAGTGTATTGTTTTCCACAATTCCTTCTAATCAAAAACCTTCAAAGCTCACGGTATATCGAATTCGAAAATCTTATCGGCAACTGCACCTGTGCACTCACAGTTGCTCATGATCCTGGCTGCGGAGGTTTGAGGTTTATCGATTAGAAATCCCCGCTTATCAAATCGCATCGAGCGTGCTTGCATACGTAGTACATACTTATGCACAGAGCGATAGATACTGCATAAGCCATAAGCGAAACTAAAGAATGAACGTTGCATACGCAATGGCGATCGAACAGATCGGCTGTCTGAACAGTTCCTTATAGATTAAAAGATATATATAAGAGTCTTTCGCCACAGAAATCTCTAAAAATATAAAGAGATACCAAGTAACTTTGCGAATAGAGTAAAGTAATCCCTCTATCCCATCCCAAACTATCTATATCCCTCTGTTGAATGAAACACCCACATCATGCATCACGCATCAACTCTGGGTATTGATCATTACTTTATAGCGGGTAATCCTTCCATAGGCATTCCGTATCCTCCCCCCCCAACTCGCTACCTCCTAAACTCTCCCCAGATATACGGTAACAGCACCACGCACGCCGTCCACAGCACTCTAACCCCCTGTAACACCCCCACGACCCACCTATCTACCCTCCACCCCACCTCCTCAAACAACTCGCCAATCCCACAAAACGCCACAGCAAAAAAATGCCAAAACAACACCCATGGATTCCTCTGCGTCGTGGCCAACAAACTCGCCGGCCCATCTACACACTCCCCCCCTCTCTGAAAATACTTAAAACACGCCTTCTGCAAGACCCTGAGCTCGTTTGAATCCGCAGCGAATAGCGTATACAGTGCTATACTTAGAATATTTACCGTCGAAGACCCATTTGTTTTTGAGCCTTTCCGCCGCCAGTGGAAGTCCGTTAGCACGTTTGTGACTTCGTAGTGGTCGTCCAGGTCTGGGAGGTTCGCTGGAGAAAGGAAGTCTCGAAGGAGAACGACATCGGAGAATGCTACGGTCATGCCCCCGCCTGTTAATGGATGTCGCATGTTGTTCGCGTCCCCTACCACGAGTAATCCGGGAACTGTATTGACCGTCGCTGGTAAAAATGAATTAGGCATACTGGGGTACCTCTCGCTTGCTAGTATCGCCTCTTTGAAACTAGGTTTTAGCACCTCTGGTACATCTTGGATCCGAGATTGAAGATGCTCCCGCATTTGTCCCGCAGGGATTTTTTGTCGAACATCAATCAGCGCGCGGGTGGAGTGCGTGCTGATCTGGTAGAGCAATATCGGGGCATTATCTCCTAGCAGAACATGCCCATGATGTAGTCTAGGCATTACTGCGTCTTTCAGCTCCAGCGCAACAAATGTACTAGTTACCTCCGTCTTTTTCTTGACAAGATGTTTTCTGAAATTTGATGCGTAGCCATCGGCGGCGATGGTAAGAGAGGCAAGGAAATGTTCATCCTGCTTCTCCCCTTTCCGTCGACAAGTCACGCCTAGGACTTCTCCGCTTGAGGTATCTTTGAGGAGGTCCTTGACAGTAGCTTCGAGAACTGTGACATTTGGTGCTTGCGCTGCCGCGCCGCGGAGTTTCTGTACAAAGCGGCCGTGGTGGAAGGAGCGGCCTTGTGGGCAAAGTCCGGTCTCGGGATCGGGGGGAAATGGGATGTGCACGCCTTTTCCGTGGTAAATGACTTCATACCCGTTGACGTTGATTGCGTCGATACCCTCAAGACAGCCTATCCGTGCATTAGCTCAATCTTGCCCCCATGAGATAAGATGTTGATGGAGGGAGTCCACCAGATAGTCCTAATTTCGTCAGCATCTTGACACCCCCCGGCTGGAGCAGCTCTCCAACGATACGATCTGGCTCGGAGAGATCCCGCTCGAGGAGGAGGACGCTGCGGCCTTGGGTTCCGAGGGTGTGGGCGAGGGCAGTGCCGATGATGCCAGCGCCGATGATGGCGATGTCGTAGGTGCGGGGATTTGTGGAGGAGGTGGTGTGCCCGTTGAAAGCGGCGCCGTTCCCGTTCATGGTGGTGCCGGTCATGGCTGCTGCTGTAGAGAGTGCTTGTGCTTGAATAAGCTGTGTCTGAATCGTAGATACGTCCTTAAACGATCGTGAAACCTGTTCGTGAAGTATATCCCGTCTCTATGTGTCGTCGCCCGCAGGTACAGTTGAGGCCGTCACTTTCTGTGCCACAATTGTCCGCGATTTCTTCAGGCCCACAGCCAAACCTCTACTCACAAATTCAGGGGGATCAAAAAGACGCCAGATTCCGAATCTGAGCTCTTGCCCCAAAGATGCGAGCGAAATAAGGTATCGTTTTTTTTTCCGATCCAGCTCAAGGTCGTACGAGAGTTGGTACTGGCGACTCCCTGCAGCCGTTTGGCAGCAGCGTTCTGCAGGGAAAACAACGACGAGTGGACGAAGCGAACAACAAAAGAAAAGAAAAGAGAGATGAAGCTGTAAGTTGAGTAGAAAGCTTGAAATTTAGGGGCCCCAATATCAACGATTTCTCTCACGTGCAATAGACGTTTTTTATTTTCTTTTTTTTCGCGCGAGGCGAATCATGTGAAAATTGGATGTTCCGGGGCTTGGGCGGCATGTTCATCCTGACCAGGGTCGGGCTGACCAGTGGTTACGTTGAGCAGATTCAGATTTGTATTTGTTCTGTTTACTTGCTGATAAAAGCTGCTTCCAGTTCTTATGATCGATAGCCTCGCACCCATATTTGAGCATGGATACACGTTCGTGAGCTCATAGGGCATCATTTGCTATTATGGCCTGGTGTGGGATCTTGGTCCGACTGGGTTAAATTCCCCATGTGGCACAAATCCAGTAATACAAAGGGGTATCTATCTGATCATCCACAAAAATGCATCCTATTGACGGTACTTCAGTTCACCAACGCAGGATATATATGAACATATGCTAAACATCATCCTACCAGCCCACCCCACGGCTTCCCTGTTAAAGCAGCTCCACCTCCCCCCCCAACACCCACTTCCTCACCGCCCTATACCTCACCACTACCACATCCCCCCTGCTCAACTCGACCCTCGCATCCGTCCCCTTCACCACCAACTCCTCCCCCTCCCCCAACTCCCTCACAACCCTACAAAACACCGCCGAATCCAAGTCCGGTTCCTCAACCATACTGACTCCCCCCGCTGCATCATCCAGCCTCCTCAGTTGTGCGGGGAAATTCCGCAGGAATGACGAGAGGTAGTGGTTATTTAGGAGGGCGAGGTGGGAACGGAGATAGGATTTTTCTGGGTCAGAGAGGTGCGAGAGGGCGGAGGGAGAGTTGATTAGGTAGAGGAGGTGTTTGTCGATCTAGATGTTTGTATATTAGAGATGAACCTTACTGCGGTGGGGGCGAGGGGGAATATTACTTTTGCCATCCTCGCCCTCAAATATGCCCTCACAAGGAACTTGACCCTCTCCAATTCTGTCTGTATCAGAATCAACCGGAAATTCGCATTCGGCTCCAGATCTCCCGTTTCTCGTTCCACTATCTCTATCTTCCCGCACCGCACACATAATTATATACGTAATTAGCCCCCGTCTAATAGCAATTAAGTCTCCACCCCACTATCCAACTATTCCATCCAAAGGCATGGATAATAGATAATGTACCTGCTCTCTAATCCTCTCCAAAATCCTCTCTAGTAATGGCCCTTGGTAGGGTAATATCTCTGGTGCACCACGCTCTGCTATCCATTGCTTTGTCAAGTCGTTTAGGTCTTGGGTGCTGGAGGGAACGGAGCGTTTGTCGAATTCGGCGAGGATGTCATTGATATCGTCGTCCATTGTCTCGGGGGGGCCCGAGGAGGAGGGTATTGGTTCGAAGAAGCAGATAGCAGGGCGCAAAAAGTCGAGTTACGAGGTTGCCTGGTGGAATTGGAGCTTCAATAGCTACTTGTAATATTGAATCGTTGGTTGGAGCTACGAATCACGTTAACGGGAGATCTACATGAATGCATGCATGCCGCCATAAGCCTTCACGCTTTTCACAGCCAAATTCGGAAAAATATCTCCAAAAATAAAGGCCTAGGTAAAAGTTATACATACCACTGGAATCCTCTCTAAAAGACTAGCAGTTCGGGAAACTCTATCTAGATTTGCAAGCTATAGGTGGCCCGCGTGAAGAGTATAGATATACCCACTGAAACTTCGATGCTGTGCTATGCATCAAGCTAAGTAAAGAAGCCATAGCTTATAAGGTGGAGGATCTGAACAACTTCTCAAAGCCCAGAGGGGCCCCATAAGAGCTCCCCTACTGACACGGGCGACGGAAGTCGATCATATGGTTTATACAATCATTGTTCCCATAGTTGAAGGTTTTTATACGGGGAAGCATATTCAGCTAAAGCGTGAAAGAGAAATGTTCCACAGAGACGACAAAGAATTTATTATCGTGGACTTGCTTTTGGTGGGGGAAAAACACTTTATTCCCGTTGTGAGATCGAACAGAAGCTCTATTGGGAGGCAATGCGTGCTAGCAAATGAAGGATATGCGTCTGGCAGATTCTCGACTATGATCATTACTTGAAAATATATCAGAGTCACTTCATTCGCACCTTTGCATTGGGCAACGGAGGAAGGACATTTTTCGACTGTGAACGTACAGGCTGAATAATAATGGAGTGAATGTTAACGCATGAGCCCTCGGTGTCAAGTCCGACAGGGCGCATACAAACAGCAACCCCACCACAAGAACACAACACAACAGCAATTCACCATTCCAACCAAACATGACCACGGCAACCCACCCGCCCCGCCGCGGCGCCCTCATCGCCATCGAAGGCCTCGACCGCGCTGGCAAATCTACCCAATGCCAACTCCTTCTCGACCGCCTCCAGCGCGAAGGCCACAACGCCGTCCTCCAAAAGTTCCCGGGTACGAACCAACCTACCCAGATCCATCTGGGCTAAATGGCTGCCATTCATTTCCAAGACCAGCCGGGTGGATTGGGCTGACCTCCCTCCACAGACCGAACCACCCCCATAGGAACCATGATTGACTCCTACCTGCGCTCGGGCTCCGACCTCGAAGACCACGCAATCCATCTCCTCTTCTCCGCAAATCGCTGGGAGCTTGCGTAACGCCCCTCCTCTTTCCTACCTCCTTCTCAATCCTACCCACAAACACCTCAACTAATCCCGCCCCCCCAGAAATAAAATCCAAACCCTCCTCTCCACAGGTTACACCGTCCTCCTCGACCGATACATCCACTCCGGCATTGTCTTCACTACTGCAGCAAAATCTCTCCTTCTCCCCTGGTGCCGCTCCCCCGAAATTGGCCTCCCCCAACCAGACCTTGTCCTCTTCCTCGACATCTCCGAGGAAGATGCTGCTTTCCGGGGCGGATACGGTGAAGAGAGGTACGAGAAACGTGAGATTCAGGACAGAGTGAGGATGGTATTTGGGGAGGTGCGGAAGGAGGAAGAAGGGCTTGTGAATTGGAAGGTGGTCGATGCTGGGAGGGGTGTGGAGCAGGTGGCAGGGGAGGTGTGGAAGATCGTGAGTGAAGTGGTGGAGGGGGAAAGGGGGGAGTTGAGGAAGTATATGGTTGGATCCTAGGAAGGTGGTGTGAGGATGTTGTACAGAGCTCCAGTAAAGGTGAAGGTAGGCAGAGTGGTTATTAATTGATACCATTACGGGGTCCCTTTCTAACCTAGTGAGTCATATTCATGAGTGCCGAAACCTGACTCTTGACCTCGGGACAGCAAATTGAATTTTATGGTCTCATAATGCGGCCCTTCAAGAGCATAATGGTACTTATATAAATATATACTTAGTACTACTTCCCATCTCCACATCTCCCGCTCTCTCCCCTGTGATGGTAGGATAAATGCATTAGTATCCCAGAGCGATACAGCATGCTGCGGACTAAGAATGAAATCACTCGACCCAATTTTTACCCCCCATATTAGATATAACTCCCTGTGAAAATCCCATTACAGTGATAAAAATGTACATAACCAAACATTTCCAGCAAAATAGGAGAGAAGCACTCATTTCCCGCTGCTAATGCCACTGTCAAAGAAAACTGCACCCATCTCGTTACACCATACTCCTAGGCTAGTACAAACTCCATTCCCCTCCCTTTCACCATCTCCGCAATATGCACTGCCCACTGCGGCCACTTCTCCTTCTCTGCCACATGAGAAGCCCCAGTCCCACTGCGTTCAGGGTTCATAAACCTCTTTCCTATCCAGAACTTTTGCATGACAGCCCTCTCGTGGAATAAAGTCATCCTTGGGAGCGCATTGACAAATCTCAAAAGCCCATCGGGTGTGATCTTTCCAGGAGTATTCCATGGCTGCAGGTCTACCCCCAAATTACAAGGTCTTTGGTCATCATCACCATCACCACCTACCCCATTAAAGTGCAATTGCCGGAGCAATAAGCCTTCAGCGTCACCCCCAGCGCCATTATCCAGAATACCGAACAGAAGCGTGAATACCCGGAGCTTCCGGAGCTGTGTAAATAGCCACAGGGTATCGTCCACCAGTCCACCATGAACGGTAAACACGGTCTGTCCTGATGGCATCAACTCTAGCTCTTCGAGGGAGGATCTCCAGGTGTTCGTAAACAGGCCGAAGGCAGGGGGGTTTTTTGTGCTCAAGCTGGGTCTGTAACTTGAGGGTAATATCACTCTCGTTGCAGGGTGATATTGTGGGTTGGATGGTGGAGTGGAATGGGTATCGAAGTTTGGTGAACCCAGATCTGCGGCGTTAGCACTTGAGTTGCCCACGGGAGTAGAAGGCCGTGGGGGTGACCGTGGCCGGGACACGTTGCCCATATTCACGTCTTGGTCAAGTGCATCATCTGCCTGGAATGGGTCGATACACGAACATAGCAGGACCTCCGCAGCGTAGCCAACAGCCTTCAGTCGCTTGAGCTGGCTGAGCTTCATCAACACCTCAATTAACTTGTACCGTCCTTGCTCACGGCAATGCGCTATTGAGGTGAAGTCATCTGTGCTAGCCCCATTCGAAAAGTATCCAAGTTCTAAAGTCGTGAGCGTTTGTGCGAGATGCATCACAAATGCGCCAATTTGCTCAGGTACCTTCGAGCCCGTTGTCGTACGGTTAAGCACAAGCGTCTTAATTGGCGGCGTTGACCTAGTCCCTGTGCTCTTGCCGTTAAAAAGATTATGTTTCAGAAGGATTGAAAACGAAGTAGGATCAATCATGTGATAATTTGTTTCCGAGTTTGTGATACCCCGGAAGCCTTCCACAGCAAGATACTTAAGTTTCTTCAATAGCCCAGATTTGAATGCCCACGCTGTCGGCTCAAAAGTTGTGGGTGGGTGATGCACGTGGCGGTTTTCAAGATCAAGTCCTCTCACACGACACCCTTTTCGGCCCATTCTATCCAGTAGCTGCCATGTATTCACTGTATCTCCTATACCACGCAATCGGATAGCCTTGATAGTACGAGCCTGGCGAATCAGAAACTCTGAAATATGATCTAGACCCCATCCCCAGTCATCTGTAAGATCAAAATCTATCATAGTCACACTGTTTTCATTCAAAGCGTCAAGGAATCCCATATTGCGGTGGCACTCTTCCGTAGTGTTGGGGACGCCGGTCCATACACGCCGTGCTCCTGTTATTCGGAGGGAGAATGTATAAGTTTTGTTTATTGTCTTGTTGTCTGGGCCGATAAAGGAGGGTCGAATAGCCTTGATTGCTCTCCCAAAGGCGGGCGTAAGGTTTTCTTGACCAGATATCTCGAGATTGACTAGTCGCGAGAACTTGCCCACGTTTTCGAGCATAGGCTGAACAACTGTCCTTGCAAAAATCTCGTCAGGCCAGACGTGGCTCTCAGTCACATCATCTTCGATAAACACGTTTACCGACTTCAGGTGTTTGATTTGAGGTAATAATACTAACCCTCGTTAGTCAGTAAAGTACTCGGAAACAACTTAGTACTCGGGCACCGTACTATTCAACATTTTAGATAAGATGTTTAATTCTCCATCATGCATGCCTCCGAAATGCTGAGCCATGAAGCTCTCATATTTTGTTCCAACCGCGAAGAGCGCATTTCTTATAATTCGATACCGATGTGTATGGTATTTGTTCACCACCAATGCCATCACCAGCAAATCCAAATTCTCTACATATTGTAGGTAAGGATATGATGTAGCATTGCTCGCCCCGAGTTCGTCTTTCCAAAAACAAGACAAAAGAAGTGTTCTCCAATAACATGCTTGCCGGAGCACTAGCTTCAGGCTTGCCGCGAGAGGTCGTCCATTAAAAAAAGGGGAGCCAGAATATGGTACTGCTGCGTAAGAGTTTTCCTTGCGGTCTTCACATATCATTTATTAGCGACTGAGCTGTATTCCCTTTCAAAACTCTGATTTAGAATCGGCAGGGGCAATGCTCACAAGGTTGCGGCGGTATGTATTCAAATATACCAAAACCACAATAACGGTATAGCACAGGCAGGACAACATTGGCCCATAGCTGTAAAGTCAGAGCGCCTAATATACGAACCATTGTAGTCGACTACCACATGTGTGAAATGACTTACTCTACATGTGCTCCCACAAGTCTTTAGCTCCGACACTTCTCTCCTTGCCGCAAGAATCTCAAATATGAAACACAGTATTTCTACTGGCAGTTTTGCCGCATGCGAAGTTCTTCTAGGCTGTATTTGCCTCTCATCTAACGTCAATTCCGCATCACCTAACACTGGTGAGAATCGCGCGGGGGTAGGGGTGGAAGCTGTGAATACTGCCAAATCTTGTAAAAATGTTGAGTCAGGCAATTGTCGGCCGTGACGGTCTCCCCTCTCCCGGGTTTCCCAAGGAGCTGGATTTCCCATCAACGCCATGGCTTGGTAGATGAGAATATATCTCATAAAGCAAGTATCGTGTCCAGCCGTACGTTGCACCTTAATCAAACAGCTATTCCCCTTTCATTCACAGTAGTCTTTTCGCCCTCATATAAATACCATCCACTAAATTAGGTACCTATGGTGAATCCAGATGTGAGGCCCATTCACTTCCGGCTGATATTCGTATCATGCGTAGCGTAGAGTGCGTTCTCGTAGACCAACACCGTATCAGTTAGGGGAAGCTTAAGGCCGAGTAAATTGATAACAGCGTACCGTCCGTCGCTATTGGGTCGAAGGCAAAGACGTGTTCAGGTATATATATAAGATAGCTAAAGTAGTGTTTGTATTTGTCTTTCTTTCCAGTCAACATCATTCCGTACGGCACTTATCAGGAACTACGTCTACATGGAGTGAGACAATGCAGGCCTTAGTTTTCCGAGGTCAGGAAGCCCCACGCTGGCTTTAGTCTGGCTTTTCCGACTTAGGAGAACAGTAAATCTTGCGATTGCGGCTTGTGTCCAAAAGGCCCATTTCACCTATTCATCTAGGTTACCAACAGGTACAGGTAAAGTTGAGTACATGTACTCTACTGTCCATATGCTCAGTGCCGTAATACGGAGTATGTTCCATTGCGGTGGTAAAAAGCTAGCAAGTAGTCTAGCACGCCAGCAAGCGCCAATCCCAATGATACATAAGTATGTATCCAGTTTTGCACTTCAGGGTACAATTACCGATCTGACCGCTCTGACCAACTCTAGATCTTCAGACGATAAGCTTGACCAATTGCGGATATCGAAAGGTTGTTTTTGTTTTTCTTGTGGTACAGCTCTGCTCATAGGAATATGTACCCTACAGCAGATTGCGGTGGTTCCCTTCAAAGGTTCTGAACAACGGGTGATAGTCTACGAGAGGCTTGTGCCAACCAGACTACCTCTAGGTAGTCTCTGTGGGGGCCGCATATAACCTCTCCTCAAGGCAATCAAGCTCGTAATATCCTGTAGAATACTTAGCAGCCTTGGAATTAAATCTCTGGAGATAAGTACAGTACATAATCTGGTTGAAAGTCCATGTCATAGTCTCAGAGGGACTTATCTCTTAGTGCAGCCAGACTAGTTTCGGCGTAGCAATGAGCACGTGTTATGTGACTAAGCATTTCCTCACCCACGGGTTTTGGAACCAACCCCTCGGATCTGACTTGAAAGCCACCTATCCCGCTCAGAATGTCTACCCCAACGAAGAATGTTTACGGCACTCCCGGTGATACTTCATTTCGCAAAAAGTACGACCGCGAAGAATATGCTGCCAAAGCTGCTGCCCGCGAAAAGGAACACAAGGATCAAAAAGATCACAAACTCTTTCTCGGCAAGCACCGTCGCGAGCCTACTCCACCCCCCGATGCAGTGACTACCGCCCGTGCCAACCGACTCAACCTAGAAGAGAACCTCAATAAAACTACCTTGGTCCCTGCTGGCGCCAGCGTCGGAAAGCGTGGGAAGGGGGCGGGTTTCTACTGTGACTCGTGTGATCTCACCTTTAAAGACAGTTTACAATGGGTGGACCATCTGAATAGCAAACAGCATCTATACGCCACTGGACAGACAGGAGAAGTACAGAGAGCTACGCTAGAGGAGGTCAAAAAGAGGTTAGAATGGCTGAGAGCCAAAAAGGCACAGGAGGAGAAAGACAGAGTTGAAGGGACCGGGGTGGATCTCAAGAAAAGATTGGAGGAGAGAAGAAATATTGAGGAAGAGGAGCGACGGGAGAAGCGGGAGAAGAGGAAGGAAAAACGGAAGGCAGCAAAAATGAGACGGGAGGAAGATTCAGTAATGACTGATGCTGGCGTGGCTATTGGCGGAGCTGAGGATATGGATGCTGACGCGATTGCCATGGCGAGAATGATGGGGTTTGCTGGCGGCTTTGGAACAACGAAAAAGGGTTGAGGCTGTTCCATCCTCTGAAATTGCATCAGTCCTCCATTCCTTGTGGCAATTTGAAATTTCTTGCATTGGGCGGTGTTTTTTCTTTGGCGAGGCTACTTGGTTGCATTCATATTGGTTTCACGTCGACGAGAATACGTCTATAAGGAGATATATCCAATAATATTCATCAAACGTTACCCTGATTTTTTCGCGCAAGGGAGGCGCTTATTAACTTCATGCCAGGTGTGTCTTAGGTGCTAAGTACCTATTTGTATGACAGTGGCCATGATGAGGGTCGTGTTGAGATAACCCTTATAGTCATGAGGGGAGCCATGCAACATGTCCGGTACTTAATCCCTTCGAAATCGTACTCTCTTTTGTTTTGGTTTGGTGGTGCCGAGAATACCAAGTCTCTCTCGGCTCCTTAAGTCGCTTTGTGAGGTGACTCTAACTCGATATTAGTATCAGTTACCGCCTCAAGTATCCCCATTTCTCCTTCAAGTCGAGTAAAAGAAGTGCTTAACCTCTTGCCCCTTAACCCGCCCCCGCTCTCAGACTTTTGAGATGCGAATCAACTTTTTTGTTTTTAAATTACTACCGAGTCTGATTATTTCTAACTGAGACTTACCTCGGGGAGTAAGTACTACAACTCTTCTATACGCAAGGATGCTGCTTGACAGGTCAACCAAGCATTGGCGTGTACGTTGGAATCTATTGTATACGCCGTGCTCGGTTGACCTGTCGGTGACTTTACCTCAGTGGTGAAAGGACCGAGGATTTGGGTATGATGGGGCCTGGGATCCCAGGTCGACCGAGAGGCTAGCCAAATCAAGGGATATAAGCTCTGTAGTCTGGTTGGTAATGTCTGATAATGGTGTTTATTCCTTTATCTAAGCTAATCCTAAACAAGATCCTATAGTGGAGAAAATAAACGAGAACAGGAATATAGCATAATAGATTATGAAAATACAAAAATGGATTCGAGGCTGAACACTATGCAACATAAAAAGATTCATGAAGAGTGATGGATTCGTTAATAACATACTTACCAGGTGTTGTGGGCATAGGTCTAAAATTGTGTAGCTTCGTCTTCGTGAGTCTTCCTGATCTCCATCCACTTCCCACTTGCTAACTCGACTCTGAATGCCCAACGCACTTCCCGTCCAATGACTCAAATCAAACCCATCAACATCACTGTGACGATTCCCCTCGTCCACCCTGCATAACCCACGAGAAGACTAGCACTGCCTTTCTGGTCTTGGTTCGTATCATCGCTTGTATTGTCCCTACCATTCGTAGTGGTGGGATTGTTCTCCATCACGGGTACATCGGGGGCCTTTTGTGGCTTATCATAGTCGTCGTCGTCGTTATCATCATCACCATCATCACCATCA
The DNA here is from genome assembly GCA_015179035.1 of Tirmania nivea. Classification (NCBI taxonomy): domain Eukaryota; kingdom Fungi; phylum Ascomycota; class Pezizomycetes; order Pezizales; family Pezizaceae; genus Tirmania; species Tirmania nivea. The sequence continues at coordinate 777,137 of WHUY01000011.1, read as the reverse complement.
TCACCATCATCACCATCATCATCAGCCCCTTTTCTTCCAACAACCGCCTTTTTCTTAGTGTCGTTATCATCATCACCATCATCACCATCATCACCATCATCACCATCATCACCATCATCACCATCATCACCATCATCATCAGCCTCTTTTCTTTCAACAACCGCCTTTTTCTTAGTGTCGTTATCATCATCACCATCATCACCATCATCACCATCACCATCATCACCATCATCACCATCATCACCATCATCATCAGCCTCTTTTCTTTCAACAACCGCCTTTTTCTTAGTGTCGTTATCATCATCACCATCATCACCATCATCACCATCATCACCATCATCACCATCATCACCATCATCACCATCATCACCATCATCATCAGCCTCTTTTCTTCCAACAACCGCCTTTTTCTTAGTGTCGTTATCACCAATCTGGCCAGCTCCACAGATTACCCTCAGCGTGTTTCGTTCGTCCTGACTGCAGGACTCCACACAACTAGCGAAGGCTGGCTTTGGTGCAATACTTTTCACTATTGCGCATAGAATGGTGCCGTCCTTCCACGCTGAAGTATCCGAGACGGAGTCTGGGAGACATTTTGAAATGCAGGGAAGAACTGTACGGGTGGTGGCGGATTGATCAGATAGGGGACTGGCAAAGGTCAATGTATTGAGATAGAGCAGGAAAAAGAGGACAGCTTTGGTGAAGCTCGAGGACTGGGAGGAGGCCATCGTTGAGTGGTGAGTAGGTTCGTTGTTTTGAAGGACGGTAGGAACTTCGTAGGTTCTCTCCCAATTACCTGATTCCTCACGGCGATAGTGGCTGATTTCCCACTTCTAGATTCTCAGCCGCACTTTGCCCCTTGGATAGAGCCAGCGGCTGACACTAACAAGGGAGTGACAGATTGTTCAGCAGTACTCCGTGGAATAAAAGAACAAAAAGAAGAAAATGTCCGGATATCTGTGTAACAACCTTCGGCCGTGTAACAGAGACTTTTGGGAGGTTTTCTTATATGATCGAACAAGCAATAACTCTACCGGATTTCAGGAGTAAAAAATATACCTTCTTGATTGATTGAGAGGTGCACCACGTCACGCACTACCGGATTCTATTTGGCAGCGGAAATCTCCGATGAATTTGAATTCCAGGTGTGGGGCGATAGGGTGTAAGGAAGCAAGTGTATGCCCGTCCACTAATTGAGGTTGGTCCTTATGCTGCTTGCTGCAAAAAAATTCGCCTATAACTGTGGGATTTGATTCCCTTTGGTAGGCAGACGTTTGCTGTTGGTGGTTGGGCCGTGAAGGAGAGGGTATGTGAGAATAGTGGTCCGTTATATTTTTATATTGAGTCACCAGCCTAACTACTGGCCTGAGACTGCAAAGCTCATGGATGTAATTCGATAAGCTCGCCGCACGACAAGATCTAGCCACGCGCCGTACTGCCACTGGTACTCGAGTACGCTTGCGGTACCTGCAAACGCATTGAACCTTCTAGGTAAATTCGGTGTTGGGCCTTGTATTCAGTTCCCGGTCTGCTGGGTCGAACCTACTAATCCAGTGACTGCAGCCGGTCACACAAAGGCCAGAGCATACACAAGGTAGGTACCCTGGTTCACACAAGGCGTGCATGAAGATACACAGACCAATCGTCTCGAAGTTCAGAATTTGCTTGCATGTCAATCTTACACGCCAAATATATCTCTGCCCGGCTTACCGTATCTACTCGAGTTATTCGCTAGTGCCTTGGCAGCGGTCACACAGTATACTAAGCAGAGGGAGTCTAGTGCAGGCGATCAATACATGGCGGCGAAAATGACAGGATTGCTCAGTCAGAGCGAAGCGTAAAAATAATAGGATCAAGGGTCAGCCTCAGGCCATTGTGGATTGGTACCGTAGGTTGAACTATTGCTTCTACTCTTGCGTACCGTCAACTTGAATCTTCCTTACTGCCTACGTGTACGGTACTATAGCACAGACATCTTTGATCTGATCGCTAACTTCAACAACCATAGTATCTGTGTGATCGCTGCCAAGGCACTAGCGAATAACTCGAGTAGATACGGGTATGGCCATCAACCTCCACGACGTGTCATAATTGTGATTGACAGAACAACTTTCTTTTCCCAGAGAATTACGTTTATTGTCTTGGGTATCATCTACCACAGGCCAATTGCGCGATTGTATGCTTGCGGCGCTCCTCCTACTTCTTGCTAAGAAGTACTGTGAACAGCCATCCGCGGCTGCAGGCCAACACTGAACAGGTGGGAGGCCGCTGGGAAAGAACATTCCCAGTCAGTTGAGCAATCCTAGCACATTGATGCCTGCGGTGCAACCAGGCTATGCCTGCAGTGGTATGTATGTACGGAGTACTTACCGCCTAAACATCCTGTGATAAGCATAATAAAGTGACCGCTGATTATGTACCTACCCTATTACGGCAGTCCGGCCGGCCAAGCACAAGCGCTGAAAAGCTTAGCTACCTAGCATGAACGCACAGCCAGCCGCACAGCCATCCGCACAGCCCCTGCCTTGATTACAGTTGGCTGGACAGCTGTTTTATGTGCTAAATTGGGGGCTTCTGCCAACCAGACTACTAAATTGGGTGTCGGCGGGCATAAGCAGGCTACTGTTGGTTGCGGCCTCACTTCCAGAATTTTTTATACATACTGTGCTTGAATATGTGGCGCGATCAGGCTGTGGCTTGGTGACTCAAGAGCTTATATTGTAGATATAATTTAGAACAGTTATGCTCTCTCCAGGTGAGAAAAAGAGCGGGTGATATTCCAAATTGGTAATAGCCATATATGCGGAGTAGTACACAAGAGTACAATAAATACATTTATCATCCAAAAGGTGAAAATCCTCAAACATCTCCAAACCAGCGAATTATCGTTGAGGCTCTATATTTCCCCCTCCTCCTCTCGAACCAACAGCCCCTTCTCCGCCAACATACTCTTTACCTGCCCAACCTCATACTCCCCTCTATGGAACATCCCCGCTCCCAAAGCCGCGTCAGTCTCCGTCCCCTCAAATACCTCAATGAAGTGGTCTGGCCTCCCCGCCCCGGAGGATGCGATCACTGGGATCCTCACGGCCCTCTTCACCGCATTGATCAGCTCAAGATCGAACCCTGAGTTCGTCCCATCCTTATCGATACTATTCAACAGCAATTCCCCGCACCCTAGCGCTTCCACTGCCCTCGCGAGGGCCTGTACACTCAGAGGACGGGATTCGCGGCCGCCTTTAACGGTGGCCTGGTACCAGACGTGGGTCTCCCCGTTCGCGCCGGGGAAGCCTGTGGGGATGTATTCGTGGGGGAAAGTGGGGAGGTTAGGATCGGGGATGTATACCCTCCGAGGGTCGATGGAAACCACGACAGCTTGGTTCCCGTAGGCGCTGGAGATCTGCTCGATTGAAGATGTCCCCGTGGGGATGCCGTTATTCGCGTAGTACGCCTCTGCCGCGGCAACGGCGTCAGACCCGATGGATACCTTGTCCGCACCAGAGGCGAAGTACTCCTTCGCTACCTCCAGCGCGGAGTGGACAGTCCCATCTGGATCCGCAACATCCCTGATGCCACCCCCAATCGTAAGCGGGACAAACACGTGCTTTGAAGTCTGCCTCAGCACCTCTAGCATCGGCGTATCGAGGAGAGGGCAATCCCTGAAACTTGTGATATTCAAGAATGTAACTTCGTCTGCTCCCTGGGTGTAGTATTTCTCTGCCATGGATACGGGCTTTCCGAGATTCCGTACTTGCCCTTTCCCGTTGCTGTTTTCGCGCACGTCGTATTGGTCGCCTTTTGTGACTACGAGATCCCCAGCGTCGTTTGTACGAACATCTAAGCAGGCGATAACTCTCCGAGTTAACCTGCCTCGCTCTTTCTCGTTTTGGCTTGTCCGCAATAGCGTCTGGGAGGGGGTATATTTTTTGATCTTCTCTCCGTCTAAGAACGCCTTGAGCACACGTAACCCCGCAACCCCACTCTTCTCCGGGTGGAACTGCGTCGCAAAAATATTCCCCTTGCTAATCGCGCCGACAAACTCCTCCTGTCCATACTTCCCCACAGCGACCTCCACCCCCTCATCGAGCTGCTTCGCCTCAGAGAGCGGGATACCGTAGCTATGCACATAGTAGTATTTACTCTCTCTTCTTAAACCCCACAGCGATTCTCCCTCGCCAAGGTGGTTGGCGACCGCAGCGCTGTTCCACCCAATATGCGGCACGGATTTATCCTTATCGCCGAATTTCCGGAGTGTGCCAGCAAAGATACCGAGGCCAGAGACGCCGGGTTCTTCTTCGGACGCGGTGAAGAGAGCCTGTAGACCAACGCAGATCCCCATGAATGGGCGGCCCGAGGAGATGTATCTGGTGAGGTGCGGGATGAAGCCGGAGGCGGAGAGCGTGCGCATGCAGTGGCCGAAGTGGCCGACGCCGGGGAAGATTACCCGCTGGAGATGAATTGGAATGTTAGTATGGGAAATTGAGGAGGGAGTGGGGGGAAAGTGGCACCTCTGCATTATCAAGGTCTTTAGAACTCCGAACCCAGTGGACTTCGTATCCGAGCTTCTCGATGGCGTTGACGAGGGACCGGATGTTCCCTGAAACGGTGTCGAGGAGGTGCACGGTTTTTCCCATGGTTGTCTGCTCAGTGCTCAGTCCAGTTGGGGTGCAACTGAGGATCAATTGGGTTTGGGGAACGAATGTGGACGGTCCGCGAAGGGGAGCTGATATCAGCGAACGACTCAGGGAATTTCTGGGTCAGGGACTAGGGATTTTTAGTGCCCCGCGGTTTGCCAAGGTGGGGGGTTTGGGCCTATCTGGGTTGAGGGTAATGATTAATCAACCACCATGGAACTCCAACTATGCGCAATTGCGCAGGCTGTAGCGTTTCACGGCTCACAAACGACTGACTATTTCCCGAGGAATAGTTTAAGTTCGCTGCCCGGCTGGTACTGTGCCCTTTGTTGGCACCCAGCATGTTTTATGCGCACACTTTCAATTTGGCTATCCCCTACATCATGAGCTCTCATTTGTTGCATAAACGGGGGAGTTAGAGATGTATTAAGAAAGGGTAATTCAACTCAGTGGCCAGTGTGTAAAAAAGGTAGTAGATGAGGCGCCTTTATTAGAGGAAATGGCTCTGCAGTAATGGTGAGCCGCTGAATAGAGTTACCCTGAACCCTAACCATCACTTGTATATTCATGCCTTAAACAGCCTCTCCTCCTCCTCCACTTCCCAAGATGTCCATTGTCAAATATGCTTTAGCAAATCCGCTTAATGCATCAACTTTATAGAGGATTTTATACTTTTCATTGAATCAAATAACAGAAAACCATAATCAAATCAATATCTATAAAGCTTCCCTGAAAGGTTTCTGATAGGCTCTACATACTGGTACATTAAGTATGTATGTACATACCTACCCATAATAAATTTACTATTATATATGTAACACATAACTTACTTGTATCTTTCCTCCACGACAAGCCCAATCTTGAACATAGCAGTACTAAGAGTACCCACACAAGACAAGACAACTTATTTAAACCCTAATATAAACATGAAAAATAAATAAACCTCCACCTACCTCCGAATAATACCAACGTGTAAACTCATAACTACCCCATCATCTTCCTATTCAGCTAGCACATCCTTCTTCTTCACAATCCCTCCGTTACCCAACGCCGCATGCACACAATTCACCAGAAGTGAGTAGTTTCTCATCCACCTCTCTTTGTCCTTGCCTATTGTTTCAAGCATCGCATGTAACTTTTCAGTCACCTGAAATGATACACAATCCTAACTCAACAACCGCCAGCTATCCCCAGTAGTAACAAATCCATAAACGACACAAACTTTTGCTTCAACAATTAATACATACTTCTTGTGTTCCGTTACCGAAACAGCACCAACAACAAACTCTTCTGATCTTTAAATCCGTGGAAAAATTTACTTCTCCCTAAATAATTTGACTTTGTTGCGGCCGTTCTGCGTTTGAACTCGTAAATGATTGGACCAATCAAGCGGAGTGAGATCAACTTCAATGTATCGTTCGATAATAACCTCTGAGACCTCGTCAAACTAATATCCTGCCGCAACCAACATATCCATCGGTGTCTTCCCACCTCCCGTTGCGACATCGTAAAGTACGACTTAGTCTAGGGGAATTTTCTCTTCTGAAGCTGGTCACTCTTTCCAAAAAAAAAAAAAAAAAAAAAAAACTCATCAGCTTATACCCCGACAACTATTTTTAATCTTGAACTCACCGAGAGTGATAGATGACCGAACGGAACGGGTTAGGTGGAGCGTAGCGGAGCGGGTTTGGGTGAAAGCGAATGATTGAAGCAAAGCGTAAGAAATGAAGAGAGAGCGATGCAATAGAGGGAGACACCCCACCTGTGGTGATCTAACAATGGTTGATGTCCCTACCTTCTCAGGGAATCTGTGGATGATAGACGCAAAGCAGTTGTGCTATCTCCCGTCCTACTCAGTCACGAGACTAGTTGGACTACACAGACATATCCCACTCTATCATCTGGGTCCCTTGACTCCTTCAGAAACGTCTACCCCTCAGATTAATTTTAAAGTTTAAAAAGTAGTTATTAGAGATGCCTGTATATTCATTTACGCTATTAATTTTTACATATTTTTCGAAGAGTCAAGTGGGTCATGGACTTCAGCCTCTCCCAACATCTCATTATAACTCAGCCATTCTAATAAGTACCCGGGCTGTATTACACCCCACAGCCAATTACTGTCATGCATCACAACAACAGCAGTTATACCCATATTAACAATGTCTGACAGTAGGTTATTGTGATTACCGTACTTGAAAATCTGATAGGAGCTATTTAGTTATTCTGAAAAGCAGATACCCGATTAAAAAGGAAGTCGAAATGGACACCTGTGACAAAGTCTCGCCATTCCCAAGACCCAGGCTTCCCAGAATGCTAGTCCTCGATTCAGCTGTTCAAATAGGAGAACCTCAAGATAAAATGAGAGAGGATTGGACACGAGAGAGACAAATTGCATTTTCAAAAATCACTAGCAATTAGTTTGAAATGTGCTTCTGCTCGTAACCATCCCTGGAATATTATCTAGATGAACTTACTAATTCTCGAGCAAGTGGCTAAGAGTGCTGAAATATAATGAGGCAAACGGCTCCCCTCTGGGATTTACCAAATCATCTAATTGTTGGTTTTCCTGAAACTGAGCTTGATGGCTAATAACCCGCCCTCCCAATATTTCTCATCTGTGACTATTGATGTAATAAATATTGGGATAGGCGGTCCAGTGGAATAGTTGCTTACTCGAAGCTTTGGGGGTTACCAAGTAAAGGAATGTTGACGAATGAGAAATGATAGATTCACGAGATGTACTTATCAGATTGTCTTATTGTTGCTTAGTATTTGGAGAGGCAAGAAAACAATAGGGACCCCCCGGAATGTCTTTATAGGCAGGTAGATAGTCCTAGGTTTAAAGTAAAGAGACACCACCAATTGAGTCTGAAGTTGTTAGCCCTCACTTTCAAAGGTCTCACGCCATGAATCCATGTCCCTGCCAATATTCCAGGGTTTCTAGTCCATTAAATATCAATTAAATACCAATTCAATAGCTATATTTCCTAGCTTGAATTATAGTAGACTTTCATAGTTTATATCTATTTACCTGATATCAGCAGAATTTATAGCGTTGTTGGTTTTGACACTCCACCGAAAGGTTGGTGTCAAAACGCCAAAGCGCGGGGGCTAATTTCCTAGAATCATACATTATTTACTATACGTATAATATTTACTACCAGTCATACTGTACCAAACCAACAACCTACTGTCTACCTCGCCATGGATTTTTCTATATGCGAGTATTGAATTTAAAAAAAAAAAAAAAAACCTACTGTCTACGCTGCGGAGTCACATACTAAGTAAATCAAATGTAATTGGCTATCGTATCGCAAAATAATCATCCCGTAAAACTCAATACTGATTGTCCAATGCAACTCAATTTTAAAACCCTGTCCACCTTTTCCCTCGTGAGCTCAAAGTCTGCTGCGGCCAAAGCTCAAAGTTTCCCTCGAATCCATTCTACCCCAACATCCTGCACAATTCATGGAATATAATTCTCAGGCTTCAAGTCGGTCTTGAAGACGTTGATCAGACCGTTAGTCGAAGAGTCATGGCTCTTTACCTCACTCTCCTCTTCAAGTTCCGCACCAATTTTCTCTAGATCACCCCGTCTAATTTAGCAGTGCAGTCAATGATGTGATACTGGAGTTGTACTCACTTGCAAGGACCTTCCCTAGCTCAACTCCCCATTGGTCAAAGCTGTTGATGTTCCACACCGCACCCTCGGTGAAGGTGAGGTGCTCGTAGTACACAATAAGAGCACCCAATGCAGCTGGGGTCAATTTGTCGACGAGGATGCTTGTTGTAGGCCTGTTACCCTTGAACTCCTTGTGCCTAACCAACTCATCAGGGGTACCCTCAGCCTTTACTTGCTCGATGCTCTTTCCGACCATCAATGCCTCGGATTGAGCAAAGAAGTTCGATGCAAGCATCTTTTGGTGAAGGTTATTCTTAACAGGGTTGTGGCTATTAACAGCAAGGATGAAATCTGTGGGAATAATCTTGGTGCCCTGGTGGAGGAGCTGGAAGAAGGAGTGTTGGGCATTGGTGGCAGGTTCACCAAAAAGGACCGGTCCAGTGGTGTAGTTCACGTACTGTGCAGTGCGGGTGATGGCCTTTCCGTTTGATTCCATGGAGAGTTGTTGCAGGTACGCAGGGAACCGGTGAAGGTATTGATCAAATCTGTGATGCTTCAATTAGTTCGCCTGCTATATAAAAGAATGAGGGGAAGACGCACGGAGCAACAAGATGTGTTTGGGCACCCCAGAAGTTACTGTACCAAACGCTCAACAAACCTCCAATGACGGGAATGTTTTGCTCCAGGGGAGCTTCACAGAAGTGGTTGTCCATAGCATGAGCACCTTGCAAGAATTGCTTGAAATTATCGAACCCAATGTAGATGGCCACACTCAAGCCAATGGCACTCCATACGGAGTATCTCCCTCCAACCCAACTCTCGAACCCAAACATGTTGACTGGGTCAATTCCAAACTTCTGTACCTCCTCTTTGTTCGTGGAGAGAGCAACAAAGTGCTTTGCAATGGCATCAGTGTTATTGTCAGTCTTGCTAAGGAACCAGTCCTTGGCTGTGTTGGCATTGGTGCAAGTCTCTGCGGTGGTGAAGGTCTTGGAAGCAATGAGGAAGAGGGTGGTATCAGGGTCACATTGGCGGAGGGCCTCGGAAATGTGTGTGCCGTCAATGTTGCTGACGAAGTGAAGGTCTAAAGAGCGGTCACTGTATGGCTTGAGAGCCTCCGTTACCATGACTGGTCCCCTAATTTCGCACAATTAGCATCACCCCGAGGCTAATCATTATCTGCATATATCCGTACAAGTCAGAACCACCGATACCAATGTTTACGATGCTCTTGATCTTCTTTCCAGTATAACCCGTCCACTCCCCACTCCTAACCTTCTCGGAGAACTCTTTCATGTGCTCCAACACAGCGTTCACCTCCTCAACGACACTCTTGCCATCAACCTGCATTGACTTGCAAGACACATTTCTCAATGCAACATGGTACACTGCCCTATTCTCAGTAAAGTTGATCTCCTCTCCAGCAAACATCGCATCTCGGAGCTTCTCTACACCAGCTTCCCGAGCAAGCTGGAGAAGGAGATTTAGTGTTTCAGCGGTAATAAGATTCTTGGAGAAATCAAAAAGGAGTTGGCCATTGCTGTCTGGGTCCTCTGGGTTGGAGAATTTCCGTGAGAACTCTGTGAAACGGTCAGGGTTCTGGGCAAAGAGCTCTTTTAGACGGAGAGTCTTGTGAATAGAGTTATAGTGAGACTGAAGGGCCGACCAGCCAGGAAGCTCAGTTGCTAGAGAGAAAGCTGGAGAGGTCATAATGAAAGTCGCTCTTAAGATATTTATTCCTAAGTATTTGTTTCTACCTAGATAAATGCTCGTTGCACTCGAGGAGTTGCTGAGATGCCGAGATGAGATGGGGTTGTTGTGGCTCTGCTACGTCACAGGCTCTAGTGCGGGGCAGCAGCCGATGTTCGAATTCAAAATTAAACAATGGATGAGATATGAATGGCTATTAAATACCTTTGAACGACAACAGTTGATGGAATTGCTCCCTGCATCTATATGCAGTTAATCTCTCAACAGCTCGGAAATTGGTAGCCACCTTAATCATACGTGCCCAATCCCCGTTTCTTGCAAAGGTTGAACGGAAGCTCACGGAGGCACATTATCTAGTGGGTAATAATCCCGCACAGATGCGACAGAGGCGCTCGATGTCTCAGCAAACAAATTCAGAGCACATCACGGCTTTGAAAAAACACCTCAATCCTGAGGGGTGGATTCAGGTGGGTCTGGCCGGTATCGACAGTCGTACTGTAAGTACAGTCGAGCCGTTTACATGTTCCCCTCACGCATGCAAAAAGGATTATCGATCTTCGAGCCCCAGGAAAAACATCCCTGCACTACTATGACAGATGTCCCACGCCCAGCAGACAACTACCTAAATCCACGGCCCGCGATGACGCTCCTCTGGAAACTCCATTAAGTATCATTCATTTAGCCTGAATCCATCCCCCTCAGCAAAACATACTCCCGTACTACGCTTCGCAATGAGCATCTGCTAAAGTGAGCTGTGGGCTGGTCCGCTTCAAACTCCCAAATTCGAGCGCCTGTATGTACACTACGCGTGAAACTTTCTCCTACTGGGCAGCAGTCAACTCCTTTCACAAGCACGATGAGGGATGTGAGGATGGTATACATCTCAGCAGAGTGAAAAGGAAGCATGGCTGACAAGGGAACTCTTCCCTGACATCATCTTGTGGAACGGCCATACTTGGCATCTTCCCTGACGTTACACCAAAACGTTGGAAGCTCTTATCCCTACACCAAATATTTTCGAAGCCGTCCAACTAATGGACTTGACCACATAAACACTGGCAGTTAAACTCCAGAATCGACCAAGGTTTTTGCCATGGAAGATACTTCTGACCTCCTCCTGTCCTCCCTCTGCCCTTATTGCAACACCCAACCTCCAAAATACCGCTGCCCCGCCTGTTCCGCACGCACCTGCTCCCTCGCCTGTTCTAAAAAACATAAAGTTTACTCGCAATGCACTGGCGTTCGGGATCCCACCGCCTTCGTCAAGCGCACACAACTCGCCAAACCCTCAAAGCTCAGTCAAGACTACAACTACCTCATGAGCGTTGAAAAGGCGATCACCCGTGGCCCCATACTCTCAATTGAGGGGCCTGAGCTCGTGCGGGAGGGCGGGGAAGCGGATTCCGATGAGGATGGGAAGGAAGAGGCTAAAATAGTTCTGGGAGCGGGGCAGTTGGGGGATGCAGAGAGGGAGAGGTTGGCGAGGCAAATTGAAGAGACCAGGGGGGTTGTAGTGAGGCAGGCACCGAGGGGGATAAAGAGGGCGAGGGAGAATGAGACGGTGTTTGTGAGGTGAGTGGACATAGTATTGTGTAGGGCTGACTGTGGACTAATCACACAAGCACAGTGGAAGGAAGCGACGAAGAACTGTGCGCTGGACTGTAGAATGGCTTCTCTACGACCATACCACCAGCACCAACCTCAGCAGTACAGTAAACGAACCAAAACGCTCTCTCTCTACCCGCGTCCAGGAAAACCTTCCGCTCGCCGAAGCTTTCCTAACAAAACTCCACAGCGAGTCCAATACTCGCCCTATTCCTAGCTCCGCCACCCCCTCCACCACCATCCTATCCCGATGCCTTAATCCATCCCTACAACAACCCATTTTTTCAAAAGCTTCTCGCCGCGCATTCACCTCTACATGCCGCTTCTACCTCAAAGCCGCTAACGTCCCCGCAAATAAACCTACTTTGATTGAGCTCGGCCCGGAGAAATCTTTGGCTCACGCGTTGAAGGGACAGGTGGTGTTGGAGTTTCCGACGGTTGTGGTAGTTGCAAAGGGGGCGGAGGGAATCCTTGCGCAGTGGGAGGTGGTGGAGAGGCCTAAGGTGGAAGTAGAGAAACCTGAGGTCGAGAAGAGGGATGTGGCCGAGGGAGGGGAAGGGAATTGTGGGGAAGTGGGGGAGGAAAGTGACAGTGAAAAAGGCGGGAGTGAAGCGGAGTTTGAGATGGAAGGTAATCCACTCCCCGACACTACCGCTCCTGCTCCCGGATACAGCGAAGCAGCATCTCGTTCTGTCACAGAACTCCCCGATATTAGCACCGCAGGGATTTCACAAAGTGCAAGTATCAATGTGCCTGATGATCAAACATCTCACCAGCCGTCACCAGCACTGCCGTCACTAGCACTGCCGTCGCCCTCAGTATCTTCCCCGATCGCAGCCGCCTCTGGATCAGAATCATTACTGCCGTCGCCGACTGAAGAGGTGTAATTCGAGACTCATAGGAGAATGTCCTATATATTTATACATATATCATCTCACATCTTGCGTACGATAAGTAAGGTAGCACAGCGTACTTCAGTATGTATGATGTAGCAGACCATTCAATACCATACTAGCATACTGATTACCCAGTATCTCTTCAAAATGTACGGTCCCATCCGTGCGTCATCCTAACACCTACATTCCCATACTGAAAATCTTCCGTGTTCTTCTCCTTCACCCGGTACTCTTTCTCAATTGGTATACCTCTCCCGCGCTTCTCATCCCACCTTACACATAGAGGAAGCAGCCTCGCCCCACTTAATAAAATCTCCCCGGCATAACCGGCAAACTCCCACTCAACCCTCCATCCACCGCCACCGCCTGCGCATTAACATACCCAGCGCCCTCCCCCGCAAGCCACAGCACCGTCCTCGCCACCTCCCCTGCCGTGCCACCCCTCTTGAGCGGGTTTAGTTGTCCAATTTTCTGCTCTACCCCCTTTGCCCGCGCGGCTTCGTACAAGATACTGGTCATACCAGTTTCGATGAGCCCTGGGCAGAGCGCGTTACATCGGATGGAGGTACCTTGGAGTTGGTAGGCGGAGGTTTGCATGAGGTTTATGACGGCGGATTTTGATGCGGAGTAGTCAGCTGAGTTTTTTGGGGGGGTTAGTAATGGATTAGGGAAAGCAGTTTTGGGGAAGAGTTGTATAGCGTAGTGGGGATATTGGGACTTACATCCACCTGCACCTGAACGAATTCCAGCTACGGAGGCAGTCGCGATGATTGAGCCACCAAGAGCGGGTTTATCTGGGTGGGGAAACATCATTGCTTTTGAGGCATGCTTGACAGCAAGGAATACACTATCGGGGCGAGGGGGGCCATGTCAGCGGGTTACCGAATTCGGTGTTTAAAATGAATCATTATACCTCAAAGTATTAACCCTCAACGTCTCCATAAACTCGCCAGCCTCAATATCCCCCACCAGCTTCGCCCCTTTAGTTTTCATGTCCTTCGCGCCAAGTACACCTGCGTTTGCAAAGAAAACTGTAATAAAACCCGTCCAAGATTAGCCCTAACTCTACTTGCGCGCCCACGTACCTAGAGCATTGAACCCTTACCATCCAAATGCCCATATCTCATCACCGCCTCCCCAACTATAGCCCTCACCCCCTCCTCGTCTGCTGCGTCGAACTTCCTCGCATATACATCTACCCCCGGATAGAGCTTCCTGAGCTCTGCCTCGTGCGAGTAGAGGTGGGTATCTGCATAGTCGCAGATGTAGATTGCTTTTGCGCCGTTGGCGGCGAAGAGGTGTGCTGAGGCACGGCCAATTCCAAGCTGTAGGCTGATGTTACCCGGGATGGGTTCCTGAAGAGAAGGCAGGGTTGGCGCTTACCGCTGAGTCACAGCCTGCGGGGAGAAGGGTTAGATGAATGCTAATTAGGGATGGGAGATTGAGCTTACCGGTTATAATGCACACTTTTCCAATGAGCTGCCTATGGACGAAGTTAACGTCAGACTAGCCTCAGATGAAGCTGCTTAGGCGTCAGACTTACTTTCCTGCCGAGCTCCTTGCGATTGTCTCTAATGGCTGGAGATGAGCTGTGACTTGCTCCAGCCTATCTTTTGCTGCCCTACTGCCGTTGGATGACATGCTTGTGTTATAGCTTGAGGCCGCTTCGATTCTTGTGTACGTAACTTTTTCTTTCCGGACGTCTTTATGTTCCCCAACATGAATTGTACCAGAAAATGCAAGACCCGAGTCCAGAAGAACATAGATACCGCACACCGGCAACATACGGTAGCTCCAATATTATTTGTTGACATGCACTTACCTACACCTGCTAGTCCAGTTGGCACAACACCCCCCGAACTGCGTACCTCGGCTCGGTCAGCTCTGTACTTAGCTTTCAGCGGTACCTAGGTACCATTGTTGTACAATGCTGGCCCGAGGAACAGCGATTAGCGATAAGAACGTTATATTTCGATACAGTGCTCTGACATTGAAATCGAGCTTCCCCATCATACCTGAGGAACTTTGTTCAAGCAGGTGGTGTTGACTACTGTACTTCTGCTTTCAGTTGCAAATGCGTGAGACACTTATAGGAAGTTATGAATGTAAAAATGTAATATCTAACCACATCAGGGGACTGTGGTGAGCCTCTTACTTATGTATGATTAACTGAGTATATAGGTAGTGCAGGCATTCGCAACCCAAGATGTTTGGTCAGAAAATATCTCACATTCAACTCTTGAGCACCATACCCTCAAGCTTGCCGGTGCTAATCAAAGCCCACCATGGAGACGAGATAAGCCAGTGCAAACTATGTAATTAAGTGCCAATCAGGGGTATAGTTTGGAATTCTGCGAGAGTATCAAACATTGTGCAAGTGCTCTGTATCTAGCCACCGAAGAAGCTTGCTTTTTTAACCATCCTCAAGATGTGCTTATGTCTGAACGATTAAGTACCCTGTAGCCTCCTACTGGCCTATTGAACGCGACACCCAGCGTCGTCACTGCTGGAATAGGCACCACATTTTCTGACATCAGCCTCGCAGTAGGCAAGTTGAACGGATATGGACACTTCCCTCACGCATTATTAGTCTGGGAACACAAAGTCTTATTGGGGTTTGACGTCAAACCTTTGTATCAGAACACATGACGACAGCTTGTTTCCCATTAAGAAAGTACTGATACACCTGCGCAGTGCATAGAGAGCATTTGGACTGACCCTGGCGCGGTGAAGGCTCTTGCAGGGTAGTAGCCGGACCAAGGATGGCAGGATGAGCAGTCGCAGTGGGGAGAAGAAGAGGTGCAGCGGGGTTATTCCGGACGTCGGATTGTTGGGACGGTGTGGGGAGACAGAGGCCTTGCATTTGAGTATATAATTTTGTGAGTAGTGCAATGATTACTGATGCTCAAGCAGTATGTTGGCCAGCCCAAGAAACAAGAAGCGAGATTTCTAGTCTCATGTACATTAACGTTAAGTCTAGCTACAATGCCAAACTCCACTGACCAAATTACCCTATGGGACCCAAGCTCTCTCAGAAACCCACAATCGTCGCTGCCAGACCTGCCTAATGAGCACGGATATGTCTTACTGCTGTTAAACCAGCAAATCAAAGACATTACCTTTCTAAAACATCTCTGGACCAACGGTATGTATCGTGCAGGGCAGCGCTCAGCTTGTCAAAAACACCTCAAATGCTGACAGAGGGCAAAAACTTATAGCAAATTTCCGAGTCTGTGGTGATGGAGGCGGAAACCGATTATACGATGCTCTAGACGAGAAAGATCGTTGCGCTTATGTATATCTCTTCACTCAGCCTATTGTTACCCAAGACTAACTTGTACTACTGTAAAGTCACCCAATGCGATTTGTGGAGATCTAGACTCACTGCGTGCTGAGGTTCAAGAATACTACATATCCGTGGGTGTTGACGTCGTGCACGATCCTGGCCAGGACTCAACCGACTTTGGGAAATGCCTGGATTACATTCAGAGGAACTATAAACCCCCCTTCAGCCCAGGGAAGCTAGTTGATCACGTTGTTACGATCGTTGTATACAATGCACTTGGAGGGAGAGTCGACCACGCCTTTCATTCTATTCACCAGCTGCACCTTGCTATTTCTCAGAAAGGTCCTCAACGAAGGAAAATTTTCTTGCTCTCGGAGGAAGGGATCACATTCCTGTTGGCGAAGGGAGAGAATCAGATTAGCTTGCCGAAGGAGGTTTTCGGTCCGACCTGTGGAATAATACCTGTGGGTGGACCAAGCATGATATCGACAAGCGGTTTGGTATGGGATGTGACCGATTGGGAGACTGCTTTTGGAGGGAAAGTGAGCACTAGTAATGCATTGAAAGAGGAGGTTGTTATGGTTTTCACGACAGAGCCAGTACTCTTCACCGTGGAAATCAAGGCAGCAAGTTTTGACTTTCAGAGCTAAAGATAGAACACAGCCCACAATTGCACTTATTACGGGCTCGATGAGTGTGAATCGGAGTTATAAATATATGCATAAGTGGCAGAGACCAAAAGAAATAGAGAGACTGTCCAAATGGATAGAAGTGGCTCTATCGGGACAATGAAAGGAAAGAGATTGCGATTCTCATCATAACCTTTGCTGCGCACGAGGATAACACTAGGTTTGGGATGATAACTTTGATGGTATTGGGTAACCTGGTCGGCATTGGATAGCTAGTCTTGTTGCACTACCCCTCGCAGGTCGGCACGACCGCACGTCCACTGCATCTCATCAGTCGCGCTTATATCATATGATCCACCAGTCGTGTACGCAGCCTGCAGCTCGTTTCAGGGGTATGATTCGGTAAGCTGGGGGCGGGAGCGAAGATTGGACGTTTTGCAGTATCGACGTTGGTGCGTTCACAGTAACTTTAATTCAGTTGCTTAGCACGGCGTCAACAAGGCAGAGGTAGTGTAACTACGTCGTGAACACAGTTCTCTACTTGGGGGTCTGTGCGGGTGGTGCTCGTCCAATTGGAGGACGGTGATGCTTTTGCAAACACAACAAGCCAACTATCAATCGAGGGGGCTGTTACACTAGCAGCCGGTTGTTGTGATTCATTTCAATTTAATCAACACACCATCCCCACCCGAGTGTAGCTGTATGCATGGGTTTACCTTCTTCAGCTTGCAGCAGGTGTCAAACGCTTCTCAAGCCGATACTCAGTTATTCTGCGAAGAAACTAATCTTAACTGCCCACCCCCCGCCAGGCACCTTGCACTCCCTTCGAGAATGTTTTTTGCATGCAACTCTAAGATTCACTTATCCACGCTCTGAAAACTCTACGAGAGACCGGATCCCGCCAGACTCGATTTACAAAAAAATTCGCGATTGGGTTAGTTCGTTTAGCGCTGTTGGTGTTTATTTAGGGTTGTACGAACGGGCAACGTCACACCAAATCTCAACACAAACATATAACCTGCACTTGGTAGGTAAATATAAATAATGCACCGGACTCTGAGATTCTATCGCTCCCAGGGAATGATTCTAAGTTAAGTTTGCTAACTCCGTTCTCACTCAAGATTGCTTTCCCGTCAAGAATGTCCCAGCCAGCTTCTCCATCAAGGTCTTCCGGCACTGCGTTGCGAGATGGTGTCAACTTAGACGCTGATTCAGATCTTTCATCTGATGCAAAGCCACAAAGACCTACAATATCCGATTCAGGGAAGTCTCGCAGTGGGACGTGCGAAGATGCAGTGGACGTTGAAGATACAAAGGCCAAAGCAGCAAGGGAGCTAGTACCCAGTGTCTCCAAGGGCGCAGTTGGCAGAAACGGAGTGAATGGTGGAGTTAAGCAAATAACCGACTCAGCAAACCTATCTGTGGAGGGTTTATTGAATGAATTGAGGGCCGGTTTTGGAAATGGATCTCCCTCACCAACATTATCTCCAGGTTCTTCGCGAGCACAGTCACCAGGAGCTGCTACAACCACCATTATCTCAACATCCTCAATATCAAACCTCAGTGGAGTAACAGGGGCTCAAAATGGCCCAAACTCTCTCTTCTCTCTGTCACAACTTCCTCCAATTCCTCCCGCACAGCAAGAGACGAATACACCAGCGGTTGCGCCTTTCTTGCCAGGAGGCATGGCAAAAAATAATAATAGTACTACATCTTCTCCTACACCATCTCTTTGTGGTAGTAAATTCACCCCTCTGAAGCGTGTTAAGAAGGGACCAGCCTCAGTGAACAATAACCAACCTGCAACACCAACTGATGTTCACACGCATACAAAACGCCCAAGTATCACTAGTGGCACTACAGAGGTCGCTAGTACTAGCCCGGGGGCCATTGATGCAGCAGATTATGGCATCCATGGGAAAAAGCTCGCAACAATGTTTTCTAACCCCACCCCTGGTACGCCGCCCTCTCATGGTGTAGAAGGCACAGAAGTCGCACCAGATCTTGTCCTTTTGCACATAAGCCTCATTATCCCACCAAACTCTTCTCCGGCATATGCGAGACATCAAAGGAGAATGTTAAGGCGCAAGAGGCTTGATGAGAGTGGTACGCTGTCTGCATCTGATCTTGGGTATAGCGACGAGGATGCAACAGGTGATGACGCGGATTCAGACAACTTGGAGCCCGGACCATTAAGCATGTTAAGTCCGGTTGTGTATCAACGTGGGATCCTCATCCCGCACCCGCGAGGGGATTATGTATTGCTACAGCGGGAAGTTGGCAAGACTCTTGGACTCCCTTTCGTCAACGGGGAGGATGGGGAGAATGTTGTTACAGACGAGTTTGGTGGAGTCCAAGGCAAAGGGTGGCAGATGAGGGTTTACGCAAGGAACGGTTGGCTGACGAAGGGTGCGTGGGAAAGGGCTTGGCGTGAGATGGAGCGAGTGGATGTGGAGATCTTAGAGACAGAGCGAAGTAGCGGCAAGCAGACGAAACCCAAGGCCAGGAAGACAAAAACGAAGCAGATTCAAGATATGGGTTCCCAATCTGGATTAGGTTCGAGAAGTAATAGCCATCTTCGAGACGATTATGCTGGACTTGCGGGACAATCTCCTCATTTCTTTCCGGCTGGTGGCGATGCAAGTGGCGATGTTGTCTACTCAGATCCTGAAGACTCTCTTGACGAGGATCTACCGGCCGATAATCTGGAGGTTGATGATAATGATGCAATCAGGCAGGGTCATAGCAACATATACGAAGATGGAATGATAGGAGATACTGGGGAAAAGGACAATAACATCCTTGAGGATTCAGATGTCGAGGACATTGAGAGGAATGAAACTACTCATATATCTCCACGGGGTGTAAAGAGAGCTCCGTTGCAGCTGGAAAATGGCACTGTTGGTGATGGAGAGTTGGAGGAGGCATACAGGGCACACGCAGAGAATTTAGACGAACCTATGATCGATGAGGAGTACGCAAATGATGCCGCAGCTCTCCAAGATACGCCACCTTCACTAGCAGGATCTGCGAAAGAGTCATACTCAGTTCCCCACAGCCGCTCAACCTCGCCAGCCGAATCTAAGAGAAGTCAAGTTCGGGGGAAATCTCCTAACTCAAGCATTGAGGGCAAGCGCCAGGTGCACCCTTACCAGTACATTCTTGATCTCCTCAAGCCCATTGTTCTTACAGGTCTCGTTGTCACCGGCGCCATGTATTTCTTCGGACCTACTCATAAAAGGAATGGCAGATATGGTTCCTGGAACATACGCAACGGGAAGCAGATACACATTGACGAGGAAAATTTTGATATGGATCAAGATGTTGAAGATCATTGTGCTGGTTACGCAAGGGAAGTCGAAATGTGGCGTAGCTGGAAAGATAGTCACAAAGACGGTGGAAGCAGTAGTGGAGCGATGTTAAAGAAAGGAGTTCATGGTGACTGGACGGTCACGGTAACGCAGACAGTAACACAACGAATTGTCAACGCTGGTGCAACACAGATTGTCGTTGAAATTCCAAGCGGAGAAGCACAGTTTCCCCTGGGACCACTAGGACTGTCGGAGAGAGAGACCCAGGACTCGGAAGAGCTTCCACTCGAGACTGCGGCTAACGGCCTCCCAGCTCTACCTTTAGCTACGCCAACTGCCGATGACAGAGATACTGGTGCAGATCTGAAAGCTGTGGGAGAAGCACTAGCAGGAGATGACGCTAATAAGTTAGATGTGGTACTTGATTCTGGAGAGAATACTGAGGAGGAAGTCCCAGAAGGGAGTGCAGACTCCGAAGAGGCTCCTATAGAAGACTCCAACACGGGTGGAAAGTGGTTCGGTAAAATTGGGAAGATTTTCTAATTTATGGACAGTTATAGAGCTTGACTGGGGCTAAAATCGCTGGCTGGGTTGTTTCTTTTGTTCTTGTATAATTTCTTCTTGTCTACTTACGTGGTGCCTGGCTCATGTCTCCTTATCCTCCTATTTCAGCTAGAAGCCTACCATTTGGCCGTTTCCTTGTCGTTTGGTTCCGATGCATGAATACACTGTTGCTTTTTTTGCGAGATAATACTAGGGGGCATATTAACAGATGGTGTGTTTTGACGTCAATAATTTCACATTGAATTTCTAGTGCATGAAATGTCTTATTTCTTTCCTCTTTTTTTTCTTTTGTGACTATTTATTTTGGGGCAGGATTGGTGGGCGCGGGAAAGGGAGAGACTGTAATGTATTGGTTATATGGACTTGACGGCTGGTTAGGTTTACCACTTGTACGATTTTAATGAATACACCCATGGACCTGACATTTCATGCTGCATAACAGTAACCAACCGATCGGTATTGTGCTTGCATCCTCACCAGAACGCAGATCTCATCAACGGCAGCTTGTTCCCAGCTGCAAGGAGATACCCGACTCGTGTACAAGGTTTAATTGCCGTGTCTGCGAGTAGGCATAAACGAGCAATGATGCACGGCCTTCTGGTAGCTGGCCCGGAGTCGAATCTGATGATCATCTCATGTATGGAATAATAATAGATGCAACTAAAACCATCGGTCCATTTAGTAGATCAATGTGGGTAATAGTCTGGTTGGCGGGTCTGGTTCACGACGTTCGTCTCGTGGCAGAGGCCATTTGCATTGCATGACATTTTGAGGGCCCGCCTCGCCCACTCCTTCCGAATTTCGCCTATACGAGATGCTTTAGATATCAGCAATTTGTTAGTTCTATGTATATACAGTATACAAGGAACGTTCAGAATAGCTGCAAGGGGTATAATAAGCCGCATAGATTATTACTCATACAAACTTCATATTCTGGCAAAGCGAACTCGTACTCGTATATGCAGCTTGCATATGCATGGCTATCCGTAAACACGTTACAAAATACCCTTATCCCATTGGCTTGGTAGGCTGCATAAAATCAACCCCGCGAGTACCCTTAGAAACGTTATTTGAAAAAATTAAAATAAAATAAAATAAAAAATAAAAAATAAAAAAAAATATCACCCAGAAAATCACAAGGGTGAGGGCAGCTAGCTACTGTAGTGCGAACAAGACTCTGAACCCTGGGAACAACCAGCAGCCGCCGAGCCTACATCTTTTTTTTCCTTTTTGCTACCTATTTAAAAAGTCCCTCAATTCCTCCCTCTTTCTCGCACTAGGAAACACCCCCGTACACATCTCTTTGACGTCGTCTTTATCCTCTCCCCTCTTCCTCCCCTCTCCCTTTTGTGTGATTTACAGCGAGTCAATCGTTTGATACCAATTAAATCAAATCACAATGGCAGCTCCAGCGGTTTCCTCTTCCATGCCGGTCGCGGCAGCTCCGGAGGTTCCTAAGAAGTTGAGCGGGTTGGACCTCTACTCGAGGTTTGCGTTCGCAGGCGCAGTGTGCTGTGGCGTCACTCATGGAGCTTTGACACCTGTTGATGTGTAAGGCTTTGATCTCATTTCTTCTGTTCTCTTGCGGGTGGGCTGGCGGGTGTGTGGGATGTCCGATCGGTTTCTCGGGTGGGGCAGTTTAGGAGGTTGGGCATTGAGCATAGGCCATAGGCTGCGCAATTGAAGGCTATTGAATCGTATCCTTGCGATTTGGACTGGTGTTCTGCAGTGTCATGGATCATGGTTTTTCTGTGCTTGCTTTTGTTTATGACATGATAGATTTTTGCAGCATAACGGCTAATAATTCCATAGCGTCAAGACTCGTATTCAGCTTGAGCCTCAGGTCTACAACAAGGGTATGATCGGTGGTTTCCGCCAGGTCATCCAAAATGAAGGCGCTGGCGCCCTCCTTACTGGCCTTGGTCCTACTGTTGCTGGTTACCTCCTCCAGGGTGCCTTCAAGTTCGGAGGTTATGAGTTGTTCAAGCAACAATCTATCAACATCCTCGGCTATGAGACTGCTTCTCAAAACCGTACTGCTGTCTATCTCGGATCGTCCGCTCTTGCGGAGTTCTTTGCCGATATTGCTCTCTGCCCTCTAGAGGCTACCCGTATCCGTCTTGTTTCCCAGCCAACCTTCGCTACTGGTCTCTTGTCTGGATTCTCTAAGATCCTCAAGACTGAGGGTATCGGAGCTTTCTACTCCGGATTCGGCCCTATCTTGTTCAAGCAGGTTCCTTACACCATGGCCAAGTTCGTTGTTTATGAGAAGGTCTCAGAGATGGCCTTCAAGGCCTTCAAGAAGGAGGAAATCGGAAGCTCTGGACAGACCGCTGTTAACTTGGGATCTGGTTTGATTGCTGGTTTCGCTGCTGCCTTCGTTTCCCAACCAGCTGACACTATGTTGTCTAAGATCAACAAGACTCCGTAAGTAGATGTACTTTAATCCAAGCGAACCAATCACTAATACACTTATAGAGGTCTCCCAGGTGAAGGAACCACCAGTCGTCTCATCAAAATCGGAAAAGAGCTTGGTATCAAGGGCTCATACACTGGTCTTGGTGCCAGGTTGTTTATGGTTGGTACTTTGACTGCCTTCCAGTTCGCAATTTACGGCGACGTGAAGAAGGCATTGGGTGCGGTGGGTGCTGTCGAAATCGGCAAGTAAGATGCTCTACGTTGAGAGGTATGGGTGGTAATAATGAGATTCCATTCTTCTTCGGTTTGGCAATTATAGACCTTGGTTGCTGGGGAATTGACAGTGTGATAGATCAAAAAAGGGGGTTGCTATGTGCTTTTTGCAGTTGCTACCCTTTTTCAACTGGGTTTTATTAATTCCTCTAGATGTTTTGTTTCAATACTTGCTTGGGTGTTGTCATTTTCCTCGTTATTTATCCATTTTTCTTTTACGTTACGACTGTATCTAGATTTTCTCATCATATATATGTCATCTGATCATCCCTATGATCATTTCTTGAACATCCTCCATCTCCTCTCCCTTCCTCCTTTACTTGGAAAGCGGTGCACCCCTTTTTCTCTTCTGTGGATGTTCTGTGGAGCTTTTGCACTTTTCTCGCTTTTGTGCATATCTTTCAGTGAGCTGCAGTGCTTATTGATATGCCACAGATATAGATCATCGGATTTTAATTTGCCGTCCGGCTGGGTATAATTGTCAAAGTCCACATAAGGTAACCTCGCAGTCCGCTGCCATCTGGGAGCGGGAGGTTTGTTTTTTTCTGCTTCACAAGACCTATAAACACCACTCATCACGAGAATAAAGTCAGTTGAGCAGTGTACAAAGAAACTGAAGCTTTGACGCCTGGATCAATCTGGAGATTTCAGCTGCCAAGCGGGGTTCTTTGTTGTATCAACATACCAATCACAATAGACTTACCCTGATTTAGCCAGAATATCGCGTTTGGCTTCCACTCTTTGTCTCTTATCCAGTTCAATGCTTCTTTATGTCATTACCTTCCATCCCTTTGTTTGTGCAATTAATGGTCTCCTTATACAGGCGTAATTGTTCTCGGGGAACTAAGTCCTCCACAATGCAAATGATCTGGAACGCTCTCCTCGGAATTCCTCCCTTGTGCAGTAATTTACAAGCAACGCACGCTTTTTTGTGCTTTGCTTCACGTTGGATTGTCTTCTCTGTGGGGAAGTATAACATCAAGTTTTCTTGTTGACAAGCAGGAACCGAAGAAGTCGTGTTACGCAGGAAGGCTTTGAGGGGAAAAGCCCGGAGAGAAGAGGAGGCTGCAATATCATAGTACGTTTACTCATGTCTCCTCTTTCGGATACTGTTCCACAGAAAGATATATGTTGTTGGCAAGAGATTTAGCCATTAAGCCGTTGTGTAATAATTTCTGCAGCGATCTTTGATTCCATAATACCCGATCAAGCTCCCAAATTATACAAGGAGCGTTCAACGAACATGGCTGGACCCAAGGGGAAGCGTCCGCAGCCGGCACCGGCGCACCAGGCAACAGTCGAGTCGGCTTCTGAAAGCCCAGAGGGAGATAGCTCGAGTGCGTCCTCGGACGTTTCGTATGAAGTTGAGGAGCCTCCACCTGCCAGAAAACCACCACCACCAAACTTACGACCTGTACGGAGATCTATTGGGCGTGGCGAGCCTATTCCCCCTCGGAGGTCCCAACGGACTTCAGCAGAACCGCAGATACGTCCAGTCCCGGGAGGCTTCACAGCAGACCCTCTGGCAGCCACGGCATTGGCCTCAGGACAGCAGTCGCTCCCTTCTCAGTTGAGTACAGCATCGGGCTGGGTGACTAAAGGGCGCGAGCGGGCAACACAAGAGGCGGCGAAGGCGGTAGCAGCGCTAAGGCGTCAGACAGGGCAAGAGGCAGTAGAAGTGGAAGTAGCCCCAATACGTCAGAAAAGGCGAGAGACGGTGGGAGCGACAGTAACAACGGCAAGGCCAGTGGCAGGAAGCCAAACAGGACCAGCATTAACACAAGTCACACCAGCAAAAAGGCAGATTGACCCAGGGACCAGGCTCTCGGCTATGAAGAGAAGGATTTCGCCTAAAAAATCAACGACAATGATTATACCTGGTTCACAGCTGCCAAATGGTGGGAAACATCCACTCCCAAAGGGGACAGTCATGGAAATGATCCAAGTGCGCGACTTGGAGGTTAGCCGGCTTATGGAGGAACTTCAGAACTACGAGGATGAGGCGATGGTGCTGACGCATCAGGTTCATATCATGACGAATGAAAACTATGAACTGAACATGCAGATTCAAGAAATGGCACGAGACATGGCCAATATGCAGCGTGCAACAAGCCATATGAGGTTATGCAGCGCGATTGGGCCCAGATTAACGTACTGGCCTGATGAAAAAATCCTCACCTATTGGAACCGCCTTGTCACTAACGTTCTTTCCTTCTCTGAGGATCATTGCAGCTGGACTATTGAGGGCGGCATAGATGGAATGAGTCAGTATAGACCTGAAAGATGGAAGCTCGGTGGATCAGCTGAAGCCGGCCATTTTGGGACCTTCCAAAATCTTATGGAAGAGCAAGACCAGAGGAAACGCATCACCCAGTCGTACGTGCGAAAATTAACATCCGATGGGCTCGGCAATTCATATCCAGCGAGGTTGGATGCCTTTGTAGGAGAAGGGCAGCCAAATGAACTCATACCGGCTGCTATGATTATGAGGATACTTCAGTCCGAGGTATTTGATAAGATACGGTGGTTACTACGTTCTGAGCCCTTCTGGGACCCAATGAAAAATCCGAACCCCGCGTCAGACGCGGAATGGCAAAGCCTCAAAGGCCGGATGACAAACGATTTCTTGGTTCAGCAAGAGAGAGCTTCTGCGTATGATGATCCCAGTGAGTCAAACCTCGCCATAAACCAAACTTAAAATTTAAATAGTCTGATACTGATATCTGCTGCCGGAATTTTGCTGAAATAGCAGCATTTGAGTTTAATTGCATCCGTGCAAAAATGATTCTTCATCTCATGGGGCAACATGACCAGCTTGGAACTGTTATGATTAACTACTTGAATCGTGTTGGGGTGCTAATTCTGAACGTTATCCATCCCTTTATCACTGTTGATTGCATTCATCACGAAAATATTGGCCTCGAGAAAGACGAGGCAGCAGAGTTACTTAGATTTGAACAGATATTCAGAGATGATACCCCTCACGCGCAACGACTGCAGTCTAAAGAGAAACTCCATAAGATACTCACCGGAGCGTGGATACTTGCATTGCTCATGCGCTCAGATAATACCGTCACATACCTCGATGGCGGTGGGTTCAACTTACCATTCGACGAGAGTGTAATGCAGAATATAGCTGCCCAGAGCAAAAACCCAGCCCTCAAGTTTTTTAGACTTTCCAAGGAAAAGGAACGCTACTCAGCCACAACGGGAACGTTTGCATGGTTGGTGGTGGCACCGTGTCTTAAGCGTGCAGGGACACTGGATGGTACAGGGTATGGGAAATCTAGGGTTATTTCGAAATCTAGGATGGCTTTGCGGTGAGTTGCTTCTACCTAAAAGGCTACTACTTCGCAGGAGAGTGGCAAGTCAAGGCTAATTATCTACTGGTTTAGCTCTGCGGATAACCCACAGGAGCTCATATCTGGCACTGGCGTGGGCTGGTTATATTAAAGTAGACTGATGGCAGTATGTCTATTGTATTGGTAATGAACAATGAATCATAGTGAATAAGAGACGGGGGAGGAAAAGCAAGAATGTTAAGTGGATGGAAGAATTCTCCATGTGGGGAAATTTTTGAATATATATCATAACGCTCTGTTTGTTGTTTGTTAATTAAAAAAATTAGGGGTATTCAAAGCTAGGTTTTTTTAGCATTATTATAATTGGATATATGGGGCTTCCGAAAATCATGTGTTCTTAGCCAATATGCCCGTAACAAAAGCCAAATGGCCATGGATGATTTTATATAACTTGTCATTGAGAAATGTCGTCCTATAACATGTAACCAGTGGGGGAGCATTATTCAAAGCTTTAGATTCCTACACTTTTATCATAGAACGTTTTGGATAAAAATGGTCCGATTACTTCCTCGGTGATGGCTGCTTGGCGAGAAAAGTGCCGAGATAGGCCTCGTTCGTTAGGGCAACTGCGAGCCAGGTTCAGGGTAAGTAATGCCTCTCATAAGTTCAGTTAACAAATGAAGTAGCGACTGGCTCTTGGCAACGTTGCATCAGACTAGCCGTTGTACATAGTGCCCTTTTTTTTTTACTTTTTAAGAGTGCCAACCAGACTATAAGAAACCACTGCTTGTTAGACCGAATTTGTCTAGTCTGGTTGCACCTCAAACCTTATTCACAGTTGGTTCCTTTATATGTTGTATAGAAGATAGTTTGAATATGAATAAGAGTACAAATTAAAAAGCTACAGGTTCCTTCAGTCCCGACACCATAGAAACCAAGCTTTAAATACCCCTAGCAGAGACCGTCCATTCCAAAAAGCTACCTTCAGTCCCGACACCGTAACAATTCCGGCATGAATACCCCTACTATAGCCCTTTCATTCAAGCCGTACATTTGCATCCCGTGGAACAGGGACATTTTCCCTTATAGGGCTCTTTTAGTGAAGTTAGAACCTAACGATGCAATCAACGTCAGCTACAACTCCCGCGCTGTAAAGGTGTGTATAATATCTATTTCACATACTTTCTTCAAATTTATCATCTTCGGGGATAGGGTTGGGGGCTGCAAGTGCAACGACAACGAGCATGCTAAGGAACATGTAGACGGATGTAAAGCCTGTGAACTTCATGATGTCGAGAAAGGTATAGACAGCTGGTGATTGTGATGATATGTATGTATGTGGGGGAGTTATAATGCTGGATTTTTGGTCTGGTGAGGAAAGACGAGAGGGCAAAGTGCCTACTTATATACACGGTGGCCGCAGCTGCTGGTTACAATCTGAATTGACTGAAACCATATCTATAGCTACTCTCAATCCACCAGCGCCGTTGAATGCCCGGTACCAACGTAAGTTAGGCATGACTCAGGGGTTTGCACTCTTTACAGACTCTCCCGTACTCATCCATCGGTCTACAGCCAAATCCGATATATATAACGGGTATTCCTGCTGATCTTTAGTTGAAAGACCTCTGAAGGACATTTCCTTGTCTCATACTCTGCATGCGAGACTAACTCTGCATAATCCAGACTTTAGTTAGGTTTCTCGTGACGTCACGTGAACAGAATTGTGCCCCCACATGACGAGTTCAGGTTAGAACCCATCTCTTGGAACTACACGGATTCAGATTTGAGCAGCCACTCGGTCTGGGCGCGAGAACATCTTATGTATATAAGTACAAAAGAGTAACGCAAAAGTACATCACCAAATAAATCGGTCTGGCCACAGAATAAACTAGACTATATTTTCTGCTGCCAGAGGCCGGTGCCCGCCACACTAATTTTCTAGTTGATTCCTACAGGAAGTATCCCCTAGCACAAAGCAACCTCAAAGACATGCAGTTCTTATCACTTGCTCTATCCTGCACATCGTACCCACTCCCCGGTATAGTACCCGCTGGAGAGACCCAGCGCCTTTTCCTGTCAGGGTTCACCGAGGATATGGTTATTATTTTCTTGTCAAAATTTGACCGACCTCATACCAAAACCCCCTGCCGCCACCCAACCCGACTACTTCGGCGCCACAGGCGACTTCATCACCTCCCCCGAAATCAGCCAAATGTTTGGGGAAATGCTCGGGCTCTGGATCCTAACGGAGTGGCTTGGCCAAGGGCGGCGGAGGGAAGGGGTAGTACTGATGGAGCTTGGCCCCGGGAGGGGGACGCTAATGGCGGATGTATTGAGGACGCTTGGGGCGTTTCCGGACATGAGGAGCGCGGTGGAGAAGGTAGTGCTGCTGGAGGCGAGCCCGGGATTGAGGGAGACGCAGGCGAGGATGCTTTGTGGTGATGGGGAGGGGGATGGCGAGTTGAGGCGGACGGAGGATGGGAATGGGTGGTGGGGAAGGGTGAAGGCGAAGTTGGGGGGGGGGAGGGTCGAGTGGTATGAGGATTGGGAGTTGGTGCCGAAGGGTAGGGATAACCCTCCACATTTACAGCTATTTTCTGCGGGATTCTATACTCCCCCGCTGAATTTACAACTACTGATACGTTTTATGATATCTAACTTTTGCCGACTTAAATACAAGCAAATCTCCATATATCCTCGCACACGAATTCTTCGATGCCCTCCCCATCCACACCTTCCAAGCCATCCCCTCCGGCTAGCGGGAGCTCCTCGTCACCACCGCTCTCTCTCCCCCCCTCACCCCTCTCCAATCACCCTCACCTCTTCCACCTCCACCTCCACTTCTAAACCCCTTACCTCCACCTCCCAGGACCTCTTCCACCTCATCCTCTCCCCTACCCCCACCCCCTACTCCCAGCTCCTCCCCACCCTCTCCCCCCGGCACGCCCCACTCCTCACCCTCAGCAGGACCACCACCACCTCCGCCCACCCCACAATCGAAATCTCCCCCCTCTCCCTCACCCTCCTCACCTCCCTCTCGCACACACTCTCCTCCTCCCCCTCCGGTGCCCTCCTCATAATCAACTACGGGCCCTCAAACCACACCCCTAGCAACACCCTCCGCGGTATCCGCAACCACAAGCTCGTCTCCCCCTTCTCGCACCCCGGCGACGTCGATCTCAGCGCAGACGTGGACTTCCTCGCACTCGCGGAGACGGCGGTAGCGGCGTCTGAGGGAGTAGAGGTCCACGGCCCCGTAGAGCAGGGGGTGTTCCTGGCGGAGATGGGGATGCGGGAGAGAATGGAGGTGCTGGTTAAAGCTAGGGCGGGGGACGAGGATGGGAGGAGGGTAAGGGGCGCGTTTGAGAGGCTGGTGGGGAGAGAGACGGGCGGGATGGGCAGGATATATAAGGCTTTGGCGGTGGTAAAAGAGAAAGGGGGGAGGCGGCCTGTGGGGTTCGGAGGGGTCGTAGTGGGGGGGGAGAAGTAGCCGTAGCTAAGATTACTTGTAACTGTTATGTACATACAGTATATAGAACATTAGAACTATCTGAATATAGATGTTCACGCCACATCAACAATAACGACAAAAAGAACCCCCTTCCCCCCCAAGAAAAACTTGCCCTGAACACACAACTCTTTTGCACACTTTGACTATATACCCGACCCCTCGCATTTCTAAGTCATCGTCCGATACAACCTGCACGACCAACTCCAATTATTTGAGATATCCCAACAACCAACCCAATAACTATAACAAAAAATTCACTAGCATGCTACCTACATGCTGCAGACGAGATGATTCCTCGCCTCCCCCAAAAAAATAAAAATAAAAATAAAAATAATACTTGGTATAACCACCCCTGGACTTTCGCTAAATCCCTGGGCAACTTAAGTAGCCCCATATCGGGAAGGAGGAAGGGTAGCCATAATAGGTAAATTCAATGTTTTGCGAGCGGGAACTTGGCATTCCGGTTTGTTATATATCCCACCAAAAAAAAAAAAAAAAAAAAAAGGTTAGGGTATTATGTACCCTGAGTGCCTTCCCCAAATTATCTTCCCCTCAATGCCCGGCTCCAACTAAAAAGCTCCTTTTCCCCAACACGGTATTGTATCGCTGTGAGTTTTGCATCTTTTGGTGCACTGCCCCAGTAAAGCTGGATGAATCATACGTTCATAAGGTTGAAGCCCAGAGGACTACAAGTGGTTTCAGGAAAGTGGTGGGTTTGAATGATATTTTGAACAAAGGCCAAATTTAGCGGTTAAAGTGACCCGGTGAAGACTTATGGCACAGAATTGTGCCTTGGTATTAACAAAACTGAACGGCAAATTCCCACCTGATAGAAAATACGCCCCAACTTGAATGTAACAAGCATCCTCACTCCCGTGCCATCTCATGCCTTCAACTTACTTCCTTCTCTCCCAACTTAGCCTTAACCCATCCCTCCAACCCGCCCCTAACAATAATCTCCTGCACATTACTTCCCAGCTCCCCCACACCCTGACTCCACTCCCTCGCCCCCTCCAGGCCCTCTCTAACCGTAACCCTACTCCTCGCCACATCCCACTCAAGCCACCATCCTGTCCTCCTGGTTGCCCTCTTCTCTCCCTGAAACTCCTCCCTCAACCTCTCCACCAACCTCGGCACCTCCACCGTCAACAGCGCATTATTGACGGAATTCCTACTAAAGATATTCCCAAAGCTCCCCGCCACGACCATGGGGATCTGTCTCGCTAGAATCGCAGTAGCGGCTTGCTCCCTGCTACTCCCACAGCCAAAATTGAATCCCGAGACGAGAATGTCCCCGGGCTTAGAGATGGCGCGGAAGTCTGGGTCGTAATTCTCCATGCAGACTTGCGCCATGACAGTGGGGGTGATGTTGTCTTGGTAGGTATATTTCCCGGGGTAGATTCCGTCGGTATTGATGTTGTCTGCGTCGCAAAAGACGATTTCGCCAGAGATGCACTCGGGGAAGCCGGGGAGGATTGCGGTTGTGGATGTGGGCTCTGCTGCCACTGGTGCCGCAGATTCGGTAGAGGGGGAAGAGATACTTCGAACAATCTTTGTGCTGAATGCTGGTGGGGTGTATTTCCCAGGCCCAGAGATTATCCCAGAAATGGCACTGGCAGCCACCACCTCCGGGGACGCGAGATATGCAAATGCGTCTCGGCTGCCCATTCTCCCCTTGAAGTTCCTATTTGTCGCGCTGATACCCACCTCACCATCCTCCAATAGCCCCGTTCCAAGGCCAATACATGGTCCGCACCCGGCAGGAAGGGGCTTCGCCCCCGCGCGAAGCAAAGTCTGCCAGTCACCTCTCTTCTCGGCAATTGCTTGCTCGAGGGTACTTGCTGGGGCGATATAAAACTCCACACCCTCGGCTATCTTAGGTACGTCGGACGGTATAGGTGCAGATGGGTTTGATGATTTTGCACGGAAAACGTCCGCGGCGGCGGCGATATCTGATGCGCGGGAGTTTGTGCACGAGACGAGGTATGCTTTGTTGATTTTGATTGCCTTCTTCTCTAGCTCTGCTACAGGGGTTGCGACTTTGACTGAATTAGGGCCGGCGACGTAGGGAGAGAGAGTGGAGAGGTCGAGAACAAGGTGCTTTGCATAAGTTGCACTTGGGTCCGCTGCAATCTGGCTTGAGGGGTCGGCGAGGAAGGTCTCAATGCGCTTGTGGTTCATGCGTTGGTGGGAGACTGGGCCGGAGGTTTGCGTTGCAGGAGGGGGGCGAGAGCCGAATTCGGTGGCTTTCTGACGGAGCCAGTTGATGAGAATGGAGTCGATTGGGAAGAGACCAGAAAGCGCACCCCACTCTGTTGTCATGTTTGCAATTGCGAGGCGGTCGTCGACGGGGATTGAGGACATGGTTTCTTTAGACCCAACAAATTCAATAGCATGGTTGAGAACTTCATCGTTGTTGAACACCCCGCAGAGGGAGACTATCACATCCTTCCCAGTGACTCCCTTTGGCAGAACGCCCTTCAACTCTACCTTCGCCACCGGCGGAATCTGCCACCACGTCTGGCCCGTAGCCCAAATACTCGCCGCATCAGTCCTAACAATGGGTGTCCCCAAGCAACCCACCCCCCCATACATATTCGAGTGTGAATCCGACGCCACTGTCAGCGTCCCCGGCCAGGCATACCCCTCCTCCACCATAATCTGGTGTCCAATACCCCTCCCGGCAGGATGGAAATCCACCCCCTGCATCTTTGCAAACATTTCAATATTCTCATACTTCTTCAAGTTCGCCTCAGACTTATTCTGCACATCGTGGTCAAGGGTCATGACCACCTGCTTGTTGTCAAAAATCTTGCTTGCGCCGATGGACATGAACTTCGTCGCGACAGGCCACGAGTTGTCGTGCGTCATGCAGTGGTGGGGCTTGATGGAGACGTAGTCACCCGCCTTGACGAACTTGCCGGGGGCGAGGCCAGTGGCATAGCGTTGGACAATTTTCTCGGTGAGGTTCTGTGGGGGGTTGCTCTTGACCGTTGCGAGCGAGCGGCTAGGGATGTGTTTGGTGGTGGGGCGGAGAATGGTATATTGTTGTCCACGTATGAAACGGGAAGGATAATGGGAGAGATGGAATTGTAGCTATATCAGGGCCATCATCAGCGCAACTCATGAAGCATGAAGGGTCACAGAGTGACATACAAGACGCATAACTACTTTAGTCAGATACAGCTACAGTGGGGTATCAATTGCAGGTATAGAACAAACGGGTCAAAAGACTCAGTATCCGCCGACCGGCTGCAAGACACTGACGTGGGGCTGTAGGTAAAGAGAACCTGGGGTAAAGTCTATAGATACCGCATCCCACAGGGTAAAATCTCTGCCTTGCCTCGGTTGAGCCTGGAGAAGCTAATAGTAGGGTCGAAGCTTCCTATGGAACGGCGCTGATTGGTCGAAGTCCGCAATTCCGCCGTGAGAAGGCCTGCCGGGGTCTCGGGCTCGCAAATGGATGAATTGACCAGTGTCATTGAGTACCGTCTAGCTATTCCGTTTGCCAGACTATGTATGTTCCGTTGAAATCCGCAAAAATGTACAACGAGGTGTTAAAGTTCTCCACATCACGTGCCACATGTATCCGGCGACATGACCTATCCTGACTAATCAAGCGGTCGGATCGTTTCCACGGACCGATCCAGCTCACTCCCGACACAACTCTCATCCTTAATCACCAGCAACCCGTCAATCAGATCGCACACCATGAAGCCCGCAAAAATCACCCCCCCCACACCCCAATGGGTCATTGACATCTCCCAAGTCTCATCCATCCCCCGCCCCTCCCCCACCGGAAAGATCCCCGACCCCCCCGGCTTCACCGGCGGCAGCAGCTCCAGCGGAGGCAGTGGAGGGAACAAGGTCCGTTCCATACTCCAACCCCCCCAATCCCCTTATCACCACAGCAACTAACACCCTCCAATAGAAACCCACTGCCCCCTCGAAACCCCCCCCAACCCAGTCCGAAACCGACGACCTCTTCCTCAAAAAAGCGTGGGAGCTCGCCCTCGCCCCCGGGAAATCCCTGCCCATGAACTTCATCATGATGTACATGTCCGGAAACACTCTGCAGATATTTAGCATCATGATGGTATGGATGCTTTTCCAGAACCCGCTGCGCGCGCTTGCAAATATGGGCTCCACGTTCCGCAGATTCGATAATGAGCGTACGCATCAGAGACTCTGGGCCGTCAAGCTTGTGTTTGTGTTGATGCAGTTTGTGGCACTGGGGGTGGGAGTGTGGAAGGTTAATGGGATGGGCCTGTTGCCGAATCGGAGGAGTGATTGGTTGGCTTGGGAAGGAGTGAGGCAGGCAAGGGAGATGGTGGGGAATGGGGGGGGTTGGAGTTAGCGGTGAGTATATTCTGCAATTTCAATGCAGAGAGGTGGGGGTTGATGTGTTCATGCGTGTATGTGCTTGTGGAGTTACTTTTTATTTCAGAATATCCCCCGAGGTTTTCCTTTCATGCATAGATGGATGGTGGTAAAGATACATATATATATATATCCACGATTTCCAGAACACGCATATCTTAAGATTCGAAATCCTAAACAAGTGGCAACTCCGTGGTCATGCTATAGCTCACATGCGTCGGTATGGGCTAATGGTATATCCCATGCCTTCCATCTCCCAATCCCACCCCCATCTAATTCCTCACCACGCCATCCTTCACCTTAATCCCATATCTCTTATAATCAAACCCCACCAATGTACTCCTCAACTCCCCCCACCCATCCCCCGAGACTCCTAGCTCCCCCCCCTTATTCTCATCCTCCTTCCCTTCCACATGCTCGCCACACAACCCCGCCAGCACCTCCTCCTCCCTTCCTTTATACTCCGCTAACAACTCCTCATGCGGGACCCAAACCACCCCCATCCCCGCCCTCCTCCCCGCCTCTACCCCTAGCACCGCATCCTCAAACACCAACGTCTCCCTCGGCTCAATCTCGTCTTTCCCCTCTGCCTTCCTTCGCGCATTTATAGTCTCCAACGCTAGTAAGTAGATATCCGGCGATGGCTTCCCCCGGCCATGCGGGATGCGGGGGTCATCACCTTTGATGATCTGGCTCGGAGGGAAGAAATCAAAGACTTCCTTTTGTAGATGTGAGGCTTTCAGTGCGTAGTTTGTAGAGTTGGAGGATGTAGCTACGGCGATTTCTACGCCGGCGGCGAGGAGGGTTTGTAAGAGATCAGTTACCCCCGGGAGGGGGGCACAGCTAGGGAAGATCTTCCTTTGGAGAGCGGAGGAGCGGACGAGCCATTCTGAGGTAGAGATGGGGAGATTGGCCCATTGCATGAAGACCTCTAGAGACTAGTTCAAGTAGATTTATGTTTAGTGGAATTGCGACTGTGGAGGTTTCTGGGAGACGTACAGATGGGCCAGGACGGCCTTGGAGCTTCGCCTTGACGCTCCAAGGAAGCAAAGGGCGGTCAAATTCTTTAAGAATGGTGTTTGTGACTTGGGTGTAGAGATCCTCTGTGTTGAGGAGCAAGCCATCCATGTCGAACAGGCAAGCGCGGATGGGAGAGAGGGCTCTGAAATCCATCCAATGTCAGTAAGCTATGTTTCAACATTGTGCAGTGGGAAACTTACGTTCTGTCAGTCGCCATTGTGAAATAGATTGTGGGGTATATTTGGTGAAATCGGCTTGTTTAGAGCTTTTGATTATCTGAGGAGAAGAGATTGAAAGCTCTTTGTGGAATAGGTACCCCACATGTCCCCGCGTTAAAAGCGCTTGCACGTGAGAGCAACATTTCGGCAACGCCTGACGTCGACCCCAGTATAATGTGGGGAAATAAAGAGAATTTGATAGAAATGTGATTGTTACGACATGAACGTTATATTGGTGGGATGTATGTTGAACACTCTTGCTATGCTGAGCGTAGAATACAAGTGCACGATAGACAGCAATGCACTCGCATATATGACTCTCAGCAGAGCCCGCCAAACACCCTACTTCATTATCCCCATATATTCATTTTGGACGCCTATATACAGCCAAATCAACCCCGGGCGTACGTACGTAAACCCCAATCGTATAGAAGAAGAAAAAAGGTAGGAAAAAAGAGAGAAGAGACCAATAGAGTAAATCATAACCATGTACAATGTTTCCAAAGAAAAGCGGAGAAGGAGTCTTATATATATACAAGGGACAGGCCGCAAGAACTTCCCCTTCTATCAGTCAAACTCACAAATACCATCTCACCTCGTTCAAGTCATTACCCCTCCCCTCCCAAGCCCCGCAGCCCCGCAGCCCCATCAGGCCTCATCTCCAACACTGCTCCCCCACGACTTTACTCCGCTGCCTGTACAACTCCAACTTGTGCCGCCCTCAACACCCTCCCATTCAACAAAAACCCCGTCCTCATAACATGAAATACCGTTCCAGGTTCCTTCCCCTCGACCCTTGCCTGAAACGTCGCCTCATGCATATTCGGGTCAAACTTCTCCCCCAACGGCACCACTTTCTCCAGGCCATGCTTCTTCAAAGTATTAAGCAAGATGCCTTCGGTCATCTTCAGCCCATTATACAGGTCCACTAGGTCCTTTTTCTCGGGCTCCGACGACGCCCGGGATGCTTCAGGGACGGCATTGAGAGCGAGATCCATATTGTCTACCGTCTCGACTAGGTCCTTGGCGAATTTCTGGATAGCGAAATCTTTTGCGCTACGGATTTCTCGCTCTGTTCGGTCTTGCAGGTTGCGGAAGTCGGCTACGGAGCGGAGAAATCTATCCTGCGCGGGGCGTTAGCTACTAGGTCCCAGTAGGAACGCACTGCAATTGAGTTTTAAACAGTGCATTATTGGGTAAATAGAGAGTGAAACAATATGTGCCGTGAATCAATCAGTTAATAAAAAATACATACCTTCAACTCTCCCGCCTCCTTGCTCTTTGCCTCCAACTCCACCTTCACCTTCGATACCTCCTCCAGCAACTCCTTTGCCGGCCCTGCCTCTCCCACCTTCACCTGCCCCCCATTCCCATTCCCATTTCCATTTCCATTTCCAGTCCCATTCCCATTCCTATTCCCATTTCCATTTCCATTTCCATTTCCAGTCCCATTCCCATTCCTATTCCCATTCCTATTTCCATTTCCATTTCCATTTCCATTTCCATTTCCAGTCCCATTCCCATTAACCTTCACCTCCGCCGCTTTATCCCCCTCCTCCTTTCCTGGCTCCGTAGAATAACACCGGATGACAGATGTAGCCGGGGACCGCCGTACACTCGCATATGCAGTTTCTGCTGCGAACAGGTGGGTAGACTGTAATATTGCCCGGCGAAACATTTTGGTATATATGTAGGAATAGGTGGAGGGGCGGAGTTGTTATATATTGGATCGGATTCGAAGACGCAATACCTGAAGAAAGTTTATGATGCCCGAACTTTTTGAGAAAGTTGCAAGTGAAGCTTGGCATGAGGTTACACAATGCACGTGAGTCATCCAAGCTTGATTTTTCTACACCTGTCGGATATTAAGTATCACATTCATGATTTACATACGGACATTTCAGGTACGATGAACATAATAATAACATTAATTCTTTAAGAAACCGAAACTACTTTACACTCCCCATCCGGGGTCTTTTTCTACCCACTTCGTCCTGCCGTAATTAACAGAGACACGGCAAATGTCTGCATCCATCAGTAACATATTATAAGAATGCCATCCAACAATACTAAAGGTATATATTCTCTTATATATAAAGACTTTATACTAATATATATCTTAGCAGAACTTATACAGCAATCTCCTCTACATACCGAAGTGCAAGTTCAGGAATGACTTGCCTACCTGTATGAAAAACACCCAAACCCTACACACCAACTATTTTCGAGAGCCACTGTTATGTATCGAGACTCAGTACACAGAAATAATTGGTGAGCCACTCCACAATGTTCTGACTTGCATACGGGTGCAATCTTTTCAGAGTGGATGGGTATGCGATTAGAGCCACGAGTTATACGACTAGGGCTCTTCATGAGCTTACAACAATCCTGGGTTGGAAATCAAAATCCAGATCACCAATACCTACAACATGTTTGGGCTGCAGCACTACGAACTACACCTGGACAATTATATGGTAAAGATATAATCTTTTGGGACAATGACTGGGAAAGGACGAAGGCTAGATTAGTAGAAGGGAATAAGAGAATTGATGTTGTACATGGGCTACTTGGGGTTCAGAGGCAGTTATACAACTACCTGAAAGTAAAACGCAAGGGAAGCTTCAGATTAGAAAGATTTGGATTGGAGAGAATGGAGTTGAAAACATGTGTATGTCAAATAGTGTGGCCTGGATTGAAAGTGTTTGGGAGACTGGAGGCTTGGAGGGTGATTTGGGTAGTTTGGGAGTAATCTGATGACAAAACATATGTCAAAATGGGTTGTAATTGACTGCAAGGGAAGCAGGTGAACAAACAGATGTTGGTCACTTTGCAATAGTACCCAGACACGGAGGTAGTCGCTCCGCTCCGGCCAATTCCACCACATTGACCCCATGCGCCGCTCTGGGCCACGGCAGACCCGGTGAGAAGGGCGAAGCTTGCAAGGATACTTGTTCCCTTCATATTGGCGAAATTCTGAAGAGGTTATCACGACAGCACAATAAAAGACTTCCCAGACATCAAGACATGCGGGGAACCTAGATACGTATAGAGATAATCAGAGTGCAATCCGCGTGCCTAGGTAAACGATTCCTAGTTTCCGTTGCGAACAGTTCTCCCTAGGCAGTGAAATGAACTTCTTTCGATGTATCTGCTTAGCGCCTACCGTACTGGCGTAGCACCACCGTCCTTAATAACTGTCACAGCTGTAAACAAAAATATCCCAAGCTACAGGGTTGAGTCGGTTGGCAGACACCTTCATGCAGGGGAAGTTTGGGAAGAAGTCATGTAATTTTCTGGTCGGGAAGCGGTCAGTATAGGCGGCTATGCGAGTTAGGCTTGATAGTAAGTGCCTGCAATCGGCGACCAAGAATGGCCTTGTGCTTGCTGTTACCCTGAAGATATCCTAACTGACAGTTGCAAAGAATTTCTTTGATGCTTAATATTGAGCGACGAAGATGCCACGCAAGAAACTGAACAAATCAAGCATAACCATAATGGCAGCCCCCTATGCACTTTCCCTCCATCTCTTCCTCTCTTTAGTACCGGGGCATTCCGTATTGCCTCCTCTAGAGTACTCTATCCAAGCATCCCAAAACCGGCAAACGTCCATCCTCAACTACTTGCACTGGTGGAAACTCGAGCTCTTGCCCATGCACCAACATGGACACCATCTAATACCGCCTCTAGCACATTGTAGCACTTCATGAGTTTTAGGTGCTGCTTCCGCACCACTAGACCAATAATGTTGGCTAGCCAGAGCCCTGGAGATTTGTATTCCTTAGAAACACTGAAGAGAGCTTTGTACGCCCTCGTCATATCTAAGCCGCAGAGTTCAAATGTATTGCACAGAATCAGTTGATTGGCCACTATTGCTGCCCAGATGGACCCTACGTAAGTTTGCATTTGTCTTTGGGTAAGCACGGAGTTGACATAGTAAGTAACAGGCCAGATTATGCATCCCAGCTTTACTTCAGTATGTGTTACTACCACCCTCATGGCTACATATCCGTGACTATCAACAACATATGGTAGAAGCACTGGAGTAGTCTGGTTGGCACAACACCCTCGTAGATACCGAGTGGCCCTTAAAATTACTGCTATTATGATGCCCTATCAATACAGTCTCCTCTAATTCGAAAAGACCGACTTTCTCTGTCCCGAAGTCTAGTCTCGTGCCCAGACCCTCGTAGAGGCCGAAGTCTGCTGGCTAATGGCTATGAAGTGCCAACCAGACTATGGTATTGTGCCCCACCAGCTACTTGTGGTACTGAGGTCAAATATTCCCCTAGTAGGGTTTAGCCCCCACAACCACACTTATCAGATGCATAAAAGCTTATCTAATCTCATCACCAAAGTGTCCTCCATCTAATCAGATCGTGGGGCAAAGCTTTTACCATTGTATACCCCCACCATCAGGCAATCTACCACAAGAAAACCCATTTCACCTGGCCACCAAGCTATGGCCGCCATCGAAGCTCCCTCCCCAGCGGAGACCCTCACCCAGCTTCGAGCCGTCCTCTGCGATGATTCTGCAAATCTAGCACTTCGCTTCCGTGCGCTGTTCTCGCTGAAACATCTCGCTACGAATGGAGACCTAGGAGCTGTCGATGCCATTGCCGCTGCGTTTTCTTCAGATTCTGGTGGGCATCACATGCACATATATTGTTATCACTCACCTCGACATACGCAGTGCTAACTTATAGATCTACAGCCCTTCTCAAACACGAACTCGCCTACTGCCTTGGCCAATCCTCCAATCCTCACGCCGCGCCCTACCTGCAATCCGTCCTCTCTAATCTTTCCGAAGATCCCATGGTCCGCCACGAAGCAGGCGAAGCCCTTGGCGCTCTCGGCCACGAAGAATCCCTCCCACTCCTACGGAAATTCCTTACGCGCAAGGGGGAATGTGAGGAGGTGAAACAGACTTGCGAGGTAGCTATTGGTCGACTTGAGTGGCTTGGAACGGAAGAAGGAAAAGCGGCGAAAGCTAGGGGAGAGGATAGGAGCGGGTTTACGTCTATTGACCCTGCCCCGCCGACGTCCGAGGAAGAGCGAGAAGAACCAGAAGAAAACATCCAATTGAAAATTGTGAAATTACAAGAAACGTTGATGGATCAGTCTCTCCCCCTATTTCCCCGGTACCGAGCAATGTTCCGCCTTAGGAATTTGGTAAACTCCCACCCTTCCGTCGCAATTCCAGCTCTCGCTTCGGGATTCGACGATCCTTCTGCGCTTTTTCGCCACGAAATCGCATTCGTCTTTGGACAACTTGCGCACCCGTATTCAGTCCCGTACTTGATCCCCGTGGCGAGGAACGAGAAGGAACATGCCATGGTAAGGCACGAGGCAGTAGAGGCGCTGGGGAGTGTAGGTGGAGATGTAGAAGGGGTTGAGGGGTATCTGAAGGAGATGGCAGGGAGCAGGGAAAGGCTGGTTAGGGAAAGTGCGGTTGTAGCGCTGGATATGGTAGAGTTTGAGAGGAGTGGGGAGTTGGAGTATGCATTGATTCCGGGGAAGGAGGTGGTTAAGGTGGCAGCATAGATTTGTGGTGTGGATACCCTTATACATTTCCGATGATTGACCATATAGGGTTGGGATGTACGAGATTGGGATTTGGTTTGGGCATGTGATTTTGTCACTCTTGTTTTTCTAGGGACTCGGATGGGAAAGGTCTTTCTTTGCTTTACGGTTTGCTTCACTGGCGTACAAAATGAACCAAAGTTTTCTTACAGAAGAAACAAAGATATAATTTGTAGAAGTATATTTATATTTACAGAATAACAATCCCCCTCTTAAAATTTTCCACCCAGCCGCTCTCATCTCGCCAACCCAACCTGCGAAGCCCTCACCTCAGCCTGCAAGCCCACCTCATCCTGCAAGCCCACCTCATCCTGCAAGCCCACCTCATCTCCCAACCAAACCTCCCTAACCTCCACTACTACCTCAACCCTCCCCATGCCCCCCGCCCCGTGTACTAAAACCTCTCGACTTTCACCCACTGCAGTTGCTTCTCTCGCTCCGGGAAAACTCGGCGTATCATTCCTCATCTCGTTGGAGTTAAACCAACCGACACTCAAGCACGACGAGGACCTCCTTTGGTCTTTTTCTTTTTCTTCTAGCTTGCATTTGATAATTCTGTAGATTATGAAGATGGAGAGGAGAAGGAGAAAGAGGAGGATGCAACAGCCGACGACTATGGATGAGATCTTGCCAGGGGTGAGGTCATTTGAAGAGGTTTTCGAGCTTGTTTGAGTGAGGTAGGGGGTAGTAGTGCTAGTGGTAGATGTGCTGGTGGAGGTGGTTGTGGAGTTTAGCTTCGCGGCCTCCTCAAGGAGGTATGTTGTTATATTATGAACTAGCCTGAGTTTCGCGCAGTCACAAGAGCCTGGTTTCTGTATCGTCCGCGTATTAACATCCTGGATTGTCTGCGTCCGTGGTTCCCTAGGCGTATCCGTCGGCGGATATGAATCCTTAGTGTCGGTGGCCCATCTACAAGGGACTGTGACTGCTCTTGGTGCCTTGGAGGTGAGGGCTCGTTTCTCCAACCCGCAGATAGTTATACAATCCCACCCAGTAGGATACTCTGGGTGGGGATCAGAGAACATTGTAAAGTCTTTGTTTGATAGTTGGGGAGGAGAGGGTTCCACGAGGGGATGCAATGAGGATGTGGAAATTGCTGTGGGTATTATGACAGGAATAAAGCGTTTTGAGATTGGGGAGGATGTAGTGGGAGATGGTAGGAGGGTAATGAGGGTGATGAAAAGAATGAGAACCGCTGAAAGATGATGCATTATAGATGATCTCTAATGGCTGTATAAATAAAAGAATGGGTATAATGTGCACCTGTGTAACCGTTTGCTGTAAATGAGCTCGGGTGAAAATAAATAGAGGACTATCCTCTAAAGCTTTAAATTGAAGTTGTAGAAATTGATAAAAGGTGCTCTTTACTCGTAATCGTGCCTGCGTGTGGCGTGCAACTGTTCCTCTGCCAGCAGCTGTATGATGAGTCCTGTAAAATTAAATCAAATCCCCCAGAAGAGCGGAAAGGAAAGGGGAGGAAAGAGACCTGTCTGGCCGTCTGAAAGCCGTGATAGAAATGCTGGGATTGAAATACATGGCTGTGAGCCACAAAGGAGGTCAGATATGAAACGAGATATTGAGCTTTGGCGGTTAAACGGCCGCTAACGAAGGCTAAATGTAAGTTCTGCCATAAGAAAACTACGAATTTCCAACGTGTACAAGTGCTGGTGGTGTTGTGTCATCTCGAACGCCCAAATTTGGAACAAAGCAAACGAGGAAACCAGAACAAGAGCCCAACTGTTGAGGTAGAGCCTAACAGTATAATTGCCTTGGAGATAGCACCCGGGTAGAGATAATGTAATAACGAATTTCCCACGGGGTTGAGGTATAACCCCTGAGCCCTAGCCTTGTTGCCTAAGCCCATGAAACGTAGAAAAAACTCCCAAACTCCT
This sequence comes from Tirmania nivea, assembly GCA_015179035.1. Taxonomy (NCBI): domain Eukaryota; kingdom Fungi; phylum Ascomycota; class Pezizomycetes; order Pezizales; family Pezizaceae; genus Tirmania; species Tirmania nivea. The sequence goes on along the minus strand of WHUY01000011.1, from coordinate 734,280 downwards.
TTGCCAAAAGAACCAATATGCACTTCTATCTCCCAACCCATCCTCCTTCCCCTAGGGCCCCCAGCCCACCTAATCTCCCTCCCACCCCGCCTAATCCCCCACTACCCCCACTCCCCCCACCAGCCTCCGGCCTCTTCGTCACCCTCCTCTGCGCCCTCACAGCGGCCACAATCCTCCCAATATCCGTCTCCACCACACAGCCTCCCTGAATCACCTCCGCTAGCACCTGATGCAGCACCTCAAAATTAAAAATCAAATCTAACTCGCACACATTCTCAAACACTCTGTCTAGGGCCTCGACAAACACCTGTATAAGATCTAATAATCCAAGCTCAGACTCAGCACCGTCGCAGATGATGATGAAGAAGAGGGTTGCGTAGTGACGGTAGATGATTTGAATTGGTTCGGGGGCGAGGGAGGAGCTCGTCGAGGAGGAGAAGGCGGATTGGGTGGATGTGAGGAGCGGAGGGAGAGGGAGAAAGTTGCAGGCGGAGGGGGGCCGGGTGGAGACGAGAGAAAAGATTTCGGAGAGGAGGCGCTGTTGAAGGGAGATGTCCTGTGAAATTGGGGGTTAGTCTAGATACTAGATAGTTGGATGGGAGCTTGCAACAGGTGGGGAGTGAGGGGGAGGCATACGACGTGGGAGTAAAATTTGGTCAGACGGGGCTGGCCAGCGTTGTTGAATATTAGGACCGCGTTGATCATCTTTATAGTAGGATAGGGAAGTGTTGCGCTGGTTCGGTGGCATGATTGTCATGATTACAGCCTACAATCCGAGGTCTTGGCAATAAGTGGTATATAATGTATGTGATATAAGTTATTCAGCATGAGAATTAATGTTATAATCTGAGGTCAACTCCTGGGGTATCTCAGCCTGATTATATGACTGTGTGTTAGTAACTCCCAAAAATGCTATCACATCATAATTCCATACTCCAAGCTGATAACATCTAAGTGCTACAGTACGAGAAACAGGAACGCCCAATCATATCAAATAGAGAGGTTTTGCACCCTGGTACGCTAGCTATCTTATAACCCCCAGCAAGCACGGAAATGAAAACAAAGAGGTTTTGCAGTCCTAAGGTCCTATCTCTCCTTAGTAATCATCAACGTGCGACAACATTTATATTTACCTCGCCATGGGGCGAGTAATGGAAAAAAAAAAAAAAAAAAAAAAAAAAACGTGCAACAACATACCTACCATGGCTTGTGCCAACCAGACTACCATGGTGGATAACATGCTTATGTGGGGGGTACTGCTGATGGGGCAGGGCACCTTCCGATGATGACATATGATGACAAGACACCTGCTATGTTTTATTGTTGATATTAAGATTTATATACGTGGTATCTTGCTACAAGGTAGGACTCTAACTCTATTCAGATGTTTGTTATGAAAGATAGCAATAGGAAGCACGAAAGATATAGAGAATATCTCTTGATCCCTGCCTAGCCTCGTTTCCAGTCTCTGAACATTGGTTGGTGCCAAGATACAAAATAAACAACCACACTTGAATTTCTTCAATCCCCCCTCATCTGACTATAATTATATTCAGAGTACTGTAAAATCTATAACTAAGAGCCGCCACTACTTAGTGTAAGCTAATTAGGAACATAGATATGTTTACTAACTAGTGCAAGAACTTGTGACTGTAGAACTTCGCTTTACTACTAAATTAATAATACTACGGTCTTCTTTCCCTTATTAACCATTAGATGTAAGCTATATGAGGCCACTACTACTAGATGTAAACTAATTAGGGAATATAGATATGTTTACTAACTAGTGCAAGAACTTGTGACCGTAGAACTTGTGACCGTAGAACTTGTGACCGTAGAACTTGTGACCGTAGAACTTGTGACCGTAGAACTTGTGACCGTAGAACTTCGCTTTACTATTGAATTAATAATACTACGGTCTTCTTTCCCTTATTACATCAGGTGCAGCTGCTACCATTAGATATAAGCTATATGAGGTCACTAATACTAGGTGTAAGCTAATTAGGGAACATAGATATATTTACTAACTAGTGCAAGAACTTATGACTGTAGAACTTCAATTTACTACTGAATTAATAATACTATGGTCTTCTTTCCCTTATTACATCAGGTGCAGCTGCTACCATTAGATATAAGCTATATAAGGCCACTACTACTAGGTGTAAGCTAATTAAGAATATATGCATTTACATATATATTTCAGACCTAACAGATATATACTGCACAGTAAAAACAATTGGCTGAGGTCAATGAATAGGATGACGGAGCATGTGATGTTGAAATTGATTGTTGAAACAGGGGGTTGTGTCCAGGCTCTTGCACGGAGAGGTACAACGCTAATCAAATTTTGAATCACTACTGACTAAGCTAAGCAGCATCGCAATCACATGACCAAGGAACACAGCGACCTGACCTACGTTCAAGAACGTGGGTTCGAGGCTAATCCCTGCCATCCTTACATAAGCATAAATCCAGCAGATGCATTATTTACAAGCTATTCTACAGGGTTGCAAAACCTCTCTAATATAACCACACACTGTCCAGCTCACGTGATCTCTAGCCACCAAGTACTTGAGTAAGTAAACCCTCAGTTTTCAGCATTCTCTCGACTTTCCTCACCCTCTGTCCTCCCCCGCCTCGCTTCGGCCGCACATCCTCCTCATCATACAGTACTACAATAGACTTGTGCACTGATCCATCTTCTAGTAATCCCACAGTTCCCACTACCTTCTGCATCCCCTTCCCGCCCTCCGCTGTCCCTTCCCATTCAATCTCCAGATTAAGCCTCGCCTCATCCCACCTTATACTCCTCAGCCTCCCCAACCCAAGCCTGTTGCTGACTTCATCATCCCCATTATTGATCCTCGTCCGTAACCTCTCCAATACCTCTCCCCTCCTATTCCACCCCGCCAACTTCTTCCTCAACTCTCTCACAAGCAAATCAAGCCTCTGCTTCTCTGCCGGAATCCCCACAGGTATATATTTCGCAGCTAGCCCCGCTAAATTGAAAAATGGGGGAATAGTTGCATGTCTCAAACTGAGCGAGCGACCTCCTGGTCCGACACCACCTTTAATGTTTAATGGAGCGCGGGTGGAGAGGATGAGGTAATGTGGTGCACCGAACCGGCCGTTGGTGAAGGACTCAATGCGGACGCCGAGGAGGATTTCGCCGGGAGGGGAGGGATCGCGGACGAGGAATGCGGTGGTACCCGCTAGCCGGTAGTTGGTGGAAGTGAGAGCCGTGGAGAGTGCATTAGAGCGGGCGAGGGAGGTGCTAAGGAGGGTGGCGTCGTTGGAGGGTGAGGAGGAGGATGGAAGGGTGGGGAAGTGGGTGGACAAGGTGCTGGTCGAGCGGAGGGAGGTGAGTTGCGCGGTTAATTGCGCTTTTTGGGACTCCAGGGCGCGTACTGAGCGCGGTTAGCGTTTGTGAAGATAAAGGGGGAAGGGCAGAGAAGGGGAGAGGCTACCCTGAGCTTCCAGAGCGGCAAGGTCAACGATGTAGTTTTCGGAGTTGTCCGTATGTGTGAGGCTTAGGCTGGGGGAGATGGGAGGTGCTCCGGCAGTACTGGGGTATTGGGGGGACGGAGTATCCATTGCAGAAGTTGGTGTGTGTAGGGGTACGGAGTGGTGGGTATTGGATCGTTGAAACGAGATAATATACAATAGCTGTTAGAGCGGTTCGGGTCGACGTGAAGTCGTTTTGTTTACGGATGCTACTTGCCTGCGTTACTGCCAAGCTAATACACCTTTGTGGCAAATATGCCCGCCTTACCTAATCTCTACACATCTTGAACTTGCTGAATTCACCGCTGAATAGTAGCGCACCCACTCCCAAAAGATGTCCCGTCCAATACCAAACTCCAAACGTGGCCCTGCCTACTCACCCCCAACAAAATATGCCCGCCTTTCCAGTTACTCAAACCCAAACCCCAACCAACATCAACACAAGAAGCCAAAATTCGACCCGCGCAATCCAAGTACTCTCCTAGCTGAAGACACGTGGTCCGAAGACGTTCTAGACGATGCCGTCCTTGACCTAGACGAGATTGGAGCCGGTGGACGGAAACTGAAACGTGGAGCAATCCGGATTGAAGGGTACGAGAGTGACAGCTCCAACGAAGGTTACGAGCGAAAAGTCGAGAGCGAAGAGAAGAAGCGAAAAGGTGGTAAGGGGGATGATGATGACGATATGTTTGGTGGAGGCGGAGACGAAGATGACGAAGATGGAGTGGCCGCCGGGAAAGTCGCACCAAAAAAGGGGAAAAAGGAAGTCCGATTCTTGAAGCTGGAAGAGATTGAGGGGCAGGAAAGCGATAACGATGCGGAACATGTGCATATCTCTCAGCCCGGCGGAAAGGGGAAAGGGAAGGAAGGGGATACGAGTGGTTCAGATTCAGATGACGAAGATGCAGAGGCGGATGTAGCGGAGGATGTGTCCAAATTAGATCCCGAATTGGGGCTGGGGAGTTTAAAGAAACATGCACCGAAGCTGGATGCGTTCAATATGAGGGGTGAAATGGAGGAGGGGAGGTTTGATGCGAGTGGAAATTTTGTACGGAATGCGGCGGATGCGGATGCGGTACATGATAGTTGGTTGGAAGGGGTATCGAGAAAGGAGATGAAGAAGGCAAAGGAGGCACACGAGAAGAGGGAGGAGGAGATGAGGAGGAAAGCGAGGGCGGAGGATGAGCTGCTTACGAGTGATATGCTTAGTACATTAATAGCGGGGATGGAGACTGGGGAGACGGTTTTGGAGGCGTTGGCACGATTAGGTCAGGAGAGGAAGAAGAAGGTGGCACAGGCGGAAAAAGAGGCTGGGATGAAGAGTTGCTCGGCTGGGGGGAAGAAGGTTCCGAAGTGGAAACAGAAAAAGAGAACAGTGAATGGGGAGGATACGATGGAGATAGAAGGGGTGACACACCATCTAACGCCGGGGGAGGAGAATGTGCAAAAAGTGGACAAGCATTACAAGGAGCTGATTGAGAAGTTGACGGGGGCGGCCGATTCATTGCTTACGAGGGGGCAGTTGGAGATCTATGATGACAGCAGGGAGATGCTGATGAGGCAATATAGGCGGGAGACTGGGGAGGATTGGTCACCGCCAGCCGGGACGCAGCGATCACCGTCACCGTTACCGAAGGCTGTGGAGGCAAAAGTTCCCGCAAATACATCGGAATCCGGGAACGGTGCTAATGGAGGGGAAGTACAGTGGGAGTATCGGTGGACTGATGGTCGGGACGGGGGAAGCGTGTACGGGCCGTACGCTAGCGAACACATGAAGGCTTGGAATCAGCACGGGTTCTTTGGAGAGGGAGTGGAGTTTAGGAAGGCCGAAGGTAATGCAGCTTGGACGCTGGTCGCTGATTTTGACTAGATTTCCAAATGCTGGGGAGAATGAATTGTATTATTAGATATCTTACGGTTGCGGCAGCATATGTCGTCTGTTAAAATGATTCAGCCGGGATGGCACGATAGGATCATACGAACGTATCTATTGCATACATATATTTGCATTGCAACCGCAGGTAACCTTTCTATATCGAGGAATATCTCAATTAACGTAGTCTTAACCAGACTAACGCAGTCTCCTTGTTTTATTATGTATTTCCGGTATTCGCCTAACCAGTAACTACTTAGCAGCCTATACAACGCCTCCCCAGTCATTCTAAGCAGACCCATTATCCAGTTATTCTGATTGTTCATATACTAACCCAGCCTCTCCCACGTTCTTCTCCACTAAATAAGAGCAAACGAGCAACGACAGGCCCAATATACATTTTGAGCGGCTTGCCAGGCAGCATTAGGTTGTGCAGCTTATATCTTGTTAGTAATGCTTTGAATGGATAAACCCTATCGACGTCGCCAATAGTTGCTGGAAATCCATTCACCTCGTCATTTGGGGGTGACTACGATAGCTGAGATTCGTCTGTCGTGCATGCAAGATCTGTCCGTAAGGCGAGTGATATTATTGTAATCTTAGTGCCCCTATCTGGCTATAAGTTCTATTAGTAATCAGGTTTGTCTAATATCTATGTATACCACACCAATCTTTGCTGTGATATTGTCAGGGCCTTTCTCCCTTCCTTGTGACTGCGTACTAAAATATATAACCTAGTGGTTACTCTCTCAGGGACTCTTTATCAGAGGTAACAATGGTAGTTAATAACATAGGCTGCCTTGACGAGCATCAAAATGTCATCTGAGTTCCCTAATTTCGTCTAAATTCTGTACCTATGGCCGAGCGCAGGAAGATTCTGAAATCTGTCAAGATGTGTAGCAAACATGGCGTAGGATCGTGCACTGTCACTAACACCGTTTGACCACGATATTCAACGCCGGTTGTGGGAATCGCTGCCTCATCAAGGCTACAGAGCTTGAATTACCAGCTGTTGATTGGCAGCCATAATGAGGAATCTAGCTTGTCAGTCAACTTCCGATAGATTGAATAGCTAACAAAAAGATACCTACCCGTCGATAGTGATAATCCTCTTCACGCTGTAGAGGCAGTGCTCGCACTGTTGTGTCGGAGTAGGTGGGCAGTCGAAAGAGGGTGTATATGTACAGTATACGCCGTGCTTCACCAAGCAAACTTGTTAAAGGGCAGAGCCTCATAGGCAGTCCGGGCAGCGGCCAGTCCAAAATTTAACGTGTCGCAAAGGTCTCGTTTCGCTGCTGGACAACTGGACTGACAGTCGGGACGGGGAATCAAAAAGTTCCAACTCTGTCCCTGCAGCTCCTGCTCGCAGGCCCCATCAGAGCTCCATTAACCACAATTGCAATAGCTCCAGTCCTCGAATTACTTTAACGAGGCAAGGGAGCCATGGGAAAATTGCGGATGGCTTCGGCCTCACCATTGCACTCTCGCTCGCCGTCTCCCAGTCTGCAGCGTGGGCAGCGAAGTACAACAGCAGCGGTAGCAGGATCAGCGCCGGGCACGGGAAGAGAAGGACTGGGGTGCTTACTTGGAAACAACCAAAACAGTCAGTACCATAGCCCTTATTTGCAGTACGGACGGGAGAGTCAGCAGGCTCAACAGCAACCTCACCACGGGCACGGGCTTTATCAGCAGCACAGTGGGAACTTTGGCAAGAGCCCGCGGATTTCTCACGCTCAAGTATCTACATCTCATCTTCATTCACAGCATTCATACGGATCTTTTGCCAACGGCATGAACATTCACAACATGGCTTCCTCCCATCTTCAACCAACATCATCCCAAATTCCCTCCAAACGCGACAAACGCCGCAATCTTCTATCTGACAGGCTCACGGAGCTCTCTGTCAGCTTTGAACGTGACAGGGACATCCACTACCGGAACCAGTTGGCTGCATTACAGCAGGACCTCAGTGCGATTGCACGGGCGGATACTTCGGGGAGAGATCTCCGGCTGCTAGATGACAGTGCCGAGGGAATTGATAATTTTGTCACAGGGGGTGCATGGGTAGGAGATGGGGCACCAATGTCGAATATCCGGAGTAGTGGTGGTCCAGGAGGGGCAATGGCTGGAGTCCAGCCGGGAACCTTCTACGCGGGATTTGTTGCGGAGGTTAATGAGAAGATGGAGGAGAGGGATGTGGCGTTGACGTTGTTACATGTGAGTCCACGTTTCCGGACGGGTTCTTAAAACTCTAAATTGACATGTTATCTCTACCGAGCAGAAGCAATACCACGCAAAAGTCGCCGCTATCAAGGCACAGCATGAGCGCAGTCTCCACCATGCCAGGGAGGAACACATTAACTTGGCTGTCACTATGAAACAGCGTCTGATTAATCGTTTATACAACGCAAAGAAGAAACTCTCCGTAGACAAGGAACATCTTGACATTTCCGACAATAACGCTCTTCTCCTCCACCCGAGTCAGTTCTCTATCGGATCAGCGGCAGCTGGCGTCCTCGGTTCCCCGAGTAGGAATGATATCGACCGTAACAGTGACATCTTTGGTAGTGGTGGAACTATTAATGGTAGTAATGGTACTTCTAGTGGTGGTCGACGGAAACTGAGGCAACGAAGGAATGAGCTGGATGATCTTATGATGATGGGCCCCGGAGGTATCTTTGACAATTTCGGACGTAAGGACTCCGATAACGGCGATACTAAGAGCGCTGCTGCACAGAGGAGGAAGGCTAGGGCTGCAAGGTATAATAGACGGGTGGGTGGTGGGGTGGGTGAGGATGACGAGAACACTATGGAGGACATCTATGGGAATGCGCATACTAATGGTGGCACGGACGGAGATGGGAACAATAGTGGAAACAACTCCGCTGTGGGGCAACCGCAATTGAGTGCTTTGCTTCAGGCGACACAGAAACAAATGAAGGTTCAGATGGTCGGAAATGGCCATGCAGCTGTCCAGGCACAGGAATTATTGCATAAGCAGGTCTATAGCATTGAGAAGCTATTTACGGAGAGGGAATTGCAAATGGCAGGGAATTTGGCAGCTTTAGCTACGGTGAAATATTTCTCGAAACCAAAAGAACGAGGGTCAAAGAAATGCAGGAGGAGGAATGCAGGAGACGAGGATGGAGCGGAGCCGGGGACCAATGAGGAGAGTGATGCAGGGACGAAGACGCCAAGGGAGGATGCTGAGTCAAAGGGAGATGCAGATAATGCAACCATGGCTTCGTTCATGACAGCGACTGGAGATGGCCAGGCGAAGACACATGAGAAAGACTCTGCAGATATTTCTAGCTCACCTGATCTTTCCGCTATTCCTCCTGCAGCTCTATTCTCCTCGGTAATTGCATCTTCGGTGAATCACACTCGCCCGATCAATCCCACCCTGCCACCTATCCAAGCAACTCCACTTATCAATTCTACTGTCTTGAACTCGCATCCTCCACCATCAATAGCAGCGCTCAACTTTATGACTCCTACGTCGTCTGGCTATGGCGCCCCGATCTGGCAGAGCTTCGGCATCCCAGGATTGTATTTCAGTGTAGTGAGTGGGTCAATAGTGAATAGCACTACGACTGCGAAGATGATGACGTTTAGTGCGCCGTGCCCTGGGGCTGCAAGGAATGAGGAGGTCATGGAGGATTTGGAGATGATTAGGAGTGGTAGGGGGCTGGTTGAGGAGGAGGAGGAGAGCACTGGAGAGGACGAAGTTGAAGAGGAAAGTAGGGGTAGGGAGCCGGTGGAGGGGCGGAAGGGGAGGAAGGGGAAGGAAGAAGAGAGGGAGAGAGAACGGGGGGGAGAGAAGGAAAAAGAGAAAGAAAGGGAAAAGGAGAAGGAGGGATCTCCGTCGCCGCCCCCGAGGGGGGAGGAGAAGAAGGTTGTGGGGTTAGGGTTGGGGTTGGAGTTCAATGTTGATGAGCTGGATGGTGAGGAACCCGAGGCTGAGGATAACGAGAAAGAAAAGAAAGGCCTATCTGCGCCGCCGCCGCTGCAGTCGTTGGCAGTTAGTGAGCTTGCGCATGGGGTGAAGCGGAGGTCGAGTTCGGGGCCTGGCGGTGCGGAGAAAAGGGCCAGGAAGGAAAAGGATGGAGGGAAGGAGAAGGAAAGGGAGAAAGGGCGGGAAAAAGAAAGAGAGAGAGTGAGGGAGATGATAGACGATGACGAGGCTGGGGAGGAGGGAGATGCCGAGGAGGAGAGTTAGGAACATTTTGGTTTATGCCGTTGATGCAGGTGAAGTGGGTGGGGAAGGAGGTGAGCAAGTGGAATTTTGCGAGTAGATATAGAAGATCATCACGACAATGAACTTATGGACGGCATCATTCATGCGAGGGAAAGGGAACAGGAGAGAATCTACGGGGCCTGTTATTATTCTGGCTCCTGGTCCTCCTGCTGGTTCTTCTGGGTTCTAATAGAGGTTAGAGAGGATGGGGCAGCGTTTCGAGGAGGGCGTCTTTTTAAATTCGTTTTCTATTTATGAAAAGTGGTTATGAAATGTGGTTATGAAATGTGGTTATGAAATGTGGTTATGAAATGATCAGATTCTTTATTCCTTGTGGGTTTGTTTTGGTTTAGAGCTTTTTTTTTTGGTTCTTTACGTTGGTTGAGAATCGAGGATTTACTGGGGGCTAAGTATATACTAAATGAGGTGAGGATTGTAGGCGGTGGGTGGTGAGTTGTTTTTTGTTATTGGTGGTTCTTTTGTGTGGTATGTATGCATGTGAGGTTGGGAGTGTGATCAAGATACCATAAATTGAGATTGAGCGTCTATTCGGGGTGGAGGAGTCCTTTTCACCGAAGGTCAAAACAAAATAGAGTCTAGCGCAAGAATAGGCGGGGAGGGGAGTTGGCTTAACCGAACATACCAGCTCTTTATTTACCTATCAGCGGCTGTATTGATCATGGTATTGATTCATGGTCATGAATAGCTGCCGTGGATGGCAATACAACAGGAGACTTCGGAATAATTGGCTTTAGAAAAATTACAAGGCAAGCTGCAAATAAAAGGCTTCCCGTCTCTTTCGTTCTTTAGCCCACATTCTCTTCTATTCCTCCTTCTCTACCTCCACCATCCTACTCCACTCCCCGCTCCCTCCTTCCTCGCCGCATTTTCTCTCTCACTATATCTCCATCTCTATTATAACCCTCTTAATCTCTTTGAATTTCCTCTTTGACTATTCCTCCTACCTCCTCCTTTTCCTTTCTGAGCTCCTTCCTTTTATTTCTCACCTCCTTCCTTCCTTTTCTTTCTCACCTCCTTCCTTCCTTTTCTTTCTCACCTCCTTCCTTCCTTTTCTTTCTCACCTCCTCCCTTTCCTTCCTCACATCTTCTCTTCCTTCCCCACCTCCTCCTTTTTCTTTTTCACCTCTTCCTTTTCCTTTCTCACCTCTTCCTTTTCCTTTCTCACCAACTTTCTTTTCTTTCTCACTTCCTCCTTTTCCTTTCTCACCTCCTCCATTTTTCTTTCTCACTTCTTCTCTTTCCTTTCTCACCTCCTCCTTTTCCTACCTTACCTTCTCCCTTTCTTCCTCACCTTCTCTTTTTCTATCTGCATCCCCTCCCGCTGCTTTTTAGCCCATTCCATTGCAGTGAAGATTGCCTCCCTTTGTTTCCCTACAGCTATTCTGCTCCTTCCTCACCCACTCCTTCTCACCCTTAGATCTTCCTGATCCCTCCTGATCCCTTCCCACTGTCCCCTTAATCTCTTCGTCTCCAACTCTACTTTATCCTCCCATTCTTGTCCTTCTCTCCTTGTCTCCGCAAGTAACTGCGTCGATACCCAATGTTTATCTGCATCGGCAAGTGGCTGTAGGTGGGGTGGGGGTGCATGGTCGTGGGGGGAAAGAAGAGAAGAAGCAAGAGGAGGAGATAGGAGTTGATAGGTTCAACTTTGCATTATCAGTACACCTTCAGATCTCCCCAATTCAGGAACTTACAACATACCTCGGATAAAATAATACTAGTAGGTATATGTATAGGCCATACCACTCACCGGCCCACTCCTTAAGCTTTTTGCTGTGAATATTATTGAGCATTGTCTGGCCTTTTCGTTGTTCTTCTTGGGGGTCGATCATTACTCGTATTCAGATCTCTAGCCTATGGCGAGGCTTTTTCGTCTTGTTTCTGGGTAGTCTGGTTCGCACCTTCTGGGGCAGTGATAGTATCCGATGTTCACATGAGAGCCAGAGTCAGATCAGCTGCAAAGTATGAAGAGTGATAAGCTTCTGGAATAAGAGACCCAGGTGAGAAAGGAAGGCAGCTCCCACCTAGACAACTGCTGGATACTTCCTAAATTTGGCAGTTAGCAAGATGGTTGCATAAAGTGTGTCCCTGTCTGAAGTTTTTCAAAAAAAGTCACTGTGTACCGAGTACAGTACTTAGATCCGCAGATCTGGCGGAAGCGAGGAAGTGATATAGTTTCAAACTTGGAAAAACGGTGGAATACATATAAATCAGTCTCAGGACTGCTTTAATATTTGGCTGTTCGAGCTGTCGAAAATGAGGGTTGGTTGGCTTTAGGTTACAAGACGCAAGAAGCTTGGTAGGAATACAAGTAGATTACCTAGACCTAATGAACTTGATAAGCACTTATTTATCGGAGGCCAAAAGTAAGTTAATTCATGGTGGTGTTTTTATATGATTTGTCAAAGTAGGGCGTGTTTTGGTTGCAAAAACGGCCTCGTGCTAAGCTGACTCTCACCAAAACGTGGCAATAGCAGCCTTTGCTCTACACGTACTGTACTTGTCCCGTGATTGAACCAGTGGACAGTAAGAATTTGAAGCTCTACTTTGTACGCCAGGCGAACCCTACCTCGTCTAATGATATAAATATACAACCTCGCCCCAAATCCTTTAATAACCTATTAAGCTATAGGCAGGCATTAAAGCGACGTCAGTGCTACCAATAGAGCCGGTGGGACTACCGGTTTGCCTCTATTAGCTTAGTGTACTACCAATTTAGGCAATAGACTAGATTGTGACGCGGATCTGGATAAGTTGTATATGTATACTTTGGTTCCAGGACATTAATCTTCGCCCTTGTCGTTTTTTTACACCTTTCAGTGAACCAACAACGCTATAAATTCTGCTGTAATATCCAGTAAAAAGTTATATACTATGAAAGTCTACAAACCAAGCTCGAAAAGATAGCGCTTGAACTGGTATTTCATCGTCTGGAAGCCCTAAAATGTTGGGAGGCCATACAAATTTGTAGGGGAAAGGTATTTGGTAACCTACTCTTCAAACTCCTGGAATTTTTCACCCAGGGCATTTTTCAGATGGTGTTGATAGTTTTAAATATTTTCGCAAAGTTGGCATGTTTTGGTACAAAGGGCAAAGATCGATATCTAAGGTTAAGTACGTATATATGATTGCAATCAGAATGCCAGGCTACAGATCTAGTTAACACACGCACTCCCATATTTAATTGTGCAGTATCGATGGCCCAGAGTGCAACGACAGAGACGTGTACGACAAAGTCGAAAGTACCGAATAACCTACGGATACGCGTTCGGTGAGAGCGAACCCCAAATTTCCAAGTACTTCTACTCACCTAAGGAATGAACACTATTAATGATTAGCTCTGCTCGCTAGACATTTCTCATCCAACTGCTTGACTACAGTGGGTGAGCAAGTCAAACAGGTCGCCGGAGACAGGTACAACCCCCCCGCTCGAGTGACTAAAGCAGTCTCTGCTCCAAAACCCAAGTACCTGTGTTAAGACTACCTGCCTTCGAGATTCTCTTTGTGTTTTTCCATGGTATACTATCGCCAATCCAACCACCTTTTCTGCATTTTCAAACTTCCCCTTCAACTTCTGTGCCATGGCTGAAGTTTCTTCATCCCCCATCGCCTTAAACACCACTTCCCTCACTTTTAACTCTCAATGATATACGAGATATCCAACGCCATAAACTGGCTGCCTTCCGAGCATCTCTATAGGCTTTCCGAATGCTCCTGCTAAGACTGCAATGCACACTAATCAAGGAGGTCTGGGTCGTGTAACGTCTTGTCTGCGTCGTTCAGAAGGGTAATAAACTTGTCGGTTTTGGCCATTAAGCTAGGAAGAAGCTGGCCATATGATGGGGCCTTCAAAGCCTGGACATCCATAGGCTGGCTGGTATATTGTGACAGGATGGCACGTATATCGCTGGGTGGCTGCATAAGGTTGTATTTACTGGAGTCCGTATCTTCAAACCATGCGGTGAGATCTGAAGGAACTATAACTGGAACATTTTCGTCTTCAAGAGCTAATTCTGCAATGCTTGAGTTTTCTTGTAAAGCCATTGTCGCTGGTGTGTAGAACTGCGCTGGTCAAGATTGGTGCCTGTATATGGTTCTTGATGCAGTCTAATAGCGTTGAGTTACACACAAAGATGGCATCTGTCACATAAATGCATGGCCATGGTAACTAAAATCAGCCCGTTCAATGTAACCAGAGAAACTAAAGGCCTGTGCATTCAGGTGCCCCACAAACTTTTCCTGGACCTTAGGTCTCAAAGGATCGATTGTATAGGGCCACTTAGAGCAAATGAACACATCATGAAGTCGATTGCATGAATATAGCTGACTCTAACTCTATTTCTAATTGGAAATTACTTTTTATTCGATTCCAATTTAACTGCCGGAATCTCAGAGAGCACTTTTACGAGCTCATGCAAAATATTCAACGCTTCTTCAACAATCACTCTGCATGCAAAGATTTGCGCTTGGCCCGTCACCTCCTCATAATCAAAGTTCGGACCCAACAGCTTTCTCGGGGTCTGCCGTTTCTCATACTCCATAGCCTTCTTCTCCACCTCCACCAACAGCTCCACAAGCCTGGTAAGGAGGTTATGAAGCTCATGTGTCACGGCCTGAATGCGAATCAAATCCTCCGGAACTTTGATCCGGTCTTGATATTTAGCATTTTCTACCAGCATTCGGCATGAAAAGTGGAAGGTTCTGAAGAAAAATTTAAGGTTGTTATAGACGTTTTGGTAGAAGACTGTCTCAGACTTTTCGATTTGCGTGTAGGTGAGGAAGGATTGGAGGTATTTGGTGACGGTAATTAGCGTGGAGAGGAGGGGGTGGTACATTGGTTCGAGGCGGGAGAAGAAGTAACATTTTGGGCCAGTTCCGAGGCTAGTAGGTCGATGGGATACTTGTCTTGCCATTGATATCTGTATGAAAATTTGTGAGTGACTCTTTAGAGTAGTATTGATAAGTAAAATTTTGCACTATGAATGTCAAATATAGTCTCATGATATCAATGGGGAAAAAAATAAATATTCGGGAAAAGGGAAAAAACGCTTTATGTATCACCACAGTCTAGACTTAAGCCTCTGCCTGTATTACCAGGCCATGATGGCTATAGGTCGGAATAAAGAATAAGGTCTTTGAAACTAATGTCTTGCGCCAGGGGCTAGTTTCAGGGTAACTATTATAGGGGACATTACTAGCTGGGCAAGAGCCAAGGTAAGAGTAGTGTACCCTGATAGGCCATAAGTCATGTTCCCAGCCTCATGTTGCGAATTCAAGGCCTAAAGACTTATTGTGACTGTGAAGTGCAAGCAGCCCTTGGTTAAATAAATGCAAGTCGAACTTCAAGTTGTGTTTCCTCGAAGACTACCGATAACGGCAATTCAACCCAATACGTACTGATGCGCGCCAAGATTTAATCTGAACTCTTGGCACGAATTGTTATCTTCCCGAAGCGGAAAACAAATAACTATCAAATCGCCCATGATGGCATCCCCTCCCCCAATTCGCCGCTCCGGACACCTTCAGCCCCCTTCCCGTCGACTAGAACTCGACAGCGACCTCTTCAGTTTATCGACACATCCTACTGAGCGGTTACTCGCGGTCGGTGAGAGCTCCAGAAGAGTAGGAGTCTGGGGATGGCTGGAGGAAGAGAAGAAGAATGAAGCGAGTGATGATGACTTAGATAGTGAAGACCCCGGGGGGGGGCCCAAGGTACTGATGGAGAAGGAGGTGATATCGGACGAGCAATGGTGGCAGAGGAAGTGGAGTGCGAAGAGGCATAAAGGGAGCACGAGATGTGTGAGGTTCAGTGGTGATGGAGAAGGTAAGCCAATTCTCCATTCGAAATCTTCCCGGCTGGATCAAATTCCTGATAAGATGGCTGGGATAGGTTTATTCAATCTACGTGGTCTTAGTTCAATGCTATCTCCATCTCGGAATTAAACAGTCCTCTTCTCCACTAATGCTATCTCCATCTCGGAATTAAACAGTCCTCTTCTCCACTAATGCTATCTCCATCTCGGAATTAAACAGACTGGTACCGACTCCCTCCTCAAAGCTGCATCAGCCTCTACTGGCAAGGTGATCTCGAAGTCATGGCTCCCAGGAACTATAGGCAATAGCTCCAAGCCCTCTAACCTCGGTGCTCCAGCTACAGCACTTCTCCCCCTTAACCCGCAACATATTCTGGTCGGAACTGATGCTGCCAAAATCCACCTTTTTGATCTCCGAACTAGCATAACCTCCTTGACACAAATAACACAGAACACCCTCCCTACTGCTGTGGTATCGACATGGACCCCCGATGCACATATAGACTATATTTCTGCCCTTACAGCCTTACCACCTAGAACGCAAAGCGCGACTGGATATAGCTATCACTTTCTGGCGACTGGTGGCGGGTATTTATTTCACATGGACTCTCGACGGCCTGAGAATCCAATGAAACCAAGCCTAGATGTAGATCCCAACTAGTCTGGTTGCATGACCTCTACGGAGGGGTCATGTTTACGAGGGGCTTGTGCCAACCAGACTAGGGTCATGTAACAGACTAGAACGGGTGATGGTAGTCTGGAGAGTTAAATCAAAAGGTTTGTTCCAATCATACTCATCGAATTAGAAAAACAAACGATCGGTTGCCCTACGGTAAGTAGTCTGGCTTTGCATGGGACTACGAGAATAAATACTGGTTATAACAGCCACAACAGATAAATGACAATTAAGCTTTAAAATCGGTCTGGGCGAGAACACCTTTTGTTGAAAAGTACGTGAGCTAATCCAGCAAGCTAATCTAGCATATGACGTTGTAGTGATATACCACTCACGCATACTTACGCAATCTCACGTATCTCTAGAACATACCTGCTTATAGCAATACCTATTCGCATTGTCCCTTCATGTATATAAAGAGCTTCATGTTGCGACTCTAGATAGATTGGGGAGGTGGAATACTCGAATGTCTCATATACTCATATACATATCTACGTGCTCTCATTTATATTCGCACTAGCTTTTAGTCACTCGCATACTCATACACGCATATCAGGTGAAGTGTCCCTTTACTTTCCATTCATCTATCTATTCGTTGTCAGTATTGCTATGCATGACCTCCTCATTTCAAGAGGTTATGAGCCCGGTTTAGGCACATTGATAGATATTCACCGAATACAATAGATTTAACCTACATAATGTCAAACTCTCATGCGGAGTCAAGCAGTGCAGCTGGCAAAATGACTGCAATTCGAAAACGCACAACCTTCGCATTATCCAAGAACTTTCGCCCTGCTGAGGTAAAACTCAGCAATATCGAACACCTAGAGAGACAGCAGAACTATGGAGACTGGTCTTTGCAAATGATAATGGTTTTTGATGCTATGAATGTTCTTGATTTTGTTGTTGATGGTATAGTACTCCCATCTGATGCTTCTGCAGAAGAGCTCGAAGGATATCAATCCCTATCGAAACACGCTCTTCTCATACTGATCCAAGTTATAAGCAAGCCTATCTTGAAGAAAGTCTCCAAGTACAGATCTTCCCATGCGATTTGGAGATATCTGAAGGAGACATACTATAGGGATACGGCTTTTTCAATTGTCCATCAAGTAGCTGCTCTATGCCACCTCTTTACTCAGTTGGAGAAAGGCAAATCAGTTGCTGAATTCATGGATAAATTCAATGATCAGTGGATTCGGGTTCTTGAGCTGTCTTCTGGTACTGATTCATATAGGTAAATACTTAAGGCATTCTTAGAGGAGGATTTTGCAAAGAGGGATTTTCTCTTAGCTGCCTTAAGTCATGTCTATCCAAACCCAGTTGACAATCTCATGAACAAACCTGACTTGACTTATGCAGAATTACGTTATCGGATGTTGGGCCTCGCCTCCAACAATCAGCTCGAAGAACTACATAGCAGAGACACTGCGCTCATAACGAGCAATACCAACAAAAAGCGCAAGTTTACTAGTAGACCTCCAGAACATAAAACCTCTGAATCTACTAAAACTTGCAGTTACTACCAGAAGCATGGTGGCAATCTGTTGGCCATGTTTGGCAAGAATGTAGGACGTTAAAGCGGGAGCAAAAACGAAAGAAGGATAAAGCTGAGAATAATCAGTCGCCTCCTTCAAACCAGCAAAACCTCTCGAATTAAGCTTTTATTGCTGGGGCTGCTGAAGCACTCGTTTCTACAGATCTATCCTAGGAAATGGATATAGATCGACCTGATGTTAGTATCACTTATACCTGGAAGTTTGACACATGTGCAACCTCTCACATGACGTCTGATATAGAGAATTGGCTCCGTTACTCTGTTCCAAGTGTTTGTTCCAAGTCTCACATGACGTCTGATATAGGGAAATTTGAACAGAGTGCTTCAGCAGCCCCAGCAATAAAAGCTTAATTCGAGAGGTTTTGCTGGTTTGAAGGAGGCGACTGATTATTCTCAGCTTTATCCTTCTTTCGTTTTTGCTCCCGCTTTAACTTCCTGCATTCTTCCTTGCGCTTTAAACGCTGACAATGACGGGTCCATAGACTTAACAGCAAACCCCCGCATCAGCGGCAAAAGCAAGCACATTGATGTGGCCTACCACCATATCAGAGATCTGTTGGAAACAGGCAAAATCAATATATTATGGATACCGAGTGCCAGCAACTTAGCTGACATCTTCACGAAGCCGCTATTACGGCCTCACTTTCTACACCTAAGGGATATAATAATGCGAACAAGCTGATTAGCACTCTTTTACCTTCTTTTTCCCACTGGGTTTTTAGGTTTTTTAACGAGACTAATCATGTTTGTCTTGTTATACAGCAGTATCTGCTGAGGAGGGGTTGTTGAAAAGTACGTGAGCTAATCCAGCAAGCTAATCTAGCATATGACGTTGTGGCGATATACCACCCACGCATATGATGTTTATGGCGAATGCCACTTACGAAATCTCACGTATCTCCAGCACATACCTGCTTATAGCAATACCTATTCGCATTGTCCCTTCATGTATATAAAAAGCTTCATGTTGCGACTCTAGATAGATTGGGAAGGTGAATACTCGAACGTCTCATATACTCATATACATATCTACGTGCTCTCATATATATTCGCACTAGCGTATAGTCACTCGCATATCCATACATGCATATCAGGTGAAGTGTCCCTTTACTGGCCATTCATCTATCTATTCGTTGTCAGTATTGCTATGCATGACCTCCTCATTTCAAGACCTTTAACTTCGGCTTCGTTGACACAATGTTAACATCACACAATTGCTCGATACTACAATACCTGGCTCTCAAGTAAAGAAACAAATATTTAATTCAGTTTGGGAGACTGGGTAAAGGTCGAAATTCCTTCCATCAGCTTTCTATAAGTTCACTGCCTCGTCATGTGACCCTTAAGGTTGCGTACACGAGTACTGAGTTCCAAAAAAAAAAAAAGGAAAGAAAAAAGTTCACTGCAGCTGGCGTAGTTATACCAACCACAATATTGTCACACGCACATTATATATGCACCATGATCTCAGCACGCGTATATCAGCAAGATCTCTAGTAACTAGAGCTATCAGGCCCAGCGAGAACAGGCCCAGCCAGATTTTTATCTCTTCAGCAAGGTTATGGGCTCTTCGACTCGCGGCCGCGGCCAGTAGGCCGAGTGCGCAAGTTCTCGTATTATGGCCTCGGAACGACAACAGGCCTTGTTGTTGGCGTTTACACGGGAGAGCAAACGAACCATGGCCTCTTGCTGCCTTATAGCTACCTAATTGGTGCCTATGTTAGTTACTATAAATTAAGCAGTCCCTGAATTTGTCTTTTTGATTTGTATGCCAACAAGGCTACAACCACAGTAGAGGAGATCTAGAATCGCACACTGAAAATCATCAGCATCCTCTTATTTCATCGAATGTCGGTACATCAACAGCACGGTCCCAATATCTTGCGTTCGCCTAAATACTTGCGTTTGTGGGGAGAACTGCATGAAAAACTGGTTCATAACTTAGATCTCAGCTTATCAGAAATCATAGCCAACCAAGATCTTGATCTTAGGCAACGCAGTGATGCTGGAGATATACAGACTCAGTGCTTCGAGGAGATTATCTCACAAGTAGCAGCAACCTATGAACACCTGGATTGCCCAGGTGTGGATTTTTTGCCAGAAGAAGACCTACAGTCTATTCAGGATCGCATATCAAGGACTTTGCAGGGCTCTTACAATGAGAGAATCCTGGCAAGAGTGCTACTGCAAGGGAGCTCAACTGCAAGACAGCAGCGACCGTCATCACCACCTGGCGACGTTGGCCCAAACACTATGTCTGAAGATGACCAATGCCCAATCTGCTATGACAAGATGAGGGTGAAGGGGTTTACACAGTGTGAGCATAAAGTATGTCCCCCTTGTTTACAGACGCTTGTCGCTACTGCAACCACAATCAACGGCGTTGCTTGTCCGCTATGTCGTCAAGGATACCCTAAGGATGTCGACACGGCTGAAACATCAAGAAGACTTGAGAGTCTTCTTCAACAAGATGCTCATATATACAATCGTGAAACCCCAACCGGGCCTCGTTCAGTTGATGACCTCCATCACAACTCACCTCCCCGCTCCCCACCTCATACTGACTCCGGAGTAGCTCACTACAACCCCTTAGTTTTAGATGAGCTTATCGAATGGGTTTCTCACTTTGATGAACGTCTAGACTGGGTACGCGAAATAGAGCGTCGATCTGACGAATATCGCATGGAATATGATTAATAATTTACTAACTCCTAATTTTAGGGTTCTCTGACTTTAATCTTTCTTCAAGTCTTGGTTCATCCTATTCTGTAGTCCTCGCAGCCTATTCTGGTCTCTCTGACTTCAGCATCGGTTCGTGCCAACCAGACTACTACATCGGTTCAATTTTTTCATGCCGATTTTAGCAATAACTAGCGATTCTATAATTTACTTAGTCTGGTTGGCAAGCCAGACTACTTGTTGGCACTAATTTACTTTAGCCTCAGTATCTTTAGCATCCAAAATGTTAGTCGTTGCACTCGGCTGATCTAATTAAGGCTGACTCATTGCGAGGGGTATACACTAGTCTCATGCCAAGACCCTCTCGGCGACCTACTATGTACACGTTACATAAAGTTCCAGACTAATAAAGTACCCACACTAAGTCTACATCCAATCGTCTGGCCTCACCTAGTCTGGTCTTAGTCTGGTCTCACCTCAAGAGATGCATCCAATGTTTACCTTTAGTCTGGCTTGCGTAGCCTTATAAGCCTAGACTTACGTATGTACTGTAAGCCCGACAACAGCTTGAAGTTACCTCCGCCGAGCTGAGAGTTTTGCGTGAGCAACTGAGGTGCACCGAGAAATATATTTATTTTCTTTCAAGATCATGACGAATGTTACATGAATGTGCCTACCTAGGCTACATACATGGTTTACGTATGGCGTACATGTACTAATCCATGGCCGCGCAAGGGGTTGTGCAACCGCCATTTCCCATATGCATAAGCGAAATTTGGTTTGCGAACCGGATTTGTTGCTGGTCATTGCCATAGAATTTGGCCCACGTTCAACTTCTGTTCCTTGCAAGATATTAAGGTTCCAAACTCACCTGAGACATCTGCAACCTAAAATTTTAATGTCTCCGAGATTAAGTATTCTCGGCACAGTGCCGATATCGAGAAATAGGACCTGTTGATACGCTGGTTTGTTGCTATTATTGCTAAATCCTGGGCGGGATTTGCTGGTAGTCTGGTTTGGAAGGGAGGGGGCCGGAGGTAATCAGGTGATCGTAATTTAACGAACTTGGCTTGGTACATTACCTGCTAGGGGCCCAGGGGCAATACCTCAGCTTCTTCAGTTTATTACACTCCTTCTGACCCAAGATACCTAAGTACTTATTAGATCAGGCTCATTCGTTTCAGGTGTTATCGATTCAAATCTTTTTCATCCTAGCACGGTAATCACTTGCGGTTAACGACAAAGTATGCCAGCGGTCCTCACTGCGATTGGCACTGATGCCACAAATTCGTTTGAAGACCTGAGCGGCATCTCAGCTTTAGTTCAGAGGAAGCAGAAGCAGGCTGGTGGATACAATGGTTGTACTACTGGTTGGGGATGCACACCAGCGTCATCGTCACCCCCTCTATCACCTTCAAACAGCACAGAAATGTCCGACACAGACGATGGTATAGATAATCCATACGATGTTTTGATACAAGCATGCGAGAATGATCCCGTAAGTTTCATGCACCCCATATCTAATTAGATTCCACCAACGAAAAAAACGGAGGTAACAGATATCCGTAGGCACATATTGCTACGGCATATTCCCGACATCGCACAGCTCGTAATGCCCTCTCCCGAACTACTATCCTCTCTCAAGACTTCCCTGGCCCCACAGTCGATCCTCTGCTTACCCGGCTCATTGCACACTCCCCATCTCTCACGCAACTAGTTGAAGACGATGCCCTTGACCCACGGCATGGGCTTGTATTCTGGGCCCGCCCTAGCGAAGGAGTCAAGCGACTTATTGGAGAGGTACAAAGACTACTTCTAGAAGCACAAACATCAGGAGGTGCTAGTGTACTGGGAAAACAATTTTGGACTATGCCCCGGGATAACCTGCATATCACTGCATTGGAGGTGACTCATTCAACGACATACCCCGCTGTTGAATCCTTAATAAGGTCTATTGGTCTATCGTTGCTGGAAAAGCTGGTAGCATGGCCAAAGGACAAGGGCGTGCGCTTGGGCAAGCCGCTTCTTAGCTACGATAAGGCTGCCTTAGCAATATCCTTTTTGCCCTTGGAGGGAGGAAAGAATAAGAGCTATACATATCATCATCTAAGGAGGGATCTATGGGGAATCCTGGAGAAAGGAGGCTTTCATGTTGACAGCCGGTATATTGTGCCGAGCGCACACGTAACCGTTGGGAGGTTCTTTGGGGATGTTACTGAAGGAGTTGAGGGACCAGGGGCAGTGCAGGAGGAAATGAAAAGATGGATTGAGGTGATTGATAGCATCAATGACTGGTTGGATAAAGAAGGAGAAAATTACATGCGTGGAGAGAATGGACAGGCAGATCCTTTCTGGGAAATGGACTCGCCATTAGTGTTGAGGAAAGGCAGACTCTGGTACGGTGGAGGAGATCCTGTGCTGTAAACGAGTAATAATGCTGTCTACTTTTACGTACGTCGCACTTAGTCTGGCTTATTTTTATAGGATATTTTTGGGGGATGGCTGGCTTGGCACGGGATCGGGTTTTCATATTTGTCAATATATACCATACTGTAGTTAATAGTGGCTGCTGCAAGCTGTTTTATACTTTACATACCCTTTCTTTGTTGCTTGTATGAATATTCTCACAATCACGTAATTTCTCGCTTTATACTTTTATTAACTCCGAGATAGATCTACATTGTTGGTTTGTTTCACTGGTGCCAAGACTATTCCAGTGTCTCTCGCCGTAGATTGTACGTCCGTGACTTGGGAGGTGTGCAATCACCAGATGACTTCAAGTCGTTTTGTGACCTTGCTTTTCAGATCACTTATCTCAAGGGTACTTACAAGTATCGTCAAGTTCTTAAGAATAAGTAATTGATACTTAGTAGGTTGCAGTTGCGCAGCCATCTTGTTATTCAATCAACTCAGATATAACGATATCGTATATTGATCATGGTCATTGTTGGTAATGATGTCTCAGAATCATCAGCAGGTCTGCTATCGGCAATCTCATGGTATATTTCCTCTTTCTCCGCACATAGAACTCCGCTAACGCCCTCACAGGCTCCTCGGTTGGATTTAGTACGCCCAGCCCGATATACTCCATATATGTACAATAGCTAATAATCCCTACTTCGCCAGCTTCCTCTGCTGGGCGTTCTCATCATATCCCCAACCAATACTCAACTTTCAGCGGAAATCTGTCACCGGGCTGTCACTGGACTATTTTGCGATTAATATCTTGGGGCATAGCTGCTATACTGTGTCGTGTTTGGCGTTCCTGTATAGTAAGACCGTGAGGGAGCAGTATAGAAGGAGGTGGGGAAGTGGAGTGGGCAATCCGACGGTTAGATTTAATGATTTGGCGTTTACAGTAAGTAAAGGTGTTATGCGAGGGCCAGTGGAGTCGAATAAAAGCCAATGAAAGAAATATGGTAGAATACTGTCGAAATAGAACCGCGCTGGGGGATAACTTACAGAAGGCATTGCTGATTCAGCGAGAAGCTCTAGGCACATGCGCTATTTTGGTCATCTTTTACCATTACCCAGTTCTACTGGTGGGGATATATTAGGTTGCCGTCACAGCGGCTGTCAAGGGGGATGAAATACCTGATTCTGGGGAGTCTTGCTTCTATAGCCTTGGTTACAGGGCTCGTTATTCTCTTCCCCAGTAATGATGTTGGTCCTAGTGAACCTTACGCTGGGGGATGGGAGTGGCTCGATGTGGTAAACTACCTTCTCACTCACATACAGCCAATTTAAAGATGATCTAACCTACTGCCCTTATATAGATATACTTTATTGGGCACATTAAGCTCTTAATATCCATCATCAAATATTACCCTCAAGCTCACCTCAACTACGTCAACAAATCTACCCGAGGTTGGTCAATCCATAAATGCCTTATGGACTTTGTTGGCTCGATACTCTCGCTTATACAGCTATCCATCGATGCATCACTTACTCCCGGGGGACTAGGGAGTGTGATAGGGAACCCACTAAAGTTCTGGCTGGGGTGGATCAGTATAGGGTTCGATATTGTCTTTGGGCTGCAACATTGGGTGTTTTATCCAGAAGGAATGGGAGATGAGTTTGAGGGCAGAATTGTTGGCAGAGATGACGAAGAGGGGGGAGGACTGCTACCAGATGGGTCTAGGGATGAGAGAGAGTATGGTACGATAGGTTCTGTCCCTTCGGAGTGTGGGAAAAAGTGAGATGGGATTTATTTAAAGTTGGAGTCTGATTTGCTTTCGTTTAGATCCTTGATTTCTCGATGAATTTAAACGGACTTGGAATAAATTTTACATCTATAAGAGACCAACCGTTCTTTCTGAAGGTAGAAGAGGTATAGTAATATCATTGGCTAGGTATTGCGGTGATATTTATTCCTGGTAGATTAGTTCTATACTTAATATATGCCATAGGCTCTTGCTGGTCTTTTGTTACTGTCGAAGTCAAATTGCGAGCTGCGATCGAGGGGAATAGAGAATGTTACCCGATCAAGTAGCTGAATTGTGAACTATAGTTCCAGTCACTGTGCGTAGTATGTACTTCAGTTTTTTCCCAACGTTTTCCTCCCAAGACCCTTTGACATCACCGGAGCTCTCGAGCACTCGTACTATTATTTATCAAGATATTACTGAAGGTAAACAGGATCCTAGGTAGAAGGTATACCTCAACTGCAGTGAGATACGGCCTAACGTCTATCCACCTCCAGAGATCGAAACATACCACACTCAACATCTATTTAGGTTTTCTAATTAAGACTATTAGTCATGACGGACGCAAAGTACTATAGGTATTTCACATTCTCACTAGATTCTGGACTTGAACTTCTAACGAGAGGGGTAGATATCGAGCATATAACCATGAAGCACCTCGAAGCCGGAGTCGGAGCTGGTCGCCTCCATTAAAAGACGGCACTAATCTATCGAAGAAGCACCGGACGGCACCGCCGATCATGATCACAGATACGGCAGAATATGTGCTAGAGTGGTTTGCGAGGATGTCAGTGAATATGAATGGGTAAGTGGGTCGAATAGCTCCCTGCATGCATGCTAGGTATGCCTAATCATGGGTATTGGTCATAGTGCATCTATAGTTGACAGTGGGGAAAATTACGAAAATGCACCCAACATCGAAATCTCATCCAATCTCGACGGTGCTGTAAGTGCAAACGATATTGAACGCCCTTTTATGGATAATACAGGAAGCTCCAAGCACGCGCCTATGCTTGATGCTGTATACCGTCTCGAGAGTCTCGAGAGTACATTCAAATCAACTGTCAACTTCCTCGGAACTATAGGTCTGTGCCTATGTATTTTCTTGTTTTATGCGATCTTCCTGGCATCTGGTTCGTCAACATCGTTGTTTCTTGTGTACGCCCTATTCACCGGTGTGATTTTCATGGTGCTACTTCTACTTTTCATAAGACCTCTGCGAAAGCGGCGGCAATCGCAACATGCTCCACCTGCCTAGGAAGGAGGCGAATCAGATGACGAAGCCGTTGCTGTAGCGATTGAGGTAGATTATGATGCAGATAGTGAAAGCAGTGGGCCGGAAGGGTTCAGCCAGGAATCAGCTTCTGAGAATAGCGATACTACTACTTATCTCATTGACCTCGGCATGGAAGATGAAGAGATGACTAAGGCACAGGAAGATGAAGATTTTGTGGATTCTTCGGCGACACTGCAAGTCGCCATCGAATATCCCATTAATGAGAGTGATAATCCCAAGGTAGGAGATTCATTGGATAAGTGGCCAGGTGGCGACTCAGAGAACGGGATTGAGGAGGCCCCAAGCTCAAATACAAAAAAAGGGATATCCCACATATCCAGCGATTTGATTGCAAGATCAATAAGTCTCCCCGAACTGGTGGAGAGGGAAGAGTCTGCTTTCCAAGATGTCACACGTTTGCCTTCTGTTTTAAAGGATGTGTACTATAATCCATCTAGAGGGGAGGACAAAATGCTGCCAATCTCACGACCACAGGAGGAGCTAGAAACGTCTGAACCACCAGTTGCAATGTTTTTGGGGGCCAACAATGGCGAGGATTATCTGATCCCTATGAGTGTAAGGGACAAACAACTGCAACTGCTAAAACGCAAGAAGCTTGTGAAGGCTATCAAAATGAGCGTTGAAAAACCGCACGGTAGACCTATAAGCATGTTCATGGACGGAGATCCTTTCCCTCCATATATTACATCAATAATGGGTTTCAGAGATAAATATTTTCGGCTACGAAAACGGAAGGATCGAAAACGGAAGGATCGAAAACGGAAGGATCGAAAACGGAAGGATCGAAAACGGAAGGATCGAAAAGAGAGGATTGCTAAGGGGCTGGATACTGCTAAAAAACGGGGAAAGCCGCTGAAGAAGCCTTGGAAAGAATTACAACATGGCCCACCAATCTTACCTGGGTATGATCAAGATTTGTACAGTTACTGCCAACAATACCCGTGGAACTCAAAACAGCGTAGAGGGGGTAATAAAAGGTGTACCCACACCCTGTCATCCCGGCCCTTGAAGCAATATCCCTTGGGACTCGAAAAAACTAGAGGGGCCTCTTTAGGAATAGCACCAAGGTGCACTGGTAAGGACCTACGGGTGATTAAATCACCCAGGGAACCTAATTTGATGAAATTTCGTACTAAGCTAGATCTGGAATTATCAAGATGGCCCACTTTACAGGCACTTATCGAAAGACAGATTGTCTTTGTCACGCTCGCCGGATTCAGGATTGGGATCACCCCAGGGGATTCTAAGGAAGGCACATGGTTGCATGAAGATTTTATCAATCAGGTATATAACCAGATGGTGGCGATAGATGGCGTTACGGTGAGGGATATCAAGGCCGCGGGGTATGGACCTACAAGGGCAAGGACGGCCGAGGATGTTTTTGGCAATTCCACAATGCCAAACATCGATTCAGTCACGCTCCTGGTTCAGAAAAATATTAATACCGATAATGGTCTCTATGCACCTCTTCGCATCTCTTTGCCGCAATTGAAAGAGCTCTGGCAAGTGCCACGCAGTGATACATTCTCCTATGGCTTCCAAAGTATGCCGGCAGGCATAGGTGGTGCTTCTGGGTTGGGTTTGCGTGGAGGAACGGCTATGGAGGCAGTGCTGTCGGAGGACTCCACCAAAAACTTAATCACAAATGTAGTCAGAGATTCCATAGAGGAGGAGCGAGCCCTCTCCGGGCACCGCGCTGCCAGTGAATTTGAACGACCGGACCAAATCTACCAAATAGGTAATGGTGAACTCAGAGCATCCCCCCTGCCTCTGCGGAACCCTTTTGGTGTCTGGGAGGTTGATGAGGATTTGGAAGATTTGGAAGATTTGGAAGCTCTCCCGGAGGTGCCTCTTTGGAAAGCCATGATAGATGTGATATTTTCCATGTGGAAGGGTTTGGAGGTTTTCTGTTTTGATGGGTTAGGCGGTGGTAGAGATTATCGGACAGCAAGGTGGTAATGCAGTCATGAGAATCTAAGAGATACGCGAGGCCTAGTACTGTGGTTGGGGGGTGATTGGTTGTATTATACATAATCAAACTATCTAGCTAGATAAGCGTTGGAGATGTCCAGTATGTACGGATAGAGTCTGGGGAAAGTTTTTCGATATAAATGTAGTTGTTCTAGTTGATGTTTCCCATATTTGAACAATTGATTATTGTGAGTCCGAATTGAACAAAGTCGTACTTCTACTTGAGTCCTTACTCGCTGCCTGACTACGAGAGGCCGGTGTCCGCCAGACTAGCCTGTTGGGCATCGTTGCATTGCAACGCGCTTCTTTGGGCCTTTAGGCCAGAAATGGGTAGTCGCCCTCGGGTCTCACAACGGACTCCTCTGGTAACTGGACTTTTTTTTTTTTGAACTCAGTACTCGTATGCACAACCTTAAGGGTCATATGACGAGCTCAAGCGGGCTGCTTTCTCCTGGAACTGTTACGATATCAAATGGGTAGACTATGATAATTCAGATTGGGAACCAGCTATCAATGTTAATAAACTGAAAGCTATTAATGACTTCCATACTCAATATCCAGACAAACTAGAACCTCTACCAGAGGATACTACTGACTAAGCCTCATGGGCCTTTAGGAGGGAATATTGTCATAAGCTGTCATAAACTATTTGTCACGGATGATGTCATGGATTATATGGATTATTATCTGTGATACTTTATGGATTATCACTTATATCGCAGGTGACAAAAAAGGGATTATGCAAGTATCAGTCTCACATGACAGTTGTGTCGATGACTGGTATGACTATCATAGACTATGCTACGAATTATTATCTGTGTCGTAGGTAATACTTTACAGATTATTACTTGTGTCACAGGTAACAAAGTGTTGAGTATCATACGCATAACCTCCTTTATATGTATAATAAAGGTACTGATACGAGAACTGACATAAAAAGACTACTGATATTAAAGTGAGTATCACAGGGGCAAAGATAATTATATATATATGAGATCATAGTTCCTATTCTTTATTTCTGCTTCTTTACATAACATCTTGTATTCTAGCTCATAATACAGGTTGCCTTCTCGTCTATGTCTTTCTCTACGACCAGGATTCTTGTCCACGTCTAAGCTATTGTCTTCGTCTTTACGTACGCTCTCTAGAGTTACGTTCACAGTCTATTGTCACTGTGTGTCCTTACCATAATAATAAGTCACGCCAGCTATCTATAGTATATAGACTCCCAAGAAGGTAGTAGTAGACTGCATATTTCTTGCCTATTTTGCTGATTTTGAGAATAGTTATATGCTATTAGGAGCATTGTAGGTCACCCACTCCCATTAATGGTTCACTAGTTTCAGAATTATTGATAAAGTATACTTTAGAAAGATAAATTTGAGAATCTGGCTAAGTCTGACCATATTGTAGCTTGCTATAGTAAGGATGTTAATACTTTGGTAGGATTATTAGCATCTTTCAGGGTAACTTTGATTCCTAAAAAGATATATTTTCCCATATTTAACAATTTCACCAAAGTCAAGCTCTATCCTATCGAGCTTCTAGGATATTTAATAAAGTTAGACGATCATACTTTTTCTCTGCAATATGAATCTAAGGAAGTTATTTATAAGTCTAGATTTATTATACTACTATATTACTTATTAGTAGTACAGCTAGGTATTATATAGCTTGCATAAGGGGTGTGCACATGTTTTATATTTAGTGCATATAATTTAAGCTTAGCTGTGCATAGATTGCAGTATCAGTCACTATATATATTTCATGTAGCATAAAATAAAGAATTCCACGACAATCCGAATCAAGCGCGCTGCATGCTCGGGCCTTTTATGCAGCGTATGAAACTTTTTGCCACCTACTAGCTGTACATAACTGTGCACGGCTAAGCCCAAATTATGCGCGATTGGCATGGGCCAATATGCAAAGGATATGATTTATTTTGCCATCTACAGTTTTTGGCCTAGCTATGATCTATGGCGGTGCTATGATCCATGTCACCTACCCCTGCCATTACACATATCCCGAGATACTACGCTGGCTAGACTTCCTTTACAGACCGTATAAATTGTTTCCTGACACTCTTGAATATGCTCTACAATATGCGCATACTAGCTAGTTGAATAACTCATATAAAGCTATCATATACACCAATCCACCTCGAAAAGGATATAATTGCCCCCCCCCCTCTTAGTATGACCCCTCCACCCACAGATATCAAGAACTAACAAGCCTACATAGTGCCAGCACCTTAACTTAGCATATATATTTATGTTAGGATACAATATATAGGCATAGGGCTAAATGGAAAGTCACTATTGTTCAGCACCTATCATGCATAATTCAGCCATTTCGAGCTTTTGGACCATGTCGGCTGGTTTTTCAGTATTTTGATTCTCCTCGGCCTTCTATATCTTCTACACCCTCTTTACCTATTCACCTTGCATAACTCTTATATCCTCTATACCCTGCGCATCCTCACCTTCTACCCTATATCCTACACATCAGGCTTGATTAGGCTATTCAATGATTTTTTTGCCCTATATTTTACCTCATGTACATATATATATAGAAAGATTTTTAACAAGGTCAATGCCTATTTACGTCGGCAGCTCTGGTATGTGCTGGAGGGCCTAGGGGGGGTTGGAAGACCACAGCCTATACCTCTGGATCCGCTCTCCGTCTATTGTAGGCTAGAAGCTTCTGTCTATTTCAATCTGGAGGCCTCTATCTATTACAGTCTAGAGGTCTCTATCTATTACCGTAACCGCATCTGTACAGCAACCGCATCTACTTTGTTCAGCAGTTCGTACGATATCTAAATCATGGTTCGTGACCACCTAGCTGGCCTAGCCAGATGGTGCAACATCTATCTACGTATGTGGGTTTTCACCTGTATACGGCTCCTGGAAGGCCTTCAAGGCTGTCTTGTATATGCCTATATGGTCTGGCTCATTACTTATATAGGTCGCTCTAAATGGCTATAATATGTCGTTTCTGCTGCAGGAGCTCAATACATCCGAGTCATTTGCATACTCTATCTCATATCTCTAGCTATTTCAATATTTACGGACTGTTCTATATGCTAAGTTAAGGTGCTGGCACTATGTAGGCTTGTTAGTTCTTGATATCTGCGGGTGGAGGAGTCATACTAAGAAGGGGGGGGCAATTATATCCTTTTCGAGGTGGATTGGTGTATATGATAGCTTTATATGAGTTATTCAACTAGCTAGTATGCGCATATTGTAGAGCATATTCAAGAGTGTCAGGAAACAATTTATACGGTCTGTAAAGGAAGTCTAGCCAGCGTAGTATCTCGGGATATGTGTCATGGCAGGGTAGGTGACATGGATCATAGCACCGCCGATCATAGCTAGGCCAAAAACTGTAGCTGTAGAACTCTACGGTACGGAGGGTGTTGTGCCAACCAGACTAACTAGAAATGTGGTTTTATACCACATCAAATGTATATAGTGACCGATACTGCATATCTGTGCGCAGCTAAGCCTAACTTATGCGCGCTAAATGTAAAACATGTACACACACCTTATGCAAGCCTTTGTAGCTGACCTTTGTGAGTTGTGCATAATTCTATTCTTGGCAAGCCCTAATAGCTCTACCATCAAGTGTATGGTAGTTAAGTAAAGAACTATCAAAAACATGAAATATAAGAAACTAATTTACACTTAAGGGCCTCACCCAGCAAGGACCTCGCGGATATATACAGCCAGGTGGCTAAAAATTTCGTGCCTTGCATAAAAGTGGCCTGAGCATACAACCAGATTTGTAACACTCAGGCCACTTTATGCAGGTAGGATTATACCCCTAGGCTTCATTAAATCTTATGCAGAGTGGCTGCACCCCTCTCTACAAAAACACCACTGTAGATTACACCCTCGTTCAGGTTGCTCTCTTGATATCCATTGTGGGTGGCATCAGTGGAGTCCGTTGGAAGCTTGAGAACACCAATGTGTGCTTGACCCTTTCCGGTGGCATCGTTGGTGATAGTTTTGACGACCTTTTTGAGTGGCTTGTAGCCGCAGGAGTAGTATGCAGTGAGTTTGCTATTGATACCTTATTAGTGATGTCTTTTGATTCATAATAGGGATTGCAGGTGCTTTAACGACTTACTTGTTCGCCCAGTCAGTAGTGATGGCAAAGTTATGCCAGGTGTTAGTCAACCACGGAACCTGGAACAACGTCTTCCCAGCCTTACCACCGGCAGTTGAGCCTTCCAACCTCAAGTACTTCGCCTCTCGAGAAGGATGTACTGAAGAGCCAAATGGAGTTCCCGCCTTGATTGACCAGACATGGCTGCTGTAGTCATTGGTCTCAATGAAGACAAGCTCATATTGATGCGACACGTTCAATGGCCTAGCCATATCTGGTTGAATGGAGAAGTGGAAAGTAGTGACACCTTGTACTGTTGCATCTGTGCCGTTGTTGGTAATAGGGAGGAGCTCGGAGCGACGGAAGCCTTTCTGTGAGTTTCCGCCTGGGGCGAAGATGGACTTGTCGTTGATGGTGACCTCGACGGGCTTGCTGATGGTGTGCATATCGAACTACGTATTTTGAATCCTATAAGCCATTCTACCCCTTTTCATAGAAGGGGATACTGGATTCATTACTCACAGTTGACCCCATAACACCTGGGAACTTTAAAATTTCGGAGAATTTCTGTCCCGCACCAAGCACAAACTCTGCATCATACCTGCTTGTGGAGTTTGAATCGAAGTCTGCGAGAGACATGTTATATGGAATTCTTCCATCCCAGATAATCTCTGGGGTTTTGCCCTTCGTAGGGGCAGCTTGCACCGAAGCAAGCGTCAACAGAGCAGCAAGGCCAAACTTAGAGAGGGCCATAATGACGGGGGTTGAAAAAAACAGGACGGGAATCAATCAATGTGTAATTGCAGTGGAAGAGATCAGGCAAGAGATCTAAATCTCGGGCGGAGAAGTACCAGAGCTTTTATATTCCCCATTCCCTAGCTACTAAAATTCCCCAGATACCTCTCCTTAATTTTCTTCGTTTCATAAATTCCCCATCGCAATTATCAAGTATCGTCAATAGGTACTGCAAATCTCTCTATATGTATGTGAGGTGATACCTGCAACTTTACTGGTGGCGTTTCGCAATTTGTCCGTTAGCTTGGATAATCGGGGATTTGGACCCTGCTACTGTCGTTACCAACAGGTCGATTGCACCTATATAAATTGAGGCATAGCTTAATTAGAGTAAGTTCCCACTCCACAAAATTGCCTGGAGTATTGGGTGGTGCATTCTACCAGCATACCCTAGGCCATCTTCAAGGAGCTAGGATATGTGAACGCCGGACCGAAGCGCCTGAAACCCGGAAGAATCGCTAAATACCTGGCGATAATTTCCCAAAGGGGTAGCCATTCCCAAATCAGACAATGATGCCAGGGAAACACACTTAAGTACTTTGAATGTGTGTATAAGACCCTGGTCTTGTTCATTCTGATTCCTCTAAACACGGGAATGTTGCCTCATATGGCATAGTTACTTGCGTGGCTCGTGCAATAGTATGAATTCTATTGCACGAACTATATATCTATAGGTGGTTGAGTGAAGTGTGATAGTTAAAAATTAGAGAGAATGAAGAAAAGAAACCTTTAGTTTATTAGTATGTAATTAAGTAATCTATGAGTCTTTTCCCACACGTAAAGCACCATACAACATTTGGACGAGATTAGGAAAATATGAAACGGGTGAAGGATTAGTGGAATTGAGAAGCACACCGGAGGTCCCCAAGGATCTTCATATGACGTGCTGTTAACAGTATATCTACTGATCCAGCGCCTGGGCTTGACACTGTGCATCCAAACAAGTTAGCAATTGTAAATGAACATGCATCAGTGACCGAGCATTCATAATGAGAACTTACCATTTGATAATATACTCCCCTCTTGCGGAGCAATGACTGATGGTTGCCCTTCTCCACGATTGTCCCCTCGTCGAAAACAAAAATAACATCAGCTTTTTGCACAGTGGACAACCTATGCGCAACCGCAATCATGGTCCTTCCCTCCCTCGCCTTCTCAAGAGCCTCTTGAACGATCTTCTCTGCAGTGGTATCCAAACTGGCTGTTGCTTCGTCCAAAAGTAACAACCTTGGGTTGCGAATCAGGGCTCTGGCGATTGCCACACGTTGCTTTTGGCCTCCAGAAAGACCAATACCCTTACTGCCACACATGGTATTATAACCCTCCGGAAGCGAAGTGATGAAATCGTGGATATAAGCTTGTTTACAAGCATTATCAATAGCTTCTTGTGGCGTATCATCTGGCATTCCGAGGCGTACGTTGTCCGCAAGTGTTCCTATGAAAACAATCAGCTAAATTCTCTCAGAGGAATGATCAATAGAAGACTCACCCTGATAGAGCACCGGTTCTTGAGACACTAAGCTGACAACCTTTCGATATTCTACAATGTCCAAGCCCTGGATGTTTTGACCATCAATGAGAATTGCTCCCTTGTCGATCTCGTAGAAGCGTTCAAGCAAGCTAATAGTTGTTGTCTTTCCGCATCCAGAGGCTCCGACAAATGCTGCAAATTGCCCCTTTTCAATCTTAAGGCTGAGGTTCCTAAACACTGCAGTCTCTCTAGTGGCATATTTGAACCTGACGTTTCTAAACTCAACCTCACAGCCGCCAGAACTATCTCCTAGCGGTGCGGGTGGCTTAGGTGAGGCATTCTTGGCGTTTCCTGCTTCTCTCATGGCTAGAATGCGGCGAGAAGCTTGAACAGCTTGTGCCATATCTAAATAAAAAGAATAAGTCTATATTGCCAAAAAAGTAACTCCGACGGGCAAGAGGGACAGTACTTGGGGTGAAAGAAAACCATTGACCAGCAGCCTCCCCTCCTTGAACGAGAGCAACATATACAGTGAAAAATTGCTTCACAGAGTACTCTCTCCACGATATCAACCGCCCACCATACCTAGCACCATAGTGAGTAATTGAGCAGAAGTTTTTGATAGGCCTTTGACGCACTTACCAAAATGCCAGTGCCATTGCCAACAGAACAATACTTTCGCTCGCTGAAAAAAAGATCATTGCTACCCTAGTGTCCCTCCATGCTTGCTTGACATGATTATCAAGCAAGAGTCGATATCTCTCCTCAATACTTCTTTCCATTGTCAAACTCGTTACAGTCCTGTAGTTGCTCACAGCTTCCGCAGCGAATTGGGAACTTTCTGCAAATACAGCTGCAGTTGCTTTCTCGAATTGGATCTCAATTCTGACCCGGAAAACGGTGGCAAGGAAGATAAGCGGAAAGGCCGAGAAAAGACAAGCCAGAGCAAGTTTCCAGCCAATAGCAAGTGCAAGAACTGCGCAACCAACGATGCTCACCATAGCTATAGACAGCAGCCCTAAGTTCATTCCCATTAGTTCTTGTAGCGCATTTGGATCAGAGTTTAGGCGGGAAGTGAGAGTGCCGGCTGCATTTCCTTCTTTGTCAAAATAGGCAATGCGCTGGCGAAGCACCGATTGGAAATATTCCTTGCGGTAGTTGGTAGTGAGATGCTATTTCGAGGTTAGGCCATCACCCAAACTGATTTAAAGATTTATGAAACCATACATGCTGGAGACGAGTGAAGCAATAGCCAACACCTCCGTACGCAAGAAGAACTCCACAAGCAACCACGAAGAACATAAGCGCCCAAAAATTTCCAGTTTTGGCAAGTTCATTGATGTCATTTGTCTTGGTAAAGGCTTCAGTGAACGATGCGAACATGATGGATTGGGCGGGATATACGAC
Source organism: Tirmania nivea (assembly GCA_015179035.1). Lineage (NCBI taxonomy): Eukaryota > Fungi > Ascomycota > Pezizomycetes > Pezizales > Pezizaceae > Tirmania > Tirmania nivea. The sequence goes on along the minus strand of WHUY01000011.1, from coordinate 698,663 downwards.
GCCTGAGTCAGATTAGTAAAAATCGCTAACTAGAACACATTCATAGAGAGAATTGTGACACACCCCCGCCAATAGATGCGATGATGGCAGCCACGTAGAGCTTCCAATGTGATCGTTGTTCCCATAACAGTAACGAGACGGTTCCCCATACACCCATTGCCATAGCTTTACGTTGTTGCTTTTCTTCGAAATCATCCTTTTGGTCACCAACGGCACCGCTAGCTGTTGATTTAGTGGTAATAACCTTTCCAAGATCCGCAGTTTCGAAGTCATCATCCAAGTCTTCCAAGGCCACTTGCTCGCCTTCCTTCGCTTCCATCAACAATCTCTGACCTTCAACAAGTCTTCTATATGCGCCATCTTCGATTGCCAGCAACTCTTCATGTGTTCCTTGCTCAATGATCCTTCCTTTACCCATGACCACAATTTTGTCCGCTTTTCTGACGGTTGAGAGACGATGAGCGATCATGATGGTGGTACGAGATTTTGAGACTTTGTCAAGGGCAGCTTGGACGATACGTTCACTACGAGGATCAATTGCCGATGTTGCCTCGTCGAGAATTAAGATCGGGGGCTTCTTGATGATAGAGCGAGCAATTGCAATCCGTTGTTTCTGGCCACCAGAGAGTCTGACTCCCTGCTCTCCGACTTGTGAATCATAACCCTATCAGGATTAAAAATTAGTGTCTGATGATCCACAGACTACTCCTCTGAATACTTGAGCCTTACCTCGGGTAGTGCATCAATGAACTCTCCAGCTCCAGCTTCAATGCATGCCTCTTTAACCAGCTTTTTTTTCTCTTCCTCTTCTGCATGCTCCCAGCGACTTCCTAACAGTCCATAACATACATTCTTGTAAATAGTGTCATTGAAGAGGACCGGCTCCTGTTGTACCAAACCAATTTGCGTCCTCCACCATTCCCTGTTAAGAGTAGAGATATCGATATCACCATCCACGTAAATCCTTCCTTTCGGTAGTCCGGTTTCTTTGCTACTTTGATCATCGTTGGCTCCCTTTTGGGGAACAGGGTCTGGCTCATACCACCTTTCCAACAACCCAACAATCGTACTTTTGCCACTCCCGCTGCCACCAACTATGGCCGTCGTTTTGCCTTCTTCGAAGAGAACATTCAAGCCGTTAAGAATCTTCACATTTTTCCTGCTTGGATACGCAAAATGAACGTCCCTAAACTCAAGGCGATGGATCCAACTTTTACCCTCTCCATCGGGGCCATCGAATTTCCTGCCAGAGTTCCTTTCTTCAACAAGTGCATCGGAACTATCAATGACTTGGAACAATCCATGAGCAGCTCCAGCTGCCTTCGACATGTTTCCAATGGGTGGAGCAACTTGCGAAAACGCCATCACCCCAATCAAAACTGAGAAGAAGACGGTAAAAATTTCTCCAACGCCGCCATCAAGCTTCCCTCTCTTGAGCATCAAGATACCATACCAGAAGCATAACCCAAACCCAGCGTAAATGACGAAAAAGGCAGCACTGAACTGTATACCCATAAGAGGTGCCTTCGTCATTCCGATTTTTTTTGCATCGTCGAGGCAAACCATATATCTCCTTGTAAGCTTTGGTTTGGCGTTAAAAGCATTGACGGTGCGAATCGTTGACAGGCACTCTTCTGCAACCACAGCCGCTTTAGTATATGCTGCTACTATCTTTTTCTCAATACCAATTTCCATGGGGATTGTTGTGCCATAGATAATAGTGGTGACTGGGAGAATCAATGCAGTAATCAAAGTGAGTTCCCAATTGTTGGTGAAACCAATCACAAAGGCTGCAATCAACATAGATGTGTATTGGATAAACAGGCCCAGTTTTTCAGAAATTCCGAGTTGAATAGTATTGGAACTGCTGGTGATCGCCATAATCACAGAACCTCCTGAACCCGAGTCACTGATGGAGATGCCGGAATATGTAGTTGGTGCCCCCGAGTCTCCTGCAGACGCTGGAGCCGCTCCACCATGAGCGTCAAAGTAAGCTATGGGTTGTGAAAAGAGGCAAGCCAAATAGCGGAGTCTAATTCTTGCCGATATATTGATGCCAGAGGTCTTGTAGCATGTCAATGAAATGTAGGTCGCGAAAAATTTGCCGAGGAAGATATACACCAAATACAAACTGTTTACCCATATTAAGTTATGAGCTTCCGAGCGAAATGTGTTTAGACATAAACATACCAGAGGTGATCAACTGTCTTTCTGAATTGGTGCGGAGTAACTTCGGAGCCAGGAGACAAGAATAAAGTGAATTCCGTGGCGAGTTTACCGAATGGTATGACCATAAGCGGGCTGTGAGTATAGACTGTAATTAACTTTCCGCACGCATGTCCTTCCTTATCATTATATATTTTTAAATCATGATATTCCATGGAAAGAATCGTCTGAAAGGAGGTTATGAGAATAGAAAAGAATATCACACTCACAAGGCAATACCCGCCCCAATCGCAGCAGTAGCACCAACAATCTGAAAAACCCTATCAACCGGGCTTCCATAGCCTAGAATCCTCTGAATTAGGGGTTAGTATTAGAGGCACTCTCAACAAAACATTTAGGATGCATACTAGATAATTGCCAAATGTTTGACCTTCAGCTGCCTTTTTCTTTCTTTCCTCCTCCTCAAGTTCTTCCGCAGATAGTTCATTTTTCTCATCTTGCCCCTTCTTCTTAAACCACCCTTTCTTTGGCACTTTATCGGATGCCTTTGCTGGTGGGACTTTTCCTGCTCCAAGCTCTTGTTTCTGTATCCCATCTACGTCGAGGTGGATGTCGCCCGTAGACCCAGATTCGGTAGCGGGCACTATCCCCTTATCCTGAGTTTCACTCATCCCTTTGCGTAGCTGGAGCTATGTGACTATAGAGAGTAGAGGAATATAAGAAAGACTAGTGAAGAAAGACCAGTGAAGAAGACCACTGAGCCCCAAAAAAGGCTTCGGGGTGAAATGTACACGATGGGGACTGAAGTGTAAGGAATCGGAGGAAGGAGACACCGACTAAATATCGGCTGAAGGGCAGATGACGGGCATACTGGCCATACCAGCCATACCGTTATTGACCAAGATGCCTTATGTAGTCTACCCATTGCTTCCCGCACATGATTGAATGGCAGCGTTGCCGGTAGTCTAAGGTTGCCGGACTCCGAGGACCGATATTAATTGGACTAGTTTGACATACTTGGAGTCAAAGAATCTTCGTTATGACACTTTTCCGCTAATCGGCTGTGTAACGCTGACAGGGATCAATCACTCCATCTTCATATTCCAGATGCTAATAGTACTAGTTCTGACCGTGGGCGGAGTACGCGTCGAATTCACGTACGCGTGTTCGCTTTGAGCTCTCCGTTCAGGGATGCGGTGGAGGGAAATGCAGTTCCTAGTGCCCTATTTATTAGCAATCAATTGCAACAAGCAAAGCAACCTATGGTAGAACCTATGCAGTCTTTCGAATTGTCGTTCAATTAACATTCCCAGATGTTGAGCTGAGACTCCTAGATCTCTGTAAAGGTAACTTTTGGCGTGGGGATACAGCGTCCTTACCTTAAGCAGCGTGGTTGTCTCAGACACCTTATTTCAACGTCAATTCGTCTAACTGCTTGAACCTTAGGATCCCCAAGACTACTTTAAAGTACTTAAGGTACAGCTCGGTAGCAAAAAGTTTGATACCCTGCATAAAAGGCCTGAGATGCAGCGCGCTTGACTTAGATTTAATGCATCCAACGCGGCTATCACGTTTGGGGCGAATGCCTCACCGCTCGGGCAAAATGATTTCAAAAGGAAAAGCAGAGCTTGGATACCTAAGTAGCTGCTTTAGGATGCAGAAAGGGGGCTCGTCATGACGAGTTGTCACTGCAAGTACCTATTCCTATTTACAATTCCGATGGCCTATGACTATTTACAATATCTTCAGCACGGAACACTCGTCAGACTACCCAACATGACCTATATATGATTAGCATATTCTTCCATTCGCTGACTTTGTACTCGTTTTCTAGGTTAAGCTGATCTATCAACTCATGCTGCATAAAGCTGCTGTTGCACCTACGGAGGGGTCATGCAACCAGACTACTCAAAGCTTTCTCGTACCCGATAATAATATTTGCACTCTAGCATTCTGCCCACTACCTCATCTTCAACCCACACAGTACCCATGGACTCATACACTTTCATACCACACTCCTCAAACATCAAGTATGTCTTCCACTGCACTGTAGTCAGCATTTTGACTTCAGTATCAAGGTGGAAGATGTGTCGGCATGGAAGTAAAATTGCCTGTGGAACTTGTAGTGACTAATATGCTTGGTTTTTTTTCTTCGGAAGCTCTCCTCAATATCGTGGGTATTGGTATGTTCATTAAGGCGCTCAACCGTAACTGCTGTACCGTACTGCTGTACCGTCAACTGGACGCGAGCCCTTAATCAAAGGTCGGCATTTGGAATACCGCTCTGCCGGGTTTAATAACCTTTCCATCGATATCTGCAACTCGAGCTGTGCATTAGCAGAAATTGGCATCATGGCTTTCAGAAGACATTTTGTATAGTGTTGAAAGCAGTTAACCGACTTTGAGAAAGGCAGGATTACTCTTCTCTACGAGCAAGGATGGGGATATGGGTGGATTGCCAACCAAATCAGTCGAACTAAGTCAACTGCACAAATTTCATCCAGCGTGAAACCCATAACAAATAAGGCAATTCCAGTACCGCGATAGTTGTATTGATCTTATGCACGGCCACCCTTTATTCTTAAACCATTCGCGCTAAATTCACAATATGCGCTAGAATGCAAGACTATTATGCAAGGGGGTACCAAACTTTTTGCCATCTCGCTGGTGCAACCAGACTAATCTCGCTGTACCACCTAAGCAGTGTTCTCGTGCCCAGACCGATTTATCTTAAGCAGGCAACAAAAAAGTACTAGGGTAATTTAAGGGCCTCGCTATTTCGCCCAATTCCTTTCCCAGCTCTAATGAGTCACGATAATAAACATATTAGGGAGAAAACGGAGAGGTCGGTTCATAGTTCCACCGGCCTACTTAGGTCAGGGATGGATGACTCGCAAAACGCGGATCACTGGGCTGACGTGCATGACATTCTTTCCTTGCATAGTGCAGTCGCATGCTACACAGCTGATCTACGAAAATTGATCCTGCTTTCCACCTAAATCATGAGGTGACATAGTCTGGTTGCATGACCCCTCCGGGTTGCATGACCCCTCGGGGTCATGCAACCTAACTAGAGGTGACAGGGGGATCTATCTCAAAATGGGAAGGAAAAGACTTTTTGGCGGGCACCTCCGTATCTCCCTTGATTTCAACCTTCTACCCTTCGCAGAGAGAACTAACTACCACTTCTTAACATTGACATTTCTGCCAATTGGAATTTACAATTTTACGCAGCGTTGATTACGCAGTGTTGATTACGTAAGTACTTGAGCTGCGTTTCTTAGGTGTGTTCAGGTAATAGGTCACAACCAATAGCAGAAGCACCTGAAGATGATTCCCTGATCGTTTACCAATATCAATTAAGTCACTCTCCCTCTTAGCTCTATTAGTCCTAGGCCATTTCGTGAAAAGTAACAACAACCAGCTGTAACTGACATTACCTAGTACATCCTAGAAGAAACTCTTACATTTTTACTACAGAGGTCTAGTATTATTTACGTCACACGACATGATGATAAAAGCTTTGCATTCTCGAGGTTCTAAATGGAGTACTGGAAGGTCTATATGTCCTTGAGCCTGCTGTCATAAACTTGGATATAGTCCTTCATTCCAGGGCCGCATTGTGAAAAATTCTACGAAATGCTAGTGCAAATCCGAATCGCATAGAAGGAAGAGCAAGCCAGACAGGAATTGTTATATGCTTATAATTTATTGGTTCAGGGTAACATTTATCATTGGCTTGGTGTAGCGGATCTAGCCAAATATAGAACTCGACCAAATGGGGAAGTCAATGTCTGCAAGTAGATCTCTTCAAGCTAAGAACTCAAGAGATTCTGTATTTTACTAGTCTGGCGGGCACCGCCTCTCGTAGGTATTTTACCTGTTCATTCTAGAAGCTTTCAACTGTCAGACTTCATTTCGCTGATTTGGAAGATGGATACAGCTCGAACTAGCCTAAACCTACTTCGTATCTGAGACATTTGCAACCTCAACGCTGTGACTGCGAAGGTTGGCCTCCCCTTCCTTATGTCCCTCTCCTACGCTGTACCTATGAAGGTACTCTGGGGAAATGTTTGTACTCACTAGCTCTTAGCTACCAAGTCTCCAAAATGCCAACCTCTAAATGCAACGCCTCTACCACCTTGGAGCCCAATAGGAGCAAGAACGTGCACGCAGCTCTTCTCCTGAGAAGAAGGTCCCTCGCAGTTTATCCCCATCTCCAGAGTCGACTGGGAAAGGAACAGGGTCCGAAGGGCCAGAAATGAAAGAAAATGAATCCAAAGCGCCAGGTCTAAGCAACCAGAGCTCGAAAATCGGAACTTCAAGAAGAACACTATTCCCCTTTTCCCACGATCTCTTGTCCCGTGAGGAAGAAGCCATAGTCCAAGTCAAATTTACCCTTGTCAAGGCCATCGAAGCAGAATATGATGTTGAGGAAGCAGATAAGAAGTATAGAGAAGCAGTTGCACATGAGAAACGTTTGAAGGAGGAGCTGGAAGCTGCAAGGGCTGCAACTGAAGACGCTCATGGGTTTAGAGTGAACGCAAAGAAGGCTAAGGACGATCTGGAGAAAGGGCCAATGGAAAATTTGCACGGGTTGTTATTCAAGGATCTGAAGATCACAGACTGAGTGCTCGACTTCATGACGTGGGTGGAGGAGGATATCATTGTGAATTTGTGACTGTTACTTTATTGATGCGGGTGGAGTGCTTGCGATATGAGCCTCAGAGTGGTAGATGCTTCGGAACATCGGTTTAGCCTGGAAGGCCCACTTTGTATTCATCCTATGTATCTATAATCTTGAGCCTATTTAGCTCTTTATACGGCCTATTACCGGTGCATGTTCTACAGCGGGGCGGAACCATACACCATAACTATATATATGAAAAGAGAGACTTCAGAGTTTCATGCGACGCGAAAATGGCTAGCTATGGGTCTTGGGTTCGATGTATGTATATCACGTGCGAACATTGAAAATATCTTTATGGAAGCATTGATGGCTAATCTGAGTTTCCTGCTCCAGTCTGTACTAGTAGGTGCACCAATCATGATTTGAACACGACACGAGAGAACTGACCTTGCTTGACCTTGCTTTCTCAGCCTCTGGCTCATATTCACGCAATGCATCAGGTAGCAGGTACTTTCTAGTACCCTGATTCTTAGTGCCTACATCCTTACATGCGACAAGACTAAAGATCTCGCAACTAGCATTACCATCCGGATTCTCCACACAACTACCATAATTCTTCACGGGCAATATAGTAAGAGATAACTGACGCTACTCTGATCTCATGGCACTCCCTAAGTACCGAATCTTCCCACCCCTTATCAAACGCCCAGGCGACTCCGATTTGCGCGCATACTTCACATCCCCACTGTGCACTAACTCACCTCCGCAGGCCGAGATGACTACTTTGGATGTAGTGGTGTCACTGGCTTAAAGGTTAAGGTGAGGGTAGGTTTTGTTTGGAGAATTACGAGTGCGAAACATAGTTATACTTGTTATCCTGTCTTTTGTATTGTATTGTGATAGTTCAGCGGGGTACGGCAGCCAGCCATTGAGTTGCAGGATTTAAGCAGTCTGAGCGTGGTAGCTGCATGAGAGTGTTACTAAATCGCTATGGTGTTGCGTTAGTCTGGCGAGCACCGCCTCTCGTAGAGGCGAGTGTGCGAGGCATGTGTTACCCTGAGAGTCAGTCTGGTGCCTCGCAGCCGGAAATATGAAGGCAATAAATTGATATTCATTTGACTGGTCCTAATCCCAATCCTCTGCTCTTGATTGTCCATCACGGCTCGGGACCGTTGATCGTAAGATGGTCGGGTCTGGACTATACAAGCCGCGATGATGTTGGGATCCACACTTGGGCACCCACTGACGCGCGGAATTGGATCGAACGATAGAACTCGCTAGGCCGGTATATGGGTATGGGAGTCGATTCTAAGACAGTTAGGTATTATGGTACGGATACATGCGTAGCAACCCTGGGTGGGAGTGATTTTGTCTGGTTGGCTCGCTAACTGGCGGGAAAACGGTTGGTCACAGCTGCAGACAGCTATGCACCTCATAACAAAATTTCCATTATGCGAATTGAGCGGGCGAACCACCGTGAAGCGAGCTAAAGGATTCAAAGTCATCGAGTTCTGCAAACGAGCGTGTGCGCCATGATTTCTTATACGTATATCTTCTACAGTTCATACTGGACATAAATACTTAATTCAATAAATCGGTCTGGGCACGAGAACACTTATTTCATGATATAGCACATGAATCACATACAGGCATCTAAACATGCTCCACCTGCTCAGCAAAGTTTCCAGTCATGACGAAAAAGAAATCGTAAGTTGAATAAAAATTCAAGATCCGAGAACACTTCGGAAAGCTTCACCTAACCGATAAGTCTTCCTTTACCCAGCCACTTCCTGATGCTGCCTCCGTCGCGCCTAAAGGACTGCCTTCTCCCCCAGGTATATTCGCGCCGCACGACCCGGACCAATAAACCATTGTAAATACAAGCACATGCAAGAAAACGCAATACCCGGCAAATAGATTTCGGCTTAACCTATTCGCCAATACCACTTTCGCGAAGCCTAGCATTGCCCTTTCTACAATACTCATCCTCCGCATAGCTCTGGCTGTCTCCCTGCCCCGAAAGGCTTGGAACGGGGATATATTTGCCTCGTATGCGGCCCGATAGCGGTCATGCATACCTGTGCCAGCTTGGGAGAATGACGATGAGGTAGTGCCACCTGGAGTGGCGCCGATGGTGACGTAGGAATCCGCAGATGGGCGAGAATGAGAATATGAGGAGATATACCTCGTCTTCTCATAAAGCTGGAGATTGTCCTTCTGCAAGGTTGCAATCTCTTGGCGTAGAGATGAGATGGTGCTGTTTGCTTTCGCCAGCTCGTCTTCCAGCTGTGAATTACGCTGCTTGAAACGATCCCTTTGTGCAGTGATCATAGGTAGAATACCTTCTCCGGCTGGAGCAGGTTCGCCTCTCAATGATGCTAAAGTATCCCCTCGCCCTCCAACTACTGGGGAAAATCCAGAAATGATGGATGATGTAGGCGAGACCCTGCCACCGCGTCCATGGGACATCGAAGGTGCAAAACGAGTCCCTGCCATAGACATAGCGGATGAAAATGGTGTTGTGTGGATCTCAGATTGAAGCTTATATAGATCATCTTCGAGCCTGGCATTGAGCTGGCGGGCTTGGTTCAGCTCAGCAGAGGTGCTCTCCAGTGTCTTCTGGAGGGCTTGTAAACGGGAAGTAAGATCCTGATGAGAAACACGTGAGACGGTAAGCTCATTGCTGAGTTTCTTGTTTCTGGCGAGGAGAAGTTGCTCAAGAGTCTCCTTTCCTCCCGATGTATCCTTAGTGCGGGTATCTGGTTGGGATTTAGAGAAGTCTAGCATCTCATCATCCTCGTCTTCATCGCCAGTGGAGAACTCAATGCTCTGGAGCGCAAATATTAGGTACTTTCAATGAGAAAATCCCGGCAATTATCCTACCTTGAGGATTTCCAATTCCCTCTTCACCTCTTCATAATCACCCCAACGGTCCAATTTCGCCTTCAACATAGCCTTATCTCCCTTGACTTCCTCAAGGGATCTCTCTAGAGTTTTGATTTTCCTGTCCCATTCCCGTTTATCATCTTCCACTTGTTCCTTAGCAAGGTCCAATTTTTTCATCAACGCCCAGTTTTCATTTTGCAAACGCAACATCTGAGGGTCATCATCCTCGTCATCAGCCTGTTGAGATTCCTTGGTGGCTTGAGATCCATCGGCAGAAGGTACTGTTGCATTTGCAAGCTCTAGACGAAGCTGCTCATTTCGAGCCTCCACCTCCGCTAATCGTAGATTTGTTCTCTCGAGGTCCCGACTAACAATTTCAAGTTCGGCCAAGTTACTTCCGACATGGTCTTCCTTGCCCTCTTTTCCATCATTGGTTGGGAAATCACCATGTCGACCCATTCTTTGAGCAACTTCATAACTGGCTTTGACTTCCCGTATGAGACCTTCCAGATCCGAAATCTTCTCTAAAAAGCTTTTCTCTTTTGCTTCCCAATTCCTAGTCTTCTCATCTAAAACAACCCGCAACACTCCTTCTGCCTTTGACACTTCTTCAACCCTTTCCTTGTCTTTCTTCTCCTGTTCTCGCTTTTGTTCCTCTAGACGTGTCTCCAGGTGGGAGACCTGTGACGCTTGACGAGAGATGGTAATTCTCAATGCAGAGTTTTCAGATGTTAGGCGAGTAACATCTTCGGACGACACGAGATTGTCGATGGTTGCCTCAAGTAGCGGATACGGGTCAGGTGCTTCGGACAGAGCGGAATATATCGCTAGGAATGATGTCTCCGTAGCTTTTTTCTGAGTCGTCAAGTGGTCAATAAACAGCTGATAGGCTGTAGGCTTATATTAGTGGAAATTGTTTCTAAATTCATTGGCCTTGTGCGTTACATTTGAGTAGTCCTTTCCATTCGCTTGCCCGACCTTCCTCATCCATTTTTCGAAACTCTTTAGTCTTCTGGGCAAGCTCTTTTCGCTCTACCAGGCTGTCCCTTTGGCTGTTCACTATGTCACTAGCTGTGTTGTCCAAATTCTTCTGGAGCGACGTGAGGTCCACATCTATAGAAAGCAAAGTGCAATCAGCCCCTCAACCTTCCCAGAGCGGATAATTGGGCATGGGAGTTTCTTCACTTCTCCAAGTTGCGACAGCACGTTGGAAGGCATTGCTGCCATCGGTGCTTGCTGCCTCCGGGAGTACGTCGAGCTTCGTTACCAGAGAGATTTGAGGTTCATCTCCGGTGGTAGCCATCCCTCAGGTTTCCGCAGGAATTGCGAGCAAGCCTGGCGATGTGGTTTAGATCTGCTGGTTAGCGCTTAGATGGGCGTCCGAGTGAGTACTGCAATGTTTCGACAACGACGGGTATCGTTCAATCTAGCCCCTGCGATGTTGCCGGGTACTGCCAAGGCCCGACCTTAATTCCAACAACTTCCACACTGGAGCACAGTTCTTGTGGAAAACGTACCACTTATTTCACCCTCACTGCAACACATGCTATCGCATCTTACCGTCGCATATACCATCTTTTGTGGCGAGAAATATGGAAGTTGCGCACTCAGGAGACAGCGGAGTCCGAGACAGAGGGGTCGGAGCCGGAGCCGGAGTGGACTCCCCAGTGGTGGGGCCGTACATGGTGCTGGACTTCGTTGAGGACCTGCCTCTGGAAACTCCAGAGAGAATGGAGGTTGAAATTACCTGTATGGAAGCTCGAGGTATGCTCAAAAGAACTAAGTAGAGTGGGGAGCACCGCTAAAATTGACTGTACAGAGGAGAACCTATACGTTGGAACCTCCGCTCATGAGATTCTACATTTAGTGCTTCTCCCTCCTTCAGAGCCTACTATACCAATCCCAGCGAGTCTGGGACCACCTCCATTCCACTCGGAGAAGCCGTCTTACATTTTGGCCTCTCGCATCCAACCCCCCCTCACCTCCGGGGCGCTAGCCCAGTCCCAGCAACCATACATCAAACAGATACTCTTGCTACAGGGACCTAGTAAGATACTAGTATTGTCATCTACTGGGCTTCTATCGTTTTGGAGCTACCCCGAGCTATCCCCTGCTTATGATGGGAGTGTGAAGGTGGGAGGTACCAACTTTGTTGGTGCACTGGACCTTAATGATATACATAGAGAAGAAGCGGAAGCCATGTCAACTAGTGGATATACCCCGGAAGCAGGGAGCATTGGAAGAAGTAGGTCAGGTCGGGCTGCCCTAGATAATTCAAAAATGGTCATGGTTATGGGAAAGAAAGGTGTGAAAATGGTTAAAGTTAAAGAGGAGGAGCCTAGATTAGTGAAGGTGAATTATACATTTTTTTTCCCCAAAAGTTGGAATACTGGAAGTTAACTAGAAGCTATTAGAATGTTGAATGCCCTTTCCTCGTATATGGTGCCAGGCGTGGCCCCATAGCTTGCGTGGCCACGGCTACAGATTATTCTCTACTGCACCTTGAAATTGGAGGCATCATCCCTTTATTTCCAATAGTATCTTCAAACCTTTCCCCCTCAGCGGAGTCAACACCATCTACACCGGCGCAGGAAGATATTGAAGAAGTAGTGTCACATTCCGGGATGAAATCATCACCTTCCACACAGCCCCCTTCTGCGTCTGAAGTCAGTGATAATGACAATGGCTCTTGTGAGAAGGTTACTGGTAGGCGTGCATCTTCTTCAGCAGCTGGCCGGCCTCACCCAACCAGAAGCAGTTCACTTCAGCAGAGACCACGAAGCGAGGTGTTGTCTGAGGGCGCGCCTTCGGGACTAAGTGTACCTGATGATCCGGCCACTAAACATACTAGGGCCTCCAGCACAGGAAGTATTCAGAGACGCCCCAGCGGTAGTATTGGGAGAAATTCGCCATTATCTAGGTCCATGGGGCGTGTAGCTGGAAAGGATGCAGCGCAAGCAGTGGGAAGGACAGAAACACCATTGCCTACCCGTTTAACAGGTGGGGCACCTCGGGTGAAATCTCCCAGCACTACGTTATCAAAAGCGTCAAAGTTGCCTGTTCCGCCGGGGGCAGCCCCACGCTCTACAGTGAGTTCACGAAGTAATACCCCAAATCCCACACCGCCAGGCAGTGCTACGTCTTCGCATCCTATAAAAGCACGGTCAACTAAACCGCGGGGGAAGGCAACCCCACCCATCCAAGTTTCACTGAGGCCACATATAGTTTCACCTACACCGAACGAATTCCTCTTAATTACGGGGACATCCCCTATTGATCCTGGCGTGGGAATGTTTGTGAATTTTGATGGAGACCCCACAAGAGGAACCATACAACTGACCAAATACCCGGAGGAAATTATTCTTGAAGAGGGGTGCATGATTGCTCTTCTCCCAGCTTCGGAAGAGGCTGATAAAATGGGTGTCAGGGTACTGGAGGTGATACGTATACAAGACGATGATTCAGGCCCATGTGCGAATGGTGGTTTTGTTCAGGTTCCCCTGGTGTCTAAAAGAGCGAACGCTGGTATTGCCAAGGTCATGGGGCTCAAGGATGTTGTGGCCTCAGAGGTTGGAAGCAGGCTCAGATATGATAAAGTACGACTCCTCACGAGCGGAGGAGACAGTACTCAAGGGGAGCTTGAAGAATGGGAGGTTAAGCGAATCGCGGAAGAGTTAGAAGCTGCAAAGCGAATATCCAAAATTGGAGGAAAGGTGGTCTTTTTTAGCGGAACGAAAGTATGGCGATTATTACCCAGCCCAATGGTGGTACTTCTAGATTCTCGGCTGCCATCACCCGTACTTTCATCGTCAAGGGGGACGACGCCAGAAGCCATGAAAGAGGGGGACAAGCGAAGGACCACAATTCTGTCAGTGTTGAAGGATGTGCATGGACTGGAGCCAACGACGGAGAGGATGTTCCACGAAATAGCCTATATCAAGCAGAAGTGCGGTGTACTTTTACTAACAGAGTTTCTCAGTTTACCACGGGAGGAAGATAAGAGGCAATTTCCTACGGAGCTACTTGCCACGGAGAGAGCCTTAATCGATGGTAGCCTTGATCCTAGAATAGTTGTGTCTCTTTTTTCTGGCTTTGAGGAAGAGTTACGGGAGGGAAATAATGGAGTTTGGGTTTATGGCGGCATTAAAAAGGTGATTGATATGGTGTTAATAGATCGAAGATCCCATGAGCAGCCCGCCCAGGACGAAGATGTTGAGAAAGAGCCAGAATGGAATGGGCGGAGGGATCTCTTACTTCTTCTTAGGCGTTACCTTTCTGCGTGGCGGCAAAAGAAGGGATTTGGAAGTGTGTCACAAGCGGACGAGAAAGAAGTATTTTGGACCATTGATGCTGCATTGATGCGATGTTTACTCCTTCTAGAGGCCACGCGATCTCCTTCTGCTCAACAACATATGGCCGGAGAAGTTGATGTTCGTCAGGAACTTTACAAAATGTGTGACTATCCTTCTTCGGTAGAATGCTTTGATCGGTGTGTCCACCTCCTGGAAAAGTTCAAGCGCCTCTATGTGCTCTCTATTCTGTATCAGTCGAAGAAAATGAGCAGGGAAGTTCTTGAGACGTGGAAGAGACTATTCGAGAGTGGTGATGAGAAAGCCTTGGCCGAATTTGGGGAGGGGGAAGATAGGATTGCAGATTACCTTCTTGCTAAGAAGGACCGGGAGTTGGTGAAAGAGTACGGACTATGGCTGGCAAACAGGAATCAGAGATTAGGTATTAAGGTATTTGCAGACGAGCGAGCAAGAGCGAAATGGGATGCGCAAGAAGTTTTGGAGATGTTTAAAAAATATGCCCCAGTAGCCTTGCGCGGATATGTGGAGCATTTAGTCATTGAACAAAAGGTAGTTTTAATAAAACCCTCTTAAAGTCTTCTTGGTACTAATACGTCGCAAAGAATCATGCATATTCCAATGAGCTTCTTTCAATATACCTTAGCACAATCACCAACCCCTTGCCTTCCTCCAATCCTATAACGGCATCTCTCAGATCATCGTACGAGGCCTACCGAGCCCTCGACTTACCGAAGCCAACATATCGCAAGTTTTTAGAAGAGAATGTAGTCCCCGCTACGGTTGCGGGAGATGGTGCAGACTGGTGGACTCAAAGACTGACGTTTTTGGATCTTTTGGCTTCAGCATCAGAAATAGGGTCCGCCTATGACAATTCAACTATGATGGAGAAACTAGAGCCATTCAAAGAATTGCTTGTGGCTGAGATGATTGTACTTTACGGCAGAGCGGAGAGCCATGATGCAGCCTTGCACTTACTAGTACATGATTTGAGAGACTTCGATGGGAGTATTGAGTACTGTCTTGACTGTGGAAAGTCAAGACCGTCATCGAGGAAGCCTACTAAGAACAGCGGTACGAAAACAGGCGGGCAGGTGAGAAATGTGAGCGTCACTCGGGACGATCAAGAAAAATTATTTGCTTTAGTACTCGTAGAGGCTCTCAAAATGGAAGATTGGATGGTAAGGCAACAATGGGTAGAGCTGCTCTTAGAGCAATGGGGTGGCTGGATGGATCCCGTTCACGTGAGTGTATATGCCAATGCAATGCTGAAGCTGGCATGCTAATAGTTGTTCCCTTGGCTTAGGTTCTATCTGTCATTCCGGATACTTATTCTATTGCCTTGATATCAAAATTCTTGATTAATGCACTGAGGAATCTCGTGCGTGAGAAGAATGAAAGTGTGGTGGGTAGAGCTATGCGCCGGGGAGAGAATTTAAGGGTAACTCTCTCATGTCTGGTTTCAGGGTATGATTGGTGCTAACAAGGATTAGGTCAATGCAGAGTTTGTGGACAAGTGTGATGAACTGGGACCAACAGTACAGACTGTTGAGAATCCAATCTCTCTTTGAATTGGCTTATCCACCCTGCCCCAGACCAAACGTACCAAGCATTAGAAGAGACCCCAGCCAACAACATTTTCCCTCCTATCAGATCATCGAAATCGACAATTTGACTATAGCAGAATCAATCAAGACCTACACTACGTTAGATGTTTCGTTTAAGTCACCCAACGCAGATTATTCGCTCAAGCATAGCCCCAGTCAAAAAAAAAAAATACCTACTTAACTCTACTTCGTGTGGCTTCTTGGAAGCAGAGCATGGTTATTTGCAAAAGGCAACAACAGAGTGTCATTGACGCAGTGCGAGGTTACTTTTATTCTTCGGACAGATACATCCAGAGCGCTAAGCTTGGGATATGCAGGCTTGCTTTTGGAGGGAGTCTGGGGTGGTGGTGCATTGGTGTATGAGAGGTTTTGCTGGGGTAGGCGAGAGCCATATTGCCTCCATTCGTGGGGTAGTGGTGTACAGAAGACCTCCGTCCACGCATGTACGAGGGCTGGTGGAGGCTATGGGTGGGGTGAATTTGTGATAGCAAGGCGGGATTAACATCATCTTGCGGGTCTAATAACGTGATCTAATGGCAAAACATATTGGCTGATCATGGAAATACGAGAATATTCTTGGGGTGTCACCAGATACGAGAAGGTACCAGGCAGGAGCAAAGTCCGGTTACTGGATGAAGGAGACTATTTTCCAAGAATACCTGGACAGTCTCACCGTCTGGCTTCACCCTATAGAGGAAGTTTGACTGATGCCAGTGGCAGGAGTAATGGCAAAGGTATCATGATTTGGGCTGTCTTAAGCAAGAAACTCTACTTCAAGTAATGATGGATATGATTTGTACTCAAATTTAGTTCATTAGGTCCAAATTGGATACCTAAGGGTTGCCTTAACGATGCTTATAGTATACCTTTATAGTTCCAACAGCTTTCAATCCTTAGGAGTTCAACTGCTCTACGAGCGGTTACGAGCGGCTTGTGCCAACAAGACTACTGCTCTCGTTGCTAAAGTTCAATACAGGATATTTCTCTATTATTCCACGATATTCTTTCCTCATACGAGTAAGGAACGTCTACCAGTGCTCGCCTACCCGTGCTCCCTTATTCGGATGTTTCGGGGAGACAGTAGCTACCAGTAAATTTCACGACCCCGCAAAAACGGTATACCCTCCCTACATATATCAGATTGCAGCTCTAGTAAAACCCCTGACATGAATACAAATAGTATATCTTTTGCATATCTCGAGTGTAATCAAATGTCGGACCATGTTTCTGTTCTGGTCCGTTGCGGAATTGCAGGGCCGTTCCGGAATGGCATATATGTGCACTCTACTAGGCAATGTACAAAGGCAAATTGAGTGGAAACTGAGTCTGTTAATTTATACATAATTAAAGCTTAAAGCTCCGCATGTCCAAACCTCCACCTATTGAATTATACCTTCGCCTTGCCCCAAACCTCCACCTATTCAATCATACCTCCGCTTGCTCCAAAACTCCGTATATCTAAACCTCCCCTTATTGAATTATACCTCTGCTTGCCCCAAACCTCCACTTGCTCTAAAACTCCGCATAACCAAACCTCCTCCTATTCAATTATACTTTCACTTGCCCTAAACCTCCATCTATTCAATTATACCTCCATATGCTTAAACTTCCACTTGTTCAATTAATCCATTGCTCAATATTTGGGCCGAATTAGAACATGAATGATGCCTTAAGCCAGTATGACAATGAGTAGTACATAAATGCCCTTCCTTTTTGCATTGGCAGTGATGGTCTGCACATTGGCCCTTGCATTTGCAGCATACTACAGATCTAGTAGACCCAAGGTGTGCAACTTCATGAAGAGACTTTGGCTTTTGCATTTGCCAGGTTGATGGGATAGACTCAAGGTAATTTGGCCTAATACTAGAAGGAAGCCGCTCCAATTCTCTAGTAGGATAGTATTAATCCAATAACCCATACTCATAATATAGCTGATGTTGGTTAGAATAAGGCTTGTAGACAACTCTACAGAAAATTCGGCGATAGTCGGTTGAAGCTCGATCAATATTAGGAATGTATAAGCTAACAAGATCACTAATTGTAAAGGTATCTATTTTGTACTGTTGAAGATATCGATTTGCCATTTTGCTTGCAAGCTATTGTAGTACATTTGCGAACTTTTGCTAGTATAATATTGGTACTAGGAAGTTGAATTAGAGTAGATTGAGGTTTATCTTGATTATCTTCTTGCTCTCATTACTATGATGAATGCTTCAATTGCACTGCGAGATGGAGCGGAACCTAGGGGGTGAAATTGATCCAGATCAATATCACTATTATCTTCTACCACTAACATTGTAGTAAGAGCGGAAATGTCGCAGTATGCTGGTAATGTTGCGGTGTGCAGAGTATGTTGCGGTGTGCAGAGTATGTTGCATTAAGGAGTATGTTGCGTTGAGGAGTATGTTGCGTTAAGGAGTATATTGCGTTGAGGAGTATGTTGCATTAAAGATGTTGCGAAGAAAATTTTCACTAAGTAAAGGTTTCCAGTCCATTCCGGTATACAGTTTTTGGCCTAGCTATGATCCATGTCACCTACCCCTGCCATGACACATATCCCAAGATACTACGCTGGCTAGACTTCCTCTACAGACCGGATAAATTGTTTCCTGACACTCTTGAATATAATATGCGCATACTAGCTAGTTGAATAACTCATGTGAAGCTATCATATACACCAATCCACCTCAAAAAGGATATAATTGCACTTCCCTTCTCAGTATGACCCCTCCACCTGCAGATATCAAGAACTAACAAGCCTACATAGTGCCAGCACCTTAACTTAGCATATATATTTATGTTAGGATACAATATATAGGCATAGAAAGTCACTATTGTTCAGCACCTATCATGCATAATTCAGCCATTTCGAGCTTTTGGACCATGTCGGCTGGTTTTTCAGTATCTCGGCCTTCTATATCTTCTACACCCTCTTTACCTATTAAACTTGCATAACTCCTATATCCTCTATACCCTGCGCACCCTCACCTTCTACCCTATATCCTACACATCAGGCTTGATTAGGCTATTCAATGATTTTTTTGCTCTATATTTTACCTCATGTACACATATATAAAGACTTTTAATAAGATCAATGCCTATTTACGTCGGCAGCTCCGGTATGTACTGGAGGGGGGCGTTGGAAGACTACAGCCTATACCTCTGGATCCGCTCTCCGTCTATTGCAGGCTAGAAGCTTCTGTCTATTTCAATCTGGAGGCCTCTATCTATTGCAGTCTGGAGGTTTCTATCTATTATAGTAACCGCATCTGTATAGCAACCGTATCTATACAGCAACCACATCTGCTTTGTACAGCAGTTCGCACGATATCTTAATCATGGCTCATGACCACCTAGCTGGCCTAGCCAGATGGTACAACATCTATCTACGTATGTGGATTTTTACCTGTATACGGCTCCTAGAAGGCCTTCAAGGCTGTCTTATACATGCCTATATGGTCTGGCTTATTACTTATATAGGTCACTCTAAATGGCTACAATATGTTTTTGCTGCAGGAGCTCAATATATCATTTGCATACTCTATCTCATATCTCTAGCTATTTCAATATTTATAGACTGTTCTAGGTAAAGTGTACCTTCATTGACTTCATATCTGCTACTGCCATTGTCTTGTTGTGCGATGCATACTATTCTTACAGCCAGGTAGCTCAGTTGGCTAATCAATAGTAAATAGACTCTAGTTATCAGGTCTACGGAATAACAGGATGTACAAGGTATGGTGAGTGTAGGAGTTGTTAGAGTGAGTGGGTAAAGAAGGTGTAGAAGATATAGAAGGCCGAGGAGAATCAAAATACTGAAAAACCAGCCGACATGGTCCAAAAGCTTGAAATGGCTGAATTATGCATGATAGGTGCTGAATAATAGCGACTTTCTACTTAGCCCCATGCCTATATATTGTATCCTAACATAAATATATATGCTAAGTTAAGGTGCTGGCACTATGTAGGCTTATTAGTTCTTGATATCTGCGGGTAGAGGGGTCATACTGAGAAGGGGGGGGCAATTATATCCTTTTCGAGGTGGATTGGTGTATATGATAGCTTTACATGAGTTATTCAACTAGCTAGTATGCGCATATTGTAGAGCATATTCAAGAGTGTCAGGAAACAATTTATCCGGTCTGTAGAGGAAGTCTAGCCAGCGTAGTATCTCCAGATATGTGTCATGGCAGGGGTAGGTAACATGGATCATAGCACCGCCATGGATCATAGCTAGGGCCAAAAACCGTAGACCAGTCCATTCCGGAATGGACCGAATTCCGCAACGTTCCAGAACATTTCCATGTCGTGACCTCTAGATAGCCCCTGCTGCGGGGCGAAGGATAAATCCCACGGGTTAAACTTAGTCTGGTTGACAGGAACCGAATGTTCATCAACGTCATGGGGGGAGCTTGTACTTAACCCCTGCTACTCTTGTGATACATAAATCTTCATGGAAATGGCTACCCCACATAGCCTGAAGTGTAACCAGACTAGTACCACAATGTATACTTTTCAAACAAGGAACAGGGAAAAAAAAGTTCGGACGATACCTACCGAACGTCCCGCAAACTTGTCGAGCCTTGATGTAGTATCTATCTGGAATCCCTGGTCCACTTGCCAAGGCCTGGTGCCACCGGAGTGGTATCAATACCATTTTCGTCATCGAATTTCCGTCATATTTTTGTAGTCTGGTTGGCACAAGCCTCTCGTAAGGAATATTTTTTTACTGAAATTGTGATTAATGCAAGGTTTCAAATATGTTATGCTTGTAACTTGGAGCACTTGATGATCTGGAGTAGTGGCATAATCCAACAGGCCTGCCGGAGAAACGGGCCAGTGACAGCCAAAGCCCTGTGAAAACAGGAATTTCGCTCAATTAATTGTCAATTTTGAAAGCGTGGTGGCAATGCATGCATTTTGATCAATAAACCCTCAAGTAACATGTATATAATGATAAGTCAGTATATAATTAATTTAGCAAGATTGTACATTGAAGCCAGAAAGATCAGATGGCTTATGAGTGACGAAATAGCGCAATGAGACTAGTCTGGTTGGCACCAATGAGACAGAACTACCCAATATCAAGATAAAGTGAAGGTATGAGGAATGGATGGTAATCGTCTAGTTGGATGGATGTAGTCTACAAAGAGTTGCTCAGCCAGACTAGGAAAAATATGCGCAGGGATAACTCCCATGCTGGTTTATTGCTCCTACCTTTCAGGCCCCAGGGGGGCAATCGGGAACGATACCAGAGTAATCTAAAGCTATCCCGGGTTACTATGAGATGGAGGGTGTTATAGTTGTCCTCGAGTGTGTGGGCAGGGAGGTTGACGCGCGTGTGCAGGGGTCCTGGTCCTAACCCTATATCTCGCGGCCGCATGTAAGTTCTAGTTCCCATGCTCAGCTATGAAATTGGAGCATATTGCGGGGTTCATATACATGTGACAATGAACCTCCAATCACCCTACACCTTTGTAACTTCGCCCGCGTTTACCGGTAGCGTATACACGGGCAATGTTCTCGTTCCCGCATTTCTACCTGATTTTAGCACTAAAATAAATGGAATAACTTCTGTGCTCCGTAAGGTGTGTGCAGTACTTCATGCTGGTACTGGGGAGGCTGCAATATTAGTAGAGGAAGAATTCGAAAAGTTTAATACTATGGTTTGAAATGGGTCAAGACCCCTTTTCCCCACCTACCCCAAAGGGGGGATGGTGAAGGAGGGTAACGCTTCCAATTGCGAGAATCTCCTGTTGCTCCTGTATACATAAACCTCATCATGCCAATGAAGTAATGCAGGTATTACAAGGTCAATATCGGAGTTCTCATGTTTGGCCAACTCTAGGTCGCTGGACTTTGACTCATACTCAGAGGCTCGATATATTTCTGCAGATTGCTGTGATGTCCAGGCAAACCCTAACCCCTTTCAGTATTGACTACCACAATGGTATTAGTCAACATTCTTCTTTGGGTCGACCCCTGCAATGACACCCTGCATTGATGTACAAAAAGTGCTGGATGCAAGGCATGCCTCACACTGATCTACTCAAGAGCTAAGGTATTTATTGCAATAATCAGGGCCTGTAGCGGCCGTGCGAGTGTCCTGTGCAGCATAGCATCTCAACCCTCTCCCAGTAGGTAGGTATGTCCCACTCGTCCCATTGCTGTTCTTGGTTACAGCGAAGAGATTTGTATTCCGGCTCTCCTGTTCAGCTGCCACACCAGGCACAGATCTCTCGCATAACCGCGGCAGTCCTTTTTATTTACAATAAATTCTAGCTCTCGAGTAGTACTTGAAGATCTTGTTTCTTCTCACTGAGTTCGGCTGTGGCGTTACAACACTGTCCTGGTCAGTGACCTACCAATGAGAAGTCTCTGGTGAACGACGGTAGCTATCATCGGCTGTTGTCGTAAAGGTATAATGTTTCGGAACGGCAAGGGTTTCCAATAACAATGGCCATGTGCCACTGTAAAAGTGTCTTTCACAGTGTGCTCCTGAGCCCAAGGCGTTGGGATTTGAGGCATTCACAGACCCGTTGACCCATCTGATCCGCTCGGAAAACCAGTCTTACGAGTAGACAATTTGTGGTACATTCTATGTTTCAAGTAATGTGATAAAACATCGCTCTGGTTGACATAGCAGGCCTGTAACTATCTTCTCCATCGTGTTACATGAGTGTACCACCGTAGATGGGAGGGATACTCGGAGTACAACCTTTGATGTGTCGGAGTGCGTATAACTTTACAGAAAGCCCAGACGCTGGCTCGTACGTGAGCTCAATTCTGAAATATGTATGGACAGTGCGCATCCCTACTTGCCCCGTGTGTAAAGATCTAGGGACATTCTTGTGAATAGGAGCTTTTTGTTTTATATTGATATTTTTTAATATTTTTTTTTGAATGGCAACCTGGTAAAAACCTGCACTTGTAGATGCAATTTGTAGACTACTGGTACTCGAAACTGTTATCTCGGAAATGCTATCTTGAACTAGTCTCAATCCTCTGGGAACCTAACCTGCCTGCCCGAATCCATCAAGAGCGGTCTGAATCTAGGTCTGAATGGCCATTGTTCCTTAGATGCCAACCAGACTACATTATTAGGGGCATCCATGCGTCTTATCTTGGGAGACAAGGTTAGCAACGTAAGTCTCAAATTTCAGTACATCCCTTCAGTAGCCCGACTACCGGTTCAGTTAATACATATGAACAATGAACTAGTGTGCGCAGACCCTCGGAAAAGAACAAGCTATTTCATTTATTCGATTCTTGAGGCGATTGATTGAGCGCTACCTACTTAGCATAGCCACAATTGCAAGGCTTGGAATTGACCAACCACTAGGAATCTATGTATATTCCGTCTCATAGACTACTTACGTACTCACCAGATGTAGTGTAACCAGACTGTGTACAATCAGACTACTAGACTGGTTGCGTGACCCCTCCGTAGATATCAGACTACCTAGTGTACAGTGTACCGGTCCTCTGGCGAGGGGTAATACAAGGCTCAGGAAAGGTTCACGCTAGAGCTAGTCTAAATCTAAGCTAACAGGAAATGCGGCGACGAGGAGCAGCTCGCCTGTCAACCGCACAGGACTTTGAAGGTTTGCATTGGTATATCAATGCTGCCGGACGCCTCCAAGATCAGAACTCATGATCGTCGGTTTTGTATTTCATTCTCAACTAGGGATAGGTAGTCGTTGGGATCGCTGCTGGCGGGTGTGTTTGTTGTCGGACTTGTTCTGGATTTCCGACCTTCTTGTGGAGCGGGATTATACAGGAGGAGGAATGCATTGACGAGGTGTTGGCCATGGACGATCGATGAAGCCATTAGCACGACGTATTAGTGGATTGACCACTCGGGGAATTTTGCAAACAGCTACCTACTAAGGAACTGAGCTCTAGTCTAGCTCGCCTTTTATAAGTACATACTGTAAGTACTTACATAAGTATGCTGAATTGAGTGTCCTCGAAAATCTACGGCCGCCGGACATACGCAAGTATTTTCTGTAGCTGGCTATAAATGCCGGTAGCTTGAGGGAGATCTAGATTTATATTGCGATACCGTAATCATGCTGGGAGACTTTGAGTTGATGGGCTTCGCAATAGGGCTTCGCAATATGGCTTCGCAATATCGCTTCCCTCGTTGGCCATGGTTGTCGCACATACCAAATATGTATGAATCATTGCAGTATTGTCCCGAGAACCCATTTTCCACACATTAATCAACATTAAATCCCCATAGAGATCAATGCCAGTGCCTGGTCTGGTTGCACAACCCCCTGGGCCGTACCCACCATTCACCATGGCCCTCTCTCCTTTGGAGAGGCTAGTGCTAGCCAGACTAGGCCCTCTCTAGGAGAGGCGGTGCCCGCCAGACTACCATGGCCCCAGATAACAGTGCTTCACAGCCACGTGTGGGTGACACTTTATCCCGCTTTGTAGATCTCCGCTTTGTGCACTTATCACCGTCTCGGGTTTCACATACAAATAGGTACAATGGGATGTACTGAAGTCCATGTACATATAGCAACTGTGCCTTGCCAGCGGCTGTCCCACCCCCCCCCATCCATCACACTCAACTAGATCTCACGTCTGGAACTGTGATCTATTACCCTCCTTCAACTGGGATTTCCCAGGCTTTCCTATCCCCTCTCGGACCTCTTCTCCATCGTTCCGTGTTGCCTATTTCTGTTGTTTCCCAGATCACAGTGCCCTGTACATGTAAGTACCCTGATTCCGTCCCAGACCTCCCCAACGCCTTTTCCCTATCACTGTGCACGGCGTTCTGGGGTAAAATTTATCCACTCCCTTTCCCCCCCTCGAATTCCCCCCCCCACGGGGGGCAAGGATACTGCATCCTGATCTCACAATGGCTTTCGGTTCTAAGGACTTATATCCGCACATTACCTTCATGATTTTCCACATTAACTATTATCTTTTAGTCTACTTTACGTTCACTTCTACGACGAAGGTGCTTATACCACCCATCGCACCAGGCTCGGACCATTCACTCCTTCCCTGGACCTGGGGTCGTTTCTCCATACGGGCACTGCATTGCTTTATCTTTCGCCTTCCTGCATCACTTAATCCGCCCCTTCCTGTATCAATTAATCCCTCTTCTGCTCATTAGAGTTGGTCACCCCACCCTCTCTTTTGGCTTTTTAATACTGGTTGACATTAATATCTACCCCGTAGAACAATTCCATTCGAGTACGTCTACTCAAATCTGCTTGCTCACACCTCCAAATTGACCTTCAATTAACGACATTACATTTGTGCTCCTCTAACAGCCGATGTGTATGTGGAGTTGAGCTTCTGGTTGTCGCCTATTGGAACGTTAATTTAGTGACCGTATTCCGAGGTTTGAGCTCCCTTACGTCACGGAAAAGCATTTCCAACACATTCCATTGTCGAAATCAGACATAAAATCTGAAATGATACCCACAACATTATCTTCAATAGAGATGGTTAGGAACGCAATCTCTAAGCTCCTTCGAAGAAAAGAGCATGATAATGTAACTCAAACTGCATCTACACAACCTGGCCAGGTGGACTGGGAGATATACACATATGGTTTGAATGGAGTTGATGATGATGAAAATATCCTTTTGAGGTATGGATGAGAAGCATTGCGGCCAATTTCGTTGGGGAAGGATTAAAATTCATGCTGACTCGGAAAACTACAAGTAGTTCAATTCTGTACTATTCAATTGCCTTTCTTGCGTCCGTCCTAATTCTTTCCCATATTCAACACCTAATCCTGGTCAAAGTTCGTCACATACTACTCTTACACACGAATACTCGAGGCGCTTTAAAATACTGGGCGGCACCGGCTAATTCGACAGTATCCTTTGTAAAGCGGCACATTCTATGGGCACCAGTGGGAAAAATCAGGCACAACAGAGAGATTCGACTGAGCAATGTCATCAATTTTGGGACCCTCCCAACGCGCTTGCAAGCCATCTTGCTCACTCTTTATTTTGCATCTAATATCGTTTACTGTACCATTCTTCTCAACTGGCATCTTCCAAGACCACAACTCATTGCAGAATTCAGAGGCAGGACTGGAGTCTTAGCGGTTGCCAATATGGTCCCATTGTTTTTACTTGCTGGACGGAATAATCCATTGATTTGGGTTTTGGGGATTAGCTTTGACACCTGGAACCTCATCCACAGATGGCTGGGTAGGATCGTGGCGTTGGAGAGTACATGTCATATTACAGCTTGGGCAATCAATGAAGTTGAGATAAGTCTAATTGGATGGCATGGCGTGTTGGAGAAGATTCGAGAAAGTCAATTCGTCTTAGCTGGGTTGATTGTAAGCAATGCCTGTCGTTTTCGTTTTTCTACGTAGTATACTGACTCTTTGACAGGGCGGGATTGCCTTCCTTTGTCTCTTATTCCATTCACCTTCACCCATTCGCCATGCTTTCTATGAAACGTTCTTACATCTTCATATAGCCTTTGCACTTGCTGGCTTGATTGGTGTCTTTTACCACTTGAAGACCGACAAACTCCCACAGATAATCTATATCTGCCTCTGCATTGGCATATGGTCATATGATCGCCTCTCTAGACTTGTAAGACTGCTTTACAGGAATTGCGGCAGGCGCATGACGAGATTCCGGGTCACTGCACTGCCTGGTGGAGGTGGTGCTTGTCGGGTTGACATTGAGATGACCAGACCATGGAAATATACGCCTGGTAGTCACGCATATGTGTATTTACCGTGGGTCAGCATGTGGCACAGCCATCCTTTCTCGATCGCTTGGTCCAATAATCCAAACAAGAGGGAGACTTGGAATGAGGACTGTGACAACGCGGAGAGGCGTGACAGCTCTGATTCTGCTGACTGTAGCGACACAGTTAGTCAGAGCCTTGTGGAGGATATGGCCGATATCGAAAAGATGACTAGCACTGCAATCCTTGTTGACAACCCCATTGTCGCGCTTTCAGGACATGCGTCACACAGCACGCATATGCAAGGATGTTCGGACGATATTCCATGGTCAGAAAAGAACACAGTATCTATGGTAATGTCGAAGCGGACTGGTATGACGAAGACTCTTTGGGACATGACGAACAGAACAGCGAGCAAAACACTTTATTTCAGAGGCTTTCTGGAAGGACAGTATGGAGCACAACATGGCCTATACTCTTATGGAATGGTGGTGCTGGTAGCAGGTGGTGTTGGAATCACACATTGCATAGGATGGGCTAGAGAACTTCTTCATCTCTACAAAAAGGGCCGAGGGGTTGCGAGGAGAGCAGAACTCATTTGGGTAGTTCCGGACAAGGATCAGTATGATTGGTGTCGAGAGTGGTTCGACGAAATCTTTGCAGTTCCTGGGTGGGAAGAGGTTCGTCTGCCCGGGCTTGAATCCGTGGTGTTGAAACAATCTTACTAACAATTCCACTATAGTTTCTCATAATCCAACTCTATGTTACGCGGCCAAAGGGTGACATGTTGGTTAGCCCATGCCCCAACGTTCCAGCGTATGCTGGGCGCCCTGATTGGCGTAGTATTTTCAACCGCTTCGTTGAGTGGCGTCTTGGGACTATGGGCGTCACAGTGTGCGGCCCTGGCACCCTGTCGGATTCAATCCGTTACGCAGTGCGGGAACAAATTTCGAACGCCAGTATCGATTTCCTCGAAGAGTCATTCACGTGGTGACGGAAAGTCATCCATTTCTGAAGACCACATTTTTCATACAGTGGGTTTGCTTATACATAGCTCTGGGCATACTTGGCGAATATCACATTCTGTTTACAATTTTGCTTGGGTAATTTGCCAGGAGAGGGTACTTTTCTCTTTCTGTGTTGAATCCCCATTATATCTGGCATTTCTACTTTCGCGCTTATGAAGGCATTTTTTAGTCCTAATTGGGCCTGTCTCACCTTTTTACTGTTCCATACCAGCTTCTGCCTGGGGCGGGCATTATCTCCTTGGACGAAGATCTGACCCTGTTATTTCCCCACAAAGGGGGTGTTTGGGCTCCCGTTTCATAATTAGCTTTCCGTCGGGCCCTTTCGGCTGGACTACTCTTTCGGGTATTTATCCTAGTTAGCTTAATTGTTTAGTACTTTCTTTGTAGCTGCTTCTGGGATAGTAGGTCTTGGAGGAATGTACTGGCAGACAAAAGCACCTCTAGCATGCAGCTTGACCATTACTTAAGAATGGGGATTTCTAAAATGCCCCCATTCTAAAGTAATGTGCACGGCTGGGCAATCCCACTCTACTCTAAAATAGCTCCAGAATTAGTCATTCTTGGCATCATGTTTATTTTATCTTCCATTCCATGCTTGAAGACTTGAGTACCGCTGTCGCCATTACATGATATTCTTAGCATCATGTTTATTTCATCTTCCATTCCGCTACGCTCCGTCTTCAGGCTTGATTATAAAGACTATCACGTGCGGTAGCTTTATCTTCACATAATCCAAAACTTAATCTATTATCTGACTCTCTTTACAGTTTCTTAAAAATTCATCAGCTCATGGTAATATTCTCTTATACATGTTACCATTAGATGAATGTATATCTATGTATGCACCCATATGAATCTATATGGTTGCGTATTCATTTATGCTCAGGCAATCGCCAGTGCAGGTCCTATATGTGATTATATGAGACCATACACCTTCATATGGTGGCTTCAGCTATATAATTAAATTATCATATACTCAAATTCATAGCTGAGTCACGAGCCATATGAATCTATATGGTTGCGTATTTATTCATACTCAGGCAATCGCTAGTGCAGGTCCTATATGCGATTGTATGAGACCATACGCCTTCATATGGTGGCTTCAGCTACATAATTAAATTATCATGTACTCAAATCCATAGCTGAGTCACGAGCTATATGAATCCATATGGTTGCGTATTCATTCATGGTCAGGCAATCGCCAGTGCAGGTCCTATATGCGATTGTATGAGACCATACGCCTTCATATGGTAGCTTCAGCTACATAATTAAATTATCATGTACTCAAATCCATAGCTGAGTCACGAGCCATATAAATCTATATAGTTGTGTATTCATTCATGCTCAGGCAATCACCAGTGCAGGTCCTATGTGCGATTGTATGAGACCATACGCCTTCATATGGTGGCCTACATAACTATTATATGAACTTAAATCCTGGTCTGCATGGCCTGGGCATGTTGTGGTTTACTTCTATTGCAGAGTGGAGTAGTCAGTGTAAGGAGTGAGTAACGTCATGGATGGGGTTGCGAGGCGCTATGACCTCAAGACATGACACCGCGATAATAGAAAGTAAAGAGATTTAGACTCAGAGGTAGTACTGTAGAAATACAACAATCTACAATGCAGAGAAAAGTGTGAGAGGTATCAAAATATCTGATTCAAGCAGCAGTTGCGGCATATGAGTGACATCAATATACTTCCTTAGAGGGTGCAGCTATTGCATATGGCCTACCACCTTTTACTGTCCAACATCGTATGGCTGGTTGCAAGCCCCAAGTTCAAGCACATGAAGACCAGCAACTCTTGACAATAGGAGACCCATAAATAACAGTAGTACTACTTCCAATAATCTAACCCACTGGAACTACTCATCAGTACACAATTATTAGTGTTGGAAAGTAGTGAAACGGAGCTTAGTTTTCACATTCAGACTAGAACGTGTGTTAGACTGTCGCTCATGCCTGTTATAATTAATTTGCCTGTATATATACTCTAGAATATTTTATTCAAATATAAGTAGATAGATACTATACTTACCTTCCATTTCCACCATCTCCGCTCTTTGTAGCTCATCTGACTATTAGGTTATTTGGTAAATCGTGTGTTTGTAGGTCAAAGCGCCTCACAACCCCATCCACCTCGCAATCCCATCTGCCTCACAACCCCATCTGCCTCGCAACTCCATCCGCCTCGCAACCTCATCCACCTCGCAACCCCATCCGCCTCGCAACCCTATCCACCTAGTAACCTCATCCTTTATGTTAGTACAATATACATCCTGCGAGCATTCAAACTTACTTAGCTTATGATAGCATACTTCTTCACAATTCCAAACCTACCCAAGGGCCGCATACGAGGACTGAATATTTAAAAATTAAATAAAAATTAAATAAAAATTAAAATAAAAATTAAGAAAAAACTCACAATTTCAATCAAAGTCCTTGACTGCTTCTCGTGCCAATAGTTCCCCAATAACCTCATCATCATCGCCAAAATCTTCCTCTTCTGCGCATTCTTTGACCTCTATACTCGTACTCTATATACTGGTAAGCATAGCATAGATTCTGTCTTGAAGTTCTATATTGGAACATTGAGTTAGTCACCTTTCTGGATTAAGTCAAGAAGCAGGTCGTACCACTACTCACCCATGACCATTGTTCGTTGTGCTTTGCTTATTTCTAGCCCATATCTCGCTTGAGCTTTAAAAAAGCCTATTATGATATTCCGTAGATGCCAGAGACGCTGGATTGTCTACGGGCGAAGCCAACTATTGGCATCAGAATGCGTAGCTCCATATATCTCCTTATCCAATCAAAAACTCTGGCTATCTCAATGCCTATGCGGATGATCTTTTCCTGAGCTTGCTTTTGACGAGAAAGTGCTGCTCATAGACTACTTCCTGATATGCTCAGTCATCTGTAATCCTTACGCAATTTACATCCCAGAACGTATCCAAAGTGAGCCCTTCCTTCTTAATTTTTCATATATCAAGTTCTTTAGGGTGTTGCTCGATAGGTAATTTTATTATGAGCTCGTTGAATTCAGCTACGCCAAGATTAACTGCCTTCCAATATTGATTAAGGCAAGTTATGAACTTCTTAGAGTTCTTATGGCCAACTCTACTCCTAATTGCCTCAAGCTCCTTTTTCCATGCGGTTGTGTTTTGTATCAACCCTCACTGGATATTGTGCAGTTCTCGCATGATCTTCCTGCCCTCGTATATTCTGTATTTACTGTCAGGTGCTTGCCGATCTGCCCAGTTATTAATAGTCTGGTATTATTGAGTGAGAAG
Organism: Tirmania nivea; assembly: GCA_015179035.1. Classification (NCBI taxonomy): domain Eukaryota; kingdom Fungi; phylum Ascomycota; class Pezizomycetes; order Pezizales; family Pezizaceae; genus Tirmania; species Tirmania nivea. The sequence continues at coordinate 668,061 of WHUY01000011.1, read as the reverse complement.
TTGTATTGTTCTGTGGACGGCAGTATGCCCCTTTGGTATTTGTTCGAGGTCTCTCTAGTCTAACTTTTGATTCGGTGGAGGGAGCTTTCGACGGCTAGGAATAACAGTCCGTCTATCCTCTTCCAGGTCTTTGAGAATCTCCTCTTCATGCAAGATGGCGGCACTAAAGATCTCATTGTTAGGATCTATAGGCTCAGCTTTGTTTCTAAAATTTATATTAGTTAATCAATCAAGGATGCACTATATAAGCTGGACTTCTGCTATTTACCTGTTTTCCTAGTAATATAGCTCCTATAGCCCTTGTTGGATATCGAAGTACTCTCCGGTGAACTTTGTTCCCTTCCCATTATCTTGAGTATAAAGATGCTCCAAGATAGCTGATGTACCTTTTAGATCTTCCTGGACCTTGTTAAGCCAGCGACCTAGCCTATAGCCTAATCTTTCACGAATCATACTAACCATAAAGCAAGTATGATCATCAATTCGTTGCCGCCTCCTAGGAGTCGAGGAAACCTGCGTTGAAGCGATGAGATGGCTTTTTAATGACCAATCAGATTCACACTCTTTACCTATCATGTTTCCCCAACCCATCGAGCGTTGGGTATTGTACAACATATGACATTTATATTCATGTGCATACATATAAAACTTCCCAACTCGGCAGGTCAAAACTGATACTAGTTTTAGTGCTAGCCTCTAAGAAAACATCTTCAGTATATATTTATCATAAACAGCAAGGGTAACAAAGTAACAGGGTAACCAAAAGATGGAGGTAACTTACCTTGACTATAGTACCAAATACATATGAGATATCATAGCAACAACGTATTTTTGTGCCGCTGGATAGATCCTTAAGTAGGTTTTGAAGCAGAGCAATACTATGCCTTGCCCGCTCTCTAGTATATATATTCAGGTACCAGAGTGGGCAGCCATGGCGACAAACCATACCCATTAACCCTGTCTCGTCAAAACTCTTCAGGGATGCTAACTCCTTTGTACTAGATATACTACTTTCCCATCCCCTGGAGGCCTTAAACTGGCTTGCACACTGGTCAGGCTCTTCCACTTCAACTTCAACTGGTTGTTCTTCATCACCAGGGTCTCATTGGCTAGCTGTACCATAAAATCGCTTATCGATATTAATAATGTAAGATTACGAGGTTATATGAGCGAGGAATCGTGAAGAAATCGAGTGTGTATATTCAAATAGATAGCAGAGTTATCTTAGGTATCGCTATAGACTTATTGCTACGGTCCTAGTACTCTACTTCCAAAGAGATGTTTTTCCTGCGTACTTTCCGGCTCTTTTTATCCTTCGCAGTCTTTTCCCAATTGCCCTGATGTGGAATCCCGGTATTCTCCTCGCATTCCCAATTGCCTTCTTTTGGTTGCTTACTTCCCGTGACCCTTCATGGGTACTAGCGAGAGTTATTCACAACATTCCCCCTAACTCGAGCATCCAATCGAACTCGGCTAATTCTTCTTCGGTCATTGGGTACGCATCCAGTGCTTCTTCCATCCAGTTACTGTGGTCATCGGAAGTATCTTCGTCAGAAGGTCTGCAGGGTTGTCTTTCCCAGCAATTGTTTGGATCGTCAGTTTCCCAGATCGAACTTGCTGGCGCAGGTAGTGGAATCGATGTTCGATATGCCTGCTGCGTCTGGCGAATTTCGGGCTCTTGCTCAAATGGTAGGCCCCTTCGCTGTCCGTTCTCAATAGAGGCTGTGTTCTGACCCCAATTTCCTCCAGAAACTGTTGTGCCCAGGCTGCATCCTTCGCTCCCTCGCAGTCCGCTATATACTCCGCTTCCGTTACTGAGAGAGATACCACATCCTGCCGTCGGCTGTACCATCCAACTAGCTGTCCCCCAAGACACATCATCGCACCTGTTTGGGACCGGGATTTCTCTCCCCCATATGCCACATCGGTATATATTGTTAGATCCAGGTTGTCGGCTTTGCACAAGGTAATCCCTTCTTCCTTGGTTGAGTGCAAATATCTCAATACCTGGTATGCTGTTTTTAGGTGCCGTTCGGTTGCATCTTTCGTCCGTCTTCCTAGCAGGTTCACGTGCACTGATATCTCAGGTCGAGTCATTCTGGCAATGAATAGGAGACCTCCGACAACTGACTGGTATTTTTTGGATTCCACCCTTGGATCGGTTTCTTCGGCTTTTTGGTAGGCATCGGGATTTAAGGGAAGCGAGTGCTTTCCCCCATGCTCCGATTCCAATCCCAGATGTTGTTTTATCATGGCTCCTATCAGTCGGGTCTGAGTTAGCTTAACTTGGTCCTTTTGCCACTGCAGTGTAGCTCCATTCCCAGCATATTTGCTGGCCTTCCTCGCTTATCTAGTTCTACCCTATCTTCAATTCGCTCTTTGGCATTGTTCAGATCCTCTTCGGTGGGTGCAATCCCAATGAGGTCATCAACATGAGTGCCGATGATAATCTGGTGGTTATTGAGGCTTCCGGTGTAGGTTCCCTCATCCCCAATACATTGGTGCATTCCTAATGTGCTAAGGATTTCGCAGAGAGTTTTGAACCATTCGTGGCCTGCTTGCTTCAAGCCATAGAGGGCTTTATCGAGCTTCCAGTACTCAACTTCTCCTTCTTCATTTATGTCAGTGATATAGACATCATGTTCAAGGAGGGCTTGCAGGTATGCGGCCACAACATCCCATTGGCGGATTGCCCAATCTCGGTGGAGGGCAATAATTAGGAGGATTTTGAAGGTTTCAGGGCGCATCATCTGTGCATAGGTTTCGTCATAGTTGACACCAGCTTCTTGAGTGAATCCTCTTCCAACCTTTCGAGCTTTGTACTTTTCGACACTTCCATCTGCTTTCCTTTTGATTAAGTATACCCATTTAGTATCAACAATCCGTGTTCCTTCAGGGATTTCAGATTTGTTGATTTTGGTATATACCCTATATCGGTTCAGCTGTTCTCGCTCTTTTGCTCGAGCTTTAGCCCATTCGGGGGCTTGTGGAGAGCTTCGAGCTTGTTCATCGGTTGGGTGGTCTAGGTCAGCTCCTACCGCAAATATCTTCCTACGGACTGGTTGTCGGTCTGATTTTCTAGTGCCAACCATGCTTTCCCAATCTCTAGCAGTTTTCCTGGGTTTCCTCATTGGGGTTGGTTCTGGCGACTTTGGGGCTTCTGGCTCTGGATCTTCTGACTCTTCGGGTTTGGGTTTCTCAGAAGAAACCTCTTCTTCTGATTCTGAACTGCTATCAGTATCCTCTATAGGGATTGGTCGGAGAGCGAGCTTAATCTGGCCAGTATCTGTTTGTACTTGGTAGCTTTCGAAGCTTTCGGTATAACCAATTATATTGGCTTCATAGCTTCTTGAAGAGAGCTTATCGGAGATATCATAATTGAAGCAGAGGACTCGTTGGCCAAAGGGTCTTAACTTTGTTCGCTCAGCTTCAGGATCCTTGTTGAGCATAATCTCGATGGGGGTTTTTCCTTGAAGAGTTTTGTGGGGAATCCTGTTCTTGGTATAGGCTGCCCAACTCGAGGCTCTATCCCATAGGCCTTTTGGTAGGGTTGATCCTATTAGAGCTGTCCTACTCATTGTAAGGATCGTTCGATTCGCTTGTTCGATGATTGCATTCGTTTCGCTATGCTTTGGCACAGTTTCTTTGGAGGTGATCCCTCTTTGTTTTAGCTCTTCTTGAAGCTCGTTATTGCGGAATTCTCCACCCCAGTCTGCCTGGATTTGGCTGACTCGTAGGTTTGTGGCTGCTTCCAGTTTGTTGATTATCTCAATTAGTGCTTTTCCAGTCTCGCTCTTCTTTCGAAGGGGCTGTACAGCTATATATCGACTGAAGTCGTCCACAATTACTAGCAGATATCGATATTGTTTGCTAGGTGTAGGAGGTTCGATTGGTCCGACAAGGTCTGCATGGACTCGTTCTAAAAGTCGGTTTGTTCTAATCTTTCATGCAGGCTTATAGCGGTCTCCTTACTGGTTCCCTCGATTCTTTTGATCCCTGCTCCTTTCCAGTTTTCGACTATATTCTCAGGCTTAATCCATAGCCCATCAATATCTCGTTCCATCTTGTAGAGTATTTTTCGCCCCACTTTCAGCTCGACTCTTCCTTTCTTGCCATTCATTACGAAATCTTCTGGCATTCTTAACCCACTAATGATATTGCTGTATGTCGGGTCATAGAGGCATTGTTCATGGCGGATATTATAGCCATTGTGCCTAAATACTAGAGTCCCCATAGTATGGCAGATAGATTCGGTTTGGTCATGAGCGGATACTTTGATACTGAGGTTGTGCTGAACATCGATAAGGTGGTCATACTCATAGCACCCTTCGCGCCCTACCCTAGTTTTGCCAATCCGAACAGCCTTTATTGTGACCCCTTCACTATCGGACCCTTCATCGTCAGAATCCTCCTTTTTAGCCTTCTTGACTTTCTTTTTCTCGCGCTTTTTAGTGAAGCACTCGGATTCTGTATGATTAAGTCCCTTCTAGCCTTTGCTTATGCAGTAATCACATCTTTTCCCATTGTCTCCCTTGTCTCTTGCTCGTCCAGCTTCAGTTTTGAGAACTACTGGGTTTTCCTTAGATCTGGCTTCATCAGCTCTTGGCCTGCGTCCTTTTAGCTTTTGTGGGATATATTCCTTTAGCCTTCTAGCCGCATCATCGTATCCATGGTCCTTTGCTCGGATATTCTCAACAGTATTAGAGTAATATGGTGGTAGGGACATGAGGAGGAACTCGGATTTAGCTCGGTCTGATTTTGCGAATTTCTGGAGTCCTTCTCCAAACCCATCGTCTCCTGCTGCAGTAAGATCAGCTCTTCCGATAACCCCAACGAAAGCATTCCAGGTCCGTTCGAATGCAGCGATGTATTCTTCTATAGTCTGGGTCCTATCATCGAATTATATTTTCGATATACTATTTAGCAAAGAATAGAATTCAGTGGAGGTTTTTCCTTCATAGGCCTTCTTTAATTCTTCATATGCTTCTTTTGCTGACCCAATGCTACCTATTCTTGCTCGCACATCGTCTTCGCAGTTCTTTCGAATTGTTAGTAAGGCTACTGCATTCGCATCCTTCCATGTTCTTTTTGCTTTGGGAGTTGCTGTCTCCTCTGGCTTCTCATATGTCCCTATAGCTACATCCCAAACCCTCTCTTCTCCTGCTGGGACGAGATCTAGGTAATTCTCAATCGCCATAACCCATTCTGGGTATGTGGTGGGTCCTGACAGCTTGGTATCTAAGGTCGGGATTTTTCTAGAGGAGTCGGACATCTTGGTTGGGGATTCTGGGTGTTGAACCTCTGGCTCAGATCTTGGGGCTGGTCCTGCTGCACTGCTGCTCATTTAGATGAGCGCGGGAAAGATTAAATCAAAGCTTATGAGCTTGTCTTCGTGCTTGACCTCGTCGTCAAGTATGGATACTTGCGCTTCTTGGGTATCGAGGTTAGTTAGGAGTTCTTCTCCTTCTTCTTCTTCTTCTTCTTTGATTTCCTTTGTCGCTAATACTTCGTTGTATAGCCCACTTTTCCGTAGTTCTTGTTCTAGGTATTCTGTGTCGGACAGCGATTCTCTTGGTGTGACTGGGGTTGTGGTGATATTTGAAGGTCCGATTCCCAGGAAGTTCTTGAAGAGTTGCTTGTTCTGACGGTTTACTTTCCTAGACCAAGATTGGTGTGTAGGCATATGCAGGGTCTTCGCAGGGGGTTCTTGCGTTGCAACGGTAGGGCGGCCACGGCTTTTGGGCTTCTGCTTTTTTTGAACGACAGTATTACTGGGTTGGTACCACAGATATCTCAACTGTCTTTGTTCTTATTGCTTTTGCCTTGAGCGCCGGGCTCATAACCTGTAAGATTACGAGGTTATATGAGCGAGGAATCGTGAAGAAATCGAGTGTGTATATTCAAATAGATAGCAGAGTTATCTTAGGTATCGCTATAGACTTATTGCTACGGTCCTAGTACTCTACTTCCAAAGAGATGTTTTTCCTGCGTACTTTCCGGCTCTTTTTATCCTTCGCAGTCTTTTCCCAATTGCCCTGATGTGGAATCCCGGTATTCTCCTCGCATTCCCAATTGCCTTCTTTTGGTTGCTTACTTCCCGTGACCCTTCATGGGTACTAGCGAGAGTTATTCACAACAAATAAAAAGTTTGCTTGGAAGAACTTCCCACTCTTGGAACTGGGTTTGTTGACTGGTGACATCCTTGAACTGAGTAAGTTGCATGTCCCTATCTATTGAAACGAATACAACATTATATTCAAACTTTCCTTCCAGAGAGCTGGTCTGGTCATTCAGGGGGCCTTGGTGTTCACCTCTGTATAGCTGGTCGTCATTTCTGCCATTTGGAGAGAAGTTGAAACAGGCAGGACATAAGTTTTTAAAAGCACTGACATCCCAGCAATGTTCTGGGGCTATTTGAGTCAGAGTCGTTGCTACAAACTTCTTGCATTCAAAACTGACAGCCCTCCAGTTATGATATGTATCTAGGAGCTATAAGTACATTAAAGTAAGTTTCAATTCTTAAATGTGACTTAGGCATATGAAATTAAAAAATGAAGCCTACTGATCTGTAGAAATCAGGCACCACCTCTAGCGAATGGGCCGCTAAGCAGCTCTGTAATCCTCTACTCCATGCATGAATTCGGCCAATTCCATGAATCAGCTGTTCATACAATAGTTGCAGAAGCCATATATCAAAAACTATTGAGGCACGAAGAGGCTTGGAGGAGAATTTGTTGTCATAAAATAGTTTAGTACTACACTGCCTGCAGTTACAAAAACTATAGGGTATCTTCTTCATTTCTATATTAGAAATAGGTCAGCTTTAGACCTACCAAGTTATCTGTAGTTCAGTGTCTTGTCTACCTACCGGTCAATGATATTATGGTTATTATCTTCTCTTTTCTTTCCCGGCAGTCACACTCTGGTAAAGGCCTTCCAGTAGCATATTAGACTATTATTGGCCTGACTTTACTCCAGTTCTGTACCAACTGTTCTCTATTTGTGGCATTCCTCCTCTTTATGGAATTAGAATCGGTCTGAAGTAGGCACTGAGCCATTAATATTGGATCCTCTTTATTGATTTCATCAAGGGTATTGCCGAGATCATTGTCTTCCATGTCGACCCATTCCCCCTCCTTATTGGTAGACCTTAACTGGAGGTTCGATATTGGTTGGATCCTTGAGAAATTCATCATTTCATATGCATCATCGAGCTGAGAATCAAAATGTTTCTTTAATTGTTTCCCTGTTAGCTTTCTTGCCTTGGGTCTTACTCCTTTCCAGAGGACAATAACTGTTGTAGTATCTTTCATGATGTTGATAGATCTCTAAAGTGCACGGTGGATATAGGTAGACCATAGGATGGAGTGTGGTATAGGTATATGGGTATGTGGGTGCATCAGCAAAAAATATATTTACGTCAGATGCTTCAGACGTATATAACGCTCTTTTGCAAAACCGTCGATTCGGACGCAAACTATAGCATCTCACTTCTTTCAATGTAAAATATAGCATCTTACTTCTTCTGATATATATTGGTTTTCTTCATACGTTCTGACTCTTTCGCTTTTAATTTCTCTTTCCTGACGTAATATGTCTGATTAACTCTTCCTAATAAATACTTTCTCTTCTTTAGCGTTCATTTCCTTCTCTCTATTTCTCTAGTCTATACCTCTCTACTCCTATATCTCGACCTCCCCTTTCTACCTTCTCTTTTCTCTTTCTTACTTGACAAGCTGTATCCAGCAACCCCTTTCTACAAGTTCCTATCTAATCTTCCGTGTTTTCAGTGCCTCTTCCTTCTTTTTATCTTCCTCTTTGTCTCTTTTGTATGATTTTCTTCCTTGACACGGTATACTTATTAATTCCTTTCCATATGTGCATACATTACCGATTTCTTCACAAAGTCTATTTGCCAATGTCACACATCTCGTATACTTCCTTCTGCACTTCTCCTTTGTTACATATAAATTTCTTATATCTTCAATATCAACTTTCTTGTATTCTTCTCCAATTTACTACTATATTATTTATACAAGATAAGCAAAACACTAATACAATTACTTGAAAATACATAGAAAATCCAACGTAGTTCATCCATTCCTCCAATCCAAATCAAGACCATCCCAAACCTCATACAAGCAATCATTAAAATAAAGATAATATAAAAAGAAACAAAAAGATATACCTAATACGTTCTATCACCTCCTACATCATAGTAGAAAACACATGTTCGGCATCAGTTGCTCTCAATATCTTGTTTATCATCATCACCTTCATCACTATTCCTCCAATTATCCTCATCCACCTCTATATCACCAATACCCGGTTCCAAAGGATCTGCCAACTCAATTGATGAATCTCTCAACATTCCCATCTCCCGTCGTCTCTTACTCTCTGGTACATTTAACCTGTCATATGAATGGAGTAACTCCTTCTCCAATTCAGCCTCATATTTCTCCTGATCTTCGGGTTCTGGCGCAGCTGTTGGCTCAATCTCAACCATTTTCACGTCGGCCGCAATCCGACGTGCAAGATCGGCTTTGATATTGCTAACAATCAGTTCCTGTACCCGCGGTCCATTATTTCCCCATGTCTTCCAAATTCTTTCATATGTGTCTAGTTCAGTTCGTACTTCTGTTAGCAAACCCTCCTTCAACATACTCCATCCTCGTTCTATTCACTTACGCCAAGCTGTTTCATATTTAAACTCTCGCCCTCCATCAACACATTCACCAGTCTTCCATTCCTTCAAGCAATGCCTGATCGCAGTAGCAACAAAGCAAATGAACACCTCGTTGATTTTTCTAGGAAATCGGGTTCTCGATTACCCTTCCTCTTTGGGCCATGGAAATATTTCTGATATATTATGCTTACTATTTCCTCTGCCCGAAATCGCCCCTCACACCGCTATAACACATTGTTAAGATCGGATACCTGACAAGTAGCATCTACTTACTTCTCGTGTGGCCCACCTGCAGATGAATCGATCACTATCAAGCAACTTTTCGACGTTCTCCATCATTTCATCTTTTGACAAGTGACTGATACCATAAATCTTAGTGATGTTTGCACGACACTCTGCTACTAGATGTGCTCGGGTTCTCGAATGTATACTCTTAAGCTATGTCACATTAGTAATCTAATGTTTTTAGGTGGAATCTTGCTGACTGACATAGGTATCAACTGCCTTAACCTTCTCCAGATATCGATTTGCTATTTGTGCTCGTTCCCATGCATCTTGGATCAAAAGTAGCACCTCACCTGTTGTCAACAGAGGCTTCTTGTATAGTGTATAGTGTTCAACAATTTTCCGTACAATATTGGTCATTGGTTGATGTCTATCTGGAATACTAGCGAAAGCCCTACTTCCTTGGCCAACTCCTGGGGCCAAACACTGGTTTGGGCAATATTTTCACCGTCGGATTCAGTCTGATTCCCGTTATCCTACGTCGGAAATTGTCAGGTTGGTACTCACTTGCATAATATCTTTTAACAATTCATACCTCATAATCATTATTGTCCATGACAGCTGCGAATGTAACTTCATTCCTTAATTGCACTGGAGTTGGAGCAGACCTTTGGGGAGCAGGAGATGCTAATGCTTGTGAAGCAGTACGTTTCCGGCTGCCAGTGCCTGTAGACTGTTTCGCAGCCTGGCTGGAGGACTACTTGCATGCCATTTGTGAATGAGGAAAAGGTTGAGGTGAACCTATCCGACGTAGTGTATCCAACTCTCTTCATTTATTCTCCAGTCTTATTATATAAATTCAACTAATCAAAACAAACTTGTATCAGCTCGGAGCGTTCCAACCTACCTAATTTCATTTCCGTCTGATCCTCCTTATTCCGACATGAGCCGTCTTGTCCCCATTGCCCCCAATGTACGCTATACATTTCTGCAAGCCGCTTGTTTTCAACCTTCTTTGGAAATATAATTCGCAAGTCTGTATCAGCTGCCTGCCTCCTCCTCTCACTATTCCCAATTAATATTCTATCGGACGCACAAAATCTGGCCTCAGACACGGCATGTCCTCAACCTTCTGTGAAAGGCATTCTAAGGCACTTAAATAGGTATATTTGAGTATATTACTCTTGTTTTCCTATTGCTGTAGTGGGGATCAATTCCAAAATAACATTAGTACGACCAGCCGTGACAGCATTCCGTGGACTATCAGTTGCAGCATTTCCCGATATCATGTACTTATACTATAAATAAACATATAGAAGAGAAGCTCTGAGTTGGAATGTAAGTATATGTTATTAGAGTCAAAACAGATATCGTAACATACATTGTATAGTATATACGGACCAGTCTAGTTATATATGGACCAGTCTAGTTAGGTAGCTATAGTGACAGGAGTCGAAGTCATAATAGCAGAAATAGCCAACTTTACTATAACGTTTTCCAACATTCCAAATTGCCTTTCTGATGATGAAATTGTTTCTTTTATTAGCATTGAAGTTTTCCTGTAATAGTAGTTGCCAAGAGTTTCCTAATGTAGCAAGTTCTTTCTACCATAGCCTTATCCCTTCTATAGCCATTCAATTCCATGCATCAGATCGTACGCACTCGGTAGCAAAACTCCTTCTACAACAAGCATTTTACCACAAAGCAGCCAATATGAACAGGCACAAATCACGATGCCAGTGGTGTCCGAAGCTCTATGCTTCGCCTGGAGCATATTCCAATCACATAGCCAAAGCCCTATCCAGGAAACAACCTGGAACAACCTGAATCTCGAAAGTGGCGGTTATCCGACTTAGCAACTTCAGACGTACACATAGACATACTAGCAGCCATTTGTTTACCAGATCATGTTTCTTTCGATATTGATTCGAAAGTGAGGGATCTGACAAGGAAGCTCGTGAATTTTCTAGTGAGTCAGAATCTGACGACGAGAGTCAACAACCTGTTACAGCAAATTCAATCACAAATTTACGTGCAGGCATCCCTATACGACAATATTCTTTTCCGGAACAAGATCCAACCTTCAATTTGTATGCTCCATTCCAGCATTATGTTGATTATCGACTGGCGCGCTTTTTTAATTCTGCAAAGACTTCTTATGGGAGAATTGAGCAGTTCTTCAAGGATGGTATTTTGAAAGGCCTTAATCCGACGCATAATATTCAATTTCGTTCTGCATATACAATGTACAAGCATGTGGATGCCGCAGCAAATGAACCTCCCTGGCATTCAGGTGTTGTGAACTACCCTTTGGCCACTGGTGTGGAGTTCCATTATCGTAATATTATTTCGGCAATAAAGTATCTATTATATCAGAAGGTTTATGCAGCCGATATGGTATGGTGTCCTCAGCGAGAATATGATCACCAAAGCAATCGAGTTTATAGTAAGATCAATACTGCCACATAGTGGGAGGAAAATCAGGTGAGTGGTTCAGACATATTGTGTAGGATTCTCAACTAATTATAACTAGGAATTGCTCCCTGAAGGAGGAACTCTTGTTCCGATTCTCTTAGCATCGGATGAGACTCACCTCACAAATTTCTCAGGCGATAAAAAGTTGTGGCCTGTATATATGAGTGTAGGAAATATCCGAAGCTCCATACGAAATACACATACTATGCATGCCTGGATACTTATTGCACTTTTACCAATAGGCCCTAAACGGGTCAACAAAATCCCTGGATATTCGGTAGAAACACAGGAAATACAGGCTTTGCAAACTATTCATGAGGTTTTGGCATATTTATTAGAGCCCCTAGCCGACACGGCATGTCAGAAAGGATATGAGATAGTTTGTGCAGATGGAAATGTTCGATTATGCTTTCCTAAGCTATTTTGTTGGCTCGCTGATCATATGGAAAATGCTACAATCCATACTATTGCTAGCAACCGCTGTCCGACTTGCACAATTCCGACGGAGAAGCTAGGTGAGTATTCGAAGACTGGTTATCCCAGTCGCTCTCATACAGATTATGCAACAGCCTATAGGAAATCCGATGTGATGAGTCTCAATGCACACGGGATAAAGAACATCAATAATGCCCTGTGGTCAATCCCTAATCTGAACCCTCCTGACCTTATTCGAGCCGATATTCTGCACAATGTCCTTCTTGGGGTTTTGAATCATTTGATGGAGTGGATTCAAGGCTTTTTGGAATATCACGAGTGAATAAATGCATTTGACTATGTGTGGCATCGATTGCCACCTTACCCGGGATTCTCTGTTCCAACGAAAGCATACAGAGCAGTTACCCAATGGTCAGGGAAAGAAATGCGGAATTTTGCCAAAGTTATCCTTGGAACATTTGCCACTGCACTACGTCGGAATAACAACCAACCACGCCCAACTAGGAGTCAGATACAGGAGTTTAACAAAGCAATCCTCTGCGTTCGTAGCATTACTGACTTCTGTCTGATGACTCAGTATCCCAGCCATACAGATCAGACGGTCTCTTATTTACGACAATACCTGCGGGAGTTTCATGAAACCAAAAATGTATTCTTACGATTCCGTGCAGGGAAGAAAGCAAAGAAGGCCGCCACAGAAGCGCACAAGAATCTGGTAAAGGAACAGTCACAAGCGTCGGTTGCTAACCTTACGGCGTCAGAAAGGGTCAAGGCCCGCCAGGAGAATGCTTTGGAACGACAGGAGTTGGTAAATGAGATGTTGAAAGAAGGAGCGCACTACAATTTCCCTAAAATATATCTGATCTCCTATTATGCTGAGCAGATACAGTTAGGTGGCAAAAAAAACTGAACGGCCTTATGCAAGCCGTATGCATGTCTTAAATTTAGCGCGCATATTTTTGGCTTAGCCGCGCACAGAATTATTGGAGCTATATAGATCCAGCGTGACATATGATATATACATAACAAGAAATGCCACGGAACTAGTACTTTGTATACCAACCCTCTGCCTTAATAACAGCCGCTACACGGCGAGGCATTGAGCTGTAGAGACTCTCCAATAGTGACTCTGGAATATCCTTCCAAATCTCTTGTAATGCATCTGCTAGTGCTTCCTTCACTACTGCAGGCCCCCCAGTCATATTCATCAGATCAGGGAACCTTTTATGAAGTTGACGCTTCATATATGCCCAAATATGTTCAATTGGATTGAGGTCAGGAGAGCAGGCAGGGTGTTCAGCAACTACCCAGTCATTGTCTTTGAACCATTGGCGTGCAAGTTTGGAGGTATGAATTGACGAGTTATCCTGCATGAAAATTGGATCGTCAATACCCAGAGTTTCACTCAACTCTAGACGGACATCAGGAAGGACATGTGTCAAGATCTCGACATATTTGATAGCATTATTTCGTCCCTCTTCTAAGGTCCATAAATATCCCAATGTTGATCCATAAAAGCATCCCCATACCATAACAGATATATCATGGGATGTCCTATATATTACCTTATATTAGTAAGAGAATATATTAAAATTAGGTAAACTTGAATACTGACTTGCACGGATTCACTACACTTGCTGCAAAGGGATCCTCCCCCTCCTTCCGCCACACCCCACTTAGCACCTTCCCCTTTACTCCGCTCAACACTGCATTCATCTGACCAAACAAATCTTTTCCATTGATCAAGAGTCCAGTCCTTTCTCTCAAGTGCCCATGCTAATCTTGCGCTTGCATGCCGTGGTAGGAGCTTTGGCTGCTTCCTTGCTATCCATTTCCTAATACCTTTTCCTCGAAGCATGCGGTCTAAGGTTCGTGGATGGATATTATTCAACTCTGGAATTTGCATCAGAGTCATCTTTGCAATAGAACGATCCCCTTCAATTAAGTCAAGGATTGCTTTTTCAGTATCCCCTGAAATTTTGTGTGGACGTCCTGTTCGCTTCCCATTCTCATGGGTCCCACGCCCGATATAGCGTTTGATAAAGCCGTGTATAGCGCCTTTTGATCGACCCATGTAGTCTGCAATATGTTGGTAGCTATATCCATGTTCATAGGCAAAAACAATCTTTCCTTTCTCAAAGTCAGAGAGCTGTTTTTGCTTGCTCGGTGCTTGCGGAGGAGGGGTATCTAGGGGAGGAACATCTGTAGAGGAAGCATCTAGAGAGAGTTCAAGGAAATTTGAGGGAGAAGATTGGGCCATATCAGCGTGACTTAATACTAACAAGGGGGTAGAGGATATAGATATTCATAATGGACGGCCAGGAGATCATAAGTAATAGAATATACCGACTGCGATGTGTGACCACGTCGTAAGACATTCACCTACTTAAGACGTGATAGGCGCGATTTGATGCATTGAATCTGAATCAAGCGCGCTGCATGCTCAGGCCTTTTATGCAGCGTTCAGTTTTTTTTGCCACCTAGCTGTACCAAAGTTCGGTGCCCTAGGTCAATATTCCACGGACGTTAGTGAAGCTATGCATAAGGGATTCAAGGATGCATATCGTCGGAGTAATAAGGTCGATGCGACAGCCCAAATCATTACCACCTATACAAGAGATCATACATTCGCTATGAAAGATTTGGCGATTCACACTTGGAGCCACATTCGGGAATTGAAAGAACCGATACAAGGTATCAGCATAAACCCTGGGGAGGGCCAAGTTTACTTAAAATTGCAAGGCAAAATTGATTTGGAAACAGTATCAAATCTCGAAGACCTGGAGCGTATGGCTGGCTTGTCCAATTTGAAGTTGGCTACGAGAGGGTTTTTGATACGTGAACTCAAGGGCGCAGATTCCGACGCTGTAAGGCTGTTAGATCGGGATATTTGGGCATATTATGCTCTTCAAATTCCTGTACCAAACTTTAGTGGACAGGGGTTTGTTATGCATATTGCAGTGTGTACCGAGGAAAAGGGATTTCGAGGGCAAAGGAGGAATGATTGGATTTGGGTCAGAAGACACGTTGCGTCGGGTATGGGACAGTCGAACTCATTAAATGGACGAATACCTGGGAGGTTGAATATGCTTTTCAAACTCAAAAGTAAAGAGAGAAAGGTATATCGACTAGAACATATAACTTTGCTTTAATGTATCGGAGGGGTAGCGGCTCGAGCTAAGGGGATGGTATGCGTCGGATTGCCGGTTGTGCCAATTGCCAAAATTGAGGGCATTGCATATTTAATACCATTGGAGCCGGGAGAAAGCTGGTTAGTAAATAATAGGATAGATTTGGAAACATGGAATGCTATTTATAATTAGATATGTCACGGACTATTTGTCACGGACTACGTCACGGATTATCACATGCGTAAACTATATCACGAATTATCACCTGCGTCACAGGTGACAAAAGTGTTAAGTATTATATGCGTAACCTCTCTTATGCGTGTGATCGGATCACAGGGGTAAAGATAATTGTATATAAATGAGATCATAGTCCCTATTTCTCTGTTTCTGCTTCCTTACGCAATGTAATGTTACAGCAGGGATACAGTAACAATGGACCATAAACATAACTCTAAAACCATAGTGCCGTTAGAAGTGTTCGCACGTATATACGATTAAAAAATACAGACTATTACGGCTTTTATCTTTATATAACCTTTCGCTCTCCTTGCTATTCTTTACTAGTAGAGCCTGTTCGGACCCACCGTCGAGGAACTTATATACTAGTATTGAATGTAGCAAGGATGCTAGAAGCCATTGTATTGAAATATTACTGTATTGTCGCTTATTGAGGTTGTTGAAGAGGGGTCATTGGAGGCAATCCTGCTAGGTGACCTTTCGCTCTCCTTGCTATTCTTTACTAGTGGAGCCTAGCGATGGGAGCAGAGGCCGTCCGCATTGGCTGGGTGAAAGCACACGTAGGTATCCCCGGTAACGAAAGAGCGGACGAGCTAGCAAAAGCAGGAGCGGAGAAGCTTTACCCCTCCGACCTGGTGATCACAGAGGGGGGCTTGAAGCAGCAATGGAGGAGGTGGATGGAAGCTGAAAGGAAGGTAGCGGGGACCGGGGGTGGTAGAGTGGTTAGGAGGGGAAGAAAAGCAAGAGTCAACTACGTCCACTGCAGGACCGGGAAAGGGAACCTCCAAGCCAGGCGAGCAAAGTTGGACGATACTGTCGATCCTACATGCCAAACATGTGGAAGGCATGTCGAGACTAGCAGGCACGTAGCCCTGGTCTGTCCACGTGGGGAAGAAATTGGGCAGAGGTGGGATAATTGGGAAGAAATGGATGAGCGGAAGGAGTGGATAAAGAAGATAAAGGATGGGGGGGAAGAATATACAGTAGATCTGTTTTTCCCGAATCTTGATCTAAGTTGAGATTTAGCTCAGAAGACAATTTGGTTGGGTTTTCATTTTCATGGGGGTTACCTTATATGGAGTCGAAGGTGATGGAGGCGAGAAGGAAAGAAACCCTACCTCATCTTGTTGTTCTTGCCAGCGGGATCGCAGTGGCTTCAGATGGCTGATCGCGGCATTGAATTTAGACGCAACAAGATGAAGGTAAGGGGGGTCTTCCTCCTGGCAGGGTTGGGGTAGAGTGTTACGGATCATCCTCTCGCCTTGTCCTTCGACCCCCCAGCCCCGGTGCTATACTGGCAACCCACGCACTCGCCAGCATATGTTCGCGTCCGGCTCCACTTGATCTTGACCCAGCACGACTTCGCCGTGCTAATCCTAGTCTTCTGGCTAATGTCCCTACCCTAGCGACATTACCCCTGACCCTGGACCCTGACCTGCTAGATCACCGACCGCATCCTGGAGATCTTAGCCAGGTACTCGCCTATCTAGAACCTGTCCGAAGGTTCTACCAGATCAGAACCTCGTCTTCGCATTTGTCACTTGTCGTCATTGTCTCCTAGAACGTTCTCGCATCTTTTCGCTTGACATTCCGTGGGATGCTGACTTCTTCCGCTTGCTTCTTCCGTTTGCTTCCTTATGTCTCCGTATCCTTTCTCTTGCCTTCTCTCTGGCCCTTCTGTGTCGCCAGATCTCTATATATAGAGGTCTCTCTGCCCCTCTCATTCTCTCCTCACGCAACAACTTGTTCACTCTCCTGTACCTAGTTGTTACAATAAAAACACCCCCCTCTTGAGCGTAGCTCAGACTCCCTTATTCTCGTCCATGTCCCCTTCCCCAACACACGCGTAAGCACACTTACGCGAGTGTCATCACCTGCGACGCAGGTGATACCCCGACCGTTCATAACATAGAGTCATGGAGGTGAAGGTCATGGAGGCGAGAAGGAAAGAAATCCCCTACCTCATCTTGTTGTTCTTGCCAGCGGGATCGCAGTGGCTTCAGATGGCTGATCGCGGCGTTGAATTTAGACGCAACAAGATGAAGGTAAGGTGGGGTTGGGGTAGGTAGAGGGAAGAGAGAAAGGATGAGAAGGGAAGAAAGAAAGGATGCGAAGGGAGAGAGAGGGTTGCGGGGTATAGTGGGCCAAGCCAATGGTTTTGTGGGCCACGGTTGCCACGGCAGTCACTTAGGTTAGGAGCGTCGCGGTAGTATTGCTCTCGTTGTTCCGTGAGAGTACCAAACCTTGAAGGGGCGGAACGGGGCCGTCTCATAGCCTTAGGCTTCACAGATGTACAGACTTCAAAAAAAAAAAAAAAACTAGTAGAGCCTGTTCGGACCCACCGTCGAGTAAATAGCGACAGCGGAGGCATGGCAATGTCGGCATAGGAGGCATGGCAATGTTCACCTCGAAGGCATGGCAGTGTCGACTTCAGAGGTATGGCACTGTCGACAGCGAAGGCATAGGAGTGTCGACAGCGGAGGTATGGAAGTGTCGACAGCGGAAGTATGGAAGTGTCGACAGCGGAGGCAAGGGAGTGTCGACAGTGAAGGCATGGAAGTGTCGACAGCGGAGGTATGGAAGTGTCGACAGTGGAGGCATGGGAGTGTCGACAGCGGAGGCATAGCAGTGTCGACAGCGGAGGCATGGCACTGTCGATAGCGAAGGCATGGGAGTGTCGACAGTGAAGGCATGGGAGTGTCGACTTCGGAGGCATGTGAGTGTCGACAGCGGAGGTATGGAAGTGTCGACAGCGGAGGCATGGGAGTGTCGACAGTGGAGGCATGGCAGTGTCGACATCGGAGGCATGGGAGTGTCGGCAGCGGAGGCATGGCATGGCAGTGTCGGCATCGGAGGCATGGCAGTATCGACAGCGGAGGCATGGCAGTGTCGACATAGGAGGTATGGCAATGTCGACTTCAGAGGTATGGCAATGTCGACATAGATTACATTGATTTTGTTTATATTCCAAAAATATTTTGAGGCGACTTAAGGGGCGGCGAAATCGTTCAACTGCATAATATAAGTTGATTCTGCAGAATTTAGTTAGAACTGACGGTAGGCATGGCGCAGTGGTAAGTTCTTTACTGTACGGTCATGGTTACTTATTGAGGGCCCAAGTTCAAATCCCAGTGGAGGCAAAAAGTTAATTGCCTTAATATCATTGGAAAGAATGCGGGAGCAGGGTTGTCGGGTATCCATTCCTTAATGCTCCAGTTCACTATATCTCCACCAAACCACAAGTCTACAACGAGGGTGACCTAAGAAGTAGTGTGATGGCGCTCGGAGTATAGTGGACTGGGGCAACTCGTTTTGCCTTTTAAAATAGAAGTTATTTTTTAGTCAGTAGAAATTATCGCAGTTCCGGATGCAGCGCAATTATGGCGAATCATACAGTAGAAGTTGTTTGTAAAATATGAGAGAAGCTTATGGTGGTTACAATATTGCCTATTTAAAAATCTTGGTGAAAATGTTGATCATCACATAATTAGCAGAGATACGAATCTAACTCATATTAACCAATATCCAATGCCTACACCAGCTAATGCAATAAACAATTCCATCGATCTATTGGGATGGCCCCACACAATTGGGGGGGGTGGCAGAAGGAAAAACTCCTCCAGATATTCAAGTTGGCGCACTGAAGTAGAGGTCAAGATCAAAGCAAAGGGGTGGCAGTGGAAGAAGGATGCTGGTAACAGCTATGACGCATTCCTTTTAGAATGCATCGGACAGGAGGATTTTCCCTCCTCAGGAGCTGCCATAATTCGCCAGAATCCCAAAACGGATGACACCAAACTAGCCCATAAAGCATTAAATGAGTTAATGCTAGATTGCTTTAAGAAGGTGGGGGAATCCCGCAACAAGTGGAGGAGGGCAGCAGCACGGGAGGACTTGGCTACCGAGGCGGGGAAGGATAGAAAAAGACAAGGAAGCGGATACAGGATGTCCGCTTCTGGCTGCAAATAAAAGGCCTACATTCAAGGCTGGAAGGCCGGTTGTCATATACATCCTAAACCCAGATAATCAGGTACATCACCCGAAGGCTGCGAACTGGAATTGGAATATCGGAGGGGTGAAGAAGCTGGCAGTTCTATATCAACCGTCACTGAACGACCTACATATAAAAGTCTCAACTCACCTTCCGGATGGTCGAAAGGTGAGAGAGATTGTAGGGGCTTTGAATAATGCAGAGGATGCCACGGACGTCTTCCTGGCACCCACTGATGTGACGCATATCAGATCCGATGATGAGTTGGATGCTTTCCTCCGTCTAAGTGATGCAAAGCCGATCAAGTTGTTGGTGATCTTGCACCGGGACCCTGCAATCAGAGCCAATACCCCCCCCCCTCAAGGAAGTAATATAAACACATACTACTTCAATTTAGGCCGATTTGATGGTCCAGAATATTATGTGGATGAATTAGAAAACTCGGACGAAGAGGTAGCAAAGCAGGCTGGCAGCAGGAAGGGGGTGCCACGGAAGGACCATAAATTTGAGCAGACCTTGGAGGATTTTCGACGTCGAATTCGGCACCAACAACGGCTGTTGGCCTCCATGAAAGAAAAGCATAAGGCCGCTTTCCCAGAAGCAATCCACGAGAGCGATGCAGGTGGAAAACTTCGGGTAAAATGTTATGGACAGGAAGATAAGCTATCTGGAAAGCAGGTAGTTCGGTTCCGAGAGGTAATAGCTGACTATATCATGGACTTAGCAGCAAGATTGGAAGCGAATAATGGGCTTCAGACGAAGGCAGAAATGAGGGCAGCAGCATTAGCTAAAATTAAAGCAGATATAAATGGCGGGGTAACATATGCCCACCTAAATCTTCCAGAGACACTGGAATAGGAAGCCCGATGGAGGCACATCGGGAATTCGTTGACACTAGTAGTTTTCTAAATGTTTTGTTTTGTTAACATGTCATTAGGTATTTGATTTTTATATAAGTGAATCAATAAAACGTGAGAGTTGAAAATAAAATAGAATCGACGTGAAATCGAGTAAGTAAGTGAGCGGAAAATTATATATATGAAGTGAACAATCTGTTGTAGAAAGGCAGATATAAAGCACCTCAGGAACGAATACAGGGGGTGACGCAATGTGATACGTCGGAACCGCTAACACTTAATGGAGAGGCAGGTGACGTGCATGAAGAGATGCTGCGTCCAGACGTGGATTTTTTTTTGGTGATGTGTGTGGGTGTGTGAGTGTATGGGTGTGTGGGTAGCATGATTATGTGACGATGTTGACTAAGTAAAGTTCAAAGTAATTCATATGAATAAGTAGTCAATATACGGCGATGGATGTCATAATAAATATGCAATAGATCACCAACTATGGCAGAATGATAGCTTCTGCTAACCTTAATGGAAGGAGCATAGATGAATATACATACATGTATATATGAAACATTCCAAAGCCATGATAGTTAGTAACCACCCAGCCCACCGTCCATCCCACAAACTATCCCGGCCATCATCCCACCCACCGTCCAGATTATGGGACTCCTCCAAGTGCAAAAACCTTCCAATCAGTGACCTTCTATATTGTCGTGGTTGCTGCTGTCCAACGAAACCTGAAGGCATTATTTAAACTATCCAATACCTCGGGAAGAGGGAAATTCGGGTCCTCGGGAGTAAGTACTTTGCTGGATTTTGGACTACCAGGGACAATATTGCCAGTGAAGATGTCTACAGGGATTTTCCATGCTCCCCTAAGCTGGTTATTTGCAGCGTGAGTAGAATTATGCCACCCGATGTAAATATTGTATACCCTAGTGAATGGTTAACAATATTTCTTAGTATGCTAAAGTATTGTGGTAGATGGTATCACTACAATAGTGGTAGTCAATTAAAAACCCAGGTAATGGAAACCCAGGTTATGCAATGCCTTGGCATGACAAAACTAGCCCTAATAGAGCACAACTGCAAATTTTCAATTGACCCCTCTAAAATAAATTGTAGTAGAATTCTGGGTAACGTATCTTTAGTCAGCTCTATATAACAACTACATACAACACGATAGGATGCCTCGATCTACTCAACGGAGTGCTATACTAGCTAATATTGTTAAGATGACGGAACAGCTTATACAATTGATCGCGCACAATGGCGAAAAGGGTCTTATTGAGCTACTTGAAGAGCTGTGGATAGTCTATAAGGTCATATCAGCACGTTGCTATATCACCACCCGAAGAATCAGCGCTGGGAGGCATATACATCATGGAATTAATGGAATTTCAATTTTGGAAAACTTGATTAAGAATTATCCAGAGCCAGCATTCTTAAATCTATTTAGAATGCATCGAACTTCCTTTTCTCGGTATTTCGCTGTTCGGTGGGTATTTGGCTGGCCGATGGTTGTCTTACCCAACTTTAACGTTACCCAGACCTCGTTACCGCACTCTCGAGTGCGGTGATGGGTTTTGGGTAACGTCAAAGTTGGGTACTGACCCTGGCCAATCAGCGTGAAGGCCAAGGTGCCAAGGCAGTGCCAAGATGTTGCATAACCTGGGTTTCTGTTGAAAAGCACGTGAGTCAGCTGTTGCCACCTACATCATACAGCTGTTGCCACATACATCATACAATGTTATTGTGACAGCCACTCACGTATCTCCAGCATTTCCTGCTTTCCAGCAATACTTACCTGTAATAGCAGTCATTAGCATTATCCCTTCGTGTATATAGAGCTCTGCTTGTTGCCTCTAGGAGAGGTAATATAATCGCATAGAATCATATAATCTCATACGCTCTCATATATACTCATATACTCATACACTCGTATATTCATATATTCGTTCTGTCTTACCAGACACACGCATATCAGGTGAAGTGTTCCTTTATTGGCCATTCATCTGTTCATCCGCTGTCACGTCGTTATATGCAAGAACTGCATGACCTCTATTTCCAAGAGTTTCCAGTACCCGGGTTTTTAATTGACTACCACTAATGAATATAGGTGTACTTACATATTTTGGCGAACTCTCTGTTCAAACTTAGAGTTTCCAGACCACGACATCTGTCTTACTCGATTTTTGAAAACCCGAATGGGACGAGGAGCCATTGAACTCTACCCCTTGTAATGCAAAGCTAAGAGTATGATATTTGAGAAATAGGAACTTGTATTTTTGAGTACTTGGAAGCGCAGAGAGTAGTGAGATAAAGTAAGTATTATAAGTACTGCTTGAATAAAGAACTGATGTTGAAAGCAAATGCCAGAAAGTAAAGATAAAGAAGAGCTCAAAAATGCACTACACCTATTGATATCTTGTTAATAAAAACTAGTTACTAGAATATGCAAACAACCTAATGGTATGTTTACATATGAAAATATATGACATGGTTTGTAGGTGTATTGTATCTATAAAATCTGAGTAGCCAAAGATATCGGACTTAGGCATTGTATTATACAAGATGCTTAAGGGGGGGATTATGGTATTCGTATACAAAAGCTGCTGTAGAATCCCACCGCCAGAGTTACCTGTGGTTAGAGTAAATCCCATTAGACAATTGGCTCACTTATGTAAATAGCACTGTGTTTGTTTTATCCTTCATATGCCAGAATATGACTATGTACATCTGTATATTCGGTGTATATTCAGTTGAAAGGAAGTGCCAGTCTTGAGAGAGATGTGGAGCATGCAATCGGGTGAATGCAGCACTGTAAGGTCAGTGTGAGTATATAGTACTAGTGGCGTACAGTGGACTATGTTAGCGAGTCTGGCTGGCAGAAGCCCCTCGCAAGAGGAGACTATGTGTGCGTTTGCAAGATTAAGGGTGGGTAGATCAAGGTGTGTGGGTGGTGTACGTGGGGTGGTCGTGGCTTGCAAGACAAAGATTAGTGGGGCTGTTGTGTCAATCAGACTAGACAAAGATAGATATGAACTATATTCAGGAATGCCAAGGCCACATCAAGGGTTTAGGTCTTGACATTCCCCAATATGGTAATTTTTAAGATTAATAGTTTGTAGATAGTATCCGTATATATCCCCTTATTTCCTAGGGAGTCTTAGTTCTTGAAGTAATAGTAGTCTGGTTAAGTAATAAGATCTTCATTTCACTATTAATTCGGAGGTATTATTCCTTAAACTAATGGTAACCTGTATGATATATACATACCTCATACGCATGTGTAATTATTTCGGGTTAATGACCTCTAACATACATAGTTGAACTTCAGATTATAACTCTACTATTATTCGTATAATTTGGGCATTAGAATCAGACCCAGGTTATGCCTGCTATAGGCGCCTCACGGTAAAACTTTACAATCTTTTATGGTTTTTGCGAGTACTAGGAAACCCTGCCTTTTTTCCCCATATGCCTTTATTTAACAGCTATAGTGACCCCCTAATACCCTATTACAAGATTTGTAGGACACATACACAACAGAAGGTTGAGTTTAAGAATAAAAGAAATCCCTATATATCTACTAAGGAAACCCTGCCTCCGCAAGGGCCTCTTCACCACTGTCCACAGAGGCTATCTGTTGTTTCAACGAGTTTAATATGTCAATTCCTTCATCAACCGATACAGAGTCCCAACAAAATAGACCTTCAGCTATCAGAGCATTTGCACCCCCATTCCTCTTTTTCATTATAGAAAGCCATGCCTTCATCCGAATTGTCATGTCCTGTAAAGCCTTAACTTTGACTATTTTCTCCATCTGGTTTGCAATCCGAGCCTCATTTTGGATTCGGTTCTATTGTCAAGCTCCCACCATTAATACTTTATGCAGGCTTCCTACTACGATACCGGCAATGCAATACAGAATGGTAACTTACCTTGATTTTCTGCATACAACCTTCAAACTGTGGCGTATCCTCGATACTGAGTTTGCTTAAGAGTTCTAAAAATAACTCTTTGGGCCTACTTCCTCACAAACCATGATCGTATATATACGCACACAGGATAGCTTCTTCATCATCCCCTAGTGCAAAAGCCTGCTCCTACATCAGGACATATAATGTCAGAACTCAGGACTAGGCCCTACTTCACGCCCAAGCTCTTGAGCTAGAACCCACTTCCCCATCTCTTCCTCCGTTGGCTCTGCTGCTCCAGGTGTGTCTTGCTCATTTGCAATTTGGGCTGCATAACCTCTCTTGTACTTTCTTTGCCTCGCTTTTAACCTTGCACTGTAGTCTGGTTGCACAACCTCTCGTAGAGAGCTTATCCGGTTGCAGCTTCTGCAATGCATTCTATGTGTGTCCTGTCAGGCCACCCACGATATTTCATAGAATTCTGCGATTTTCCAGTTGCCGCGTTTGCCTCTGCGTACTGTGCTAGTCTAGCTAGAACCGGACTAACGTTGCACGGCCTAGGTGATTATACATTGCTTGTCGTGCCTCTGTTAATACACTATAGATTCTATACTGACAAGAGCCTGCGACGAATCCTGACCTTATGCGAAAGACTGCTCCTGAGACCAAATCTATGTGTGTCCTGTCAGGCCACACGATTGTGCTATTTTACAGTTACCGTGTTTGCCTCTGGTAGGTCGCGTACTTTGATAGTCGCGCCAGACTAGTACGTTGCAAGTACCAACCAGACTAACGTTGCATGGCCTAGGCTCATAGGGCTCCCCAAGCAGACTTGGTACCTACAAGCTGGTGTTGGAATTATACGAAGGATCCTTGTACCCAACTAGTAATCTTGCATTGCTTCTCTCGTGCCTCTGTTGATACGCTCATAGATTCTGTACTGACAAGAGCCCGCAGTGAATCCTGAGCTTATGCGAAAGACTAGTCTGGTTGGCACAACGACCTCTGAAGGCGAAAGACTATTCCTGACTCTCTTGATACGCTGATAGATAAGAGCCCATGGCTAGCCAAGAGAATCTTGAGCTTATGCGAGAGACTATTGCTGAAACCAAGTAAAAAAAGTACTTTGCTACACCTCTTGCGAGGGGCTTGTACTAATCAGCTATTTGCTACACTAGTGCGTTGTATGTACCAACTGGACTAACATTACATAGTCTAGGCTCATAGGACATATGGGTATACTCGCTTTGTTACATCTCCTTTGTTACATTCGGTTTGTTGCGTTCGCTTTGCTACATCGTTTTATCTAGCAATGGTCAAACTGAAGGAAATAGGGCTTTATTTGGTATGAAAAGATGTGGGGGGCTATCTATAGTTAGTTGACAGCATATATAGGGGAGTGTAAATGCCCTAGACTCACGGGGAACCATACCACATATCTATCATATACAGGGTCTATACTATATGGGATCTATACTATACGGGAACAGTACGTACAAGTTAACTGCAATCTGCTATTCCACTACAAGCAGGGTCTGGGGCCGTGCTCTAATATAAACTATCTATAGGACATGTCTCCAAAGAGAAAGACACAACCCGCTGCTGACCCAACGGAAGCGGATGATGATCGAACCATACGCCAATTTGCAGACAGGGCTGGGTTCTATAATGAAGGAATTCCGGAGACCCTATACTCACTCTGGAGGCGTGACGTTTCACAACTGATTAAGGAAACGGGAGTATATGGTCCACAAAAATCGGGGACTGATACATGGTCGACATTTTGCTGGCATGCCGCCGGCCTACCAACGATGGCTCCTAGTGGGCAGCTAAAGTACTGTAGTGATAAGCGGGTCCTTCAGTCTGTCAATCAACTATGTCAAGATATTGCCAAGAAAGTGCGAACCGGAAATACTTCTAGAGATCAAGCGGTCCAGCAGGCTCATGCTGCTCATGCAGCACAGTACCCTGACGACTCAAGTCCGCCAGCCCTCACAAGCCAACCGCCTGCCCTCCCAAACCACCCTCCTACCCACACAAGCCAACCATCTACCTCGAATAGGCCGATTTCTCTACCGGGTCGAGACACCAAGAAGCGGGTATTGGATGCCAGTAGCAGTCAGCCGGCACTCAAAAAAATCAAGACTGTAGAAGATAAGGGTAAAAGGGCTGTGGACGCGAAGAGACAGGGATCAGCCAGCCAAAGGGGAAAAGAGGCAGGCCCGGTAACTAGAAAAAAGGTCCCCGCAGCTAAGAAGAATGTCAAGGAGGTGACGGTCGACGATCAGGAGGAGGTGCAGGCACCAACCCCGGTAACCAGAAAAAAGGTCTCTGCAGCTAAGAAGACTGTAAAGGAGGTGCAGGCACCAACTCTGGTAACTAAATGGAGGGTCGCTCCATCAAAAAAGCATGTGAAGGAAGTAGAGATACTAGAGGAGGAGGAGGAGGAGGAGGAGGAAGAAGAGGAGGACGAGGAGGAAGAAGAGGAGGACGAGGAGGAAGAAGAGGAGGACGAGGAGGAAGAAGAGGAGGACGAGGAGGAAGAAGAGGAGGACGAGGAGGAAGAAGAGGAGGACGAGGAGGAAGAAGAGGAGGACGAGGAGGACGATGAGGAGGAGGAGGAAGAGGAGGAAGAGGTGAAGGAGGAAGCACCTGTAATCAAAATAAGGGTTCGAAAGGCCGTGAAGGAAGTTGAGGTACCAGAAGAGGAGGAGCAAGAGGAGGAGGAGGAGGAGGAGGAAGTTGTGGAGGAAGCACCGGTAATCAGAAGGAAGGTGCGCAATACCAAGAAGGATGTTAGGAAGGTAGAGAAAGCGGTTGAGGAGGACTCGGCAGTGGAGAACACTCACAAGAAGCCTAGATGTAGTAAGAGGCAAGCGAAGGCCGCCAAACCAACTGAAACCAAGGCCACAGGGGTAAAGATCAAGGCCACGGGGGTCAAGTGGAAGGTGGTGAAAGGTACTATGTCGATAAAAGGCACAGTGGTCAAGACACCAGTGAAGGATACACAGGGCAAGGGGAGGGTTGTGAAAGGTGTCCCAAAAAAGGGTGAAAAAGCAAAGAGGCTCTAAGGGTATAGTATTACAGTTTTTGACCTAGTACCGATCCGTGATGGTGAAACGATCCATGTCAACTACCCTGCCATGACACATATCCCGAGATACTACGCTGGCTAGACATCCTCTACAGACCGGGCAAATTGTTTCCTGACACTCTTGAATATGCTCTACAATATGCGCACACTAGGTAGTTGAATAACTCATGTGAAGCCATCATATGCACCAATCCACCTCGAAAAGGATGAAATTGCCCCCCCCCCTTCAGTGTGACCCCTTCACCCACAGATATAATGAACTAACAAGCCTACATAGTGCCAGCACTTTAACTTAGTATCTATATTCATGTTAGGATACAATATATCGGCATAGTGCTATATAAAAAGTTATTATTGTTTGGCACCTAACATGCATAATTCAGCCATTTCGAGCTTTTGGACTATGTCCGCTGGTTTTTCAGTATTTTGATCCTTCTCGACCTTTCGTATCTTCTGCAGCCTCTTCACCACTCATTCTGTACCACTCCTACACTCACTATACCCTGTACATTCTGTTATCCCATAGGCCTGGTAACTTAGGTTCATTTACTCTGTAATATTGATTATCTAGATAACTGAGCAACCTGGCTGCAAGAATAGTATGTCTCTGGCAACATGACAACGGCAGGAGTAGATATAAGCTCAATGAAGGTGCACTTCACCTAGAACAGTCCAGAGATATTGAAATAGCTAGAGATATGACATGGAGTATGCAAATGATATCTTGAGCTCTATATCCTATGCCAGAAATGGGATATTGTAGCTATTTAGCGGAACCTAAAGCAGCTATATATAAAGAATGAGCCAGACCAGATAGTTATGCATAAAACAGCCTCGAAAGCCTTTCAGGAGCCATATACAGATAAAAATCCATATACCTAGATAGATATTGTACGCTAGGCCAGCTAGGTAGTCAGTCATGAGCCGTGATTAAAATATTGCATGAACTGCTGCATAAGGCAAATGCGGTTGCTATAATAGACAGAGACCTCCAGACTGCAATAGACAAAGCCTCCAGATTGCAATAAGCAGAGGCCTCTAGACTGCAATAGACGGCGGTTTCCTGAGCGAATCTGGAAGTATAGGCTATGGACTTCCAATAACCCCCCCGGGAGCTGCGGATATAAATGAGTATTGACCTGGTTAAAAAATGTTCAAGAAACCTTATATATTTATATGTTATATATAAGGAAAAACATAGCGCAAAATGATCATTGAGTAGCCTAATCAAGTCTGGTGTGTAGGATATAAGGATATAGGGTAGAAGGTGAGGGTGCATAGGGTATATAGGATATACGAGTTGCACAAATAGATTGGTAAAGAGGCTACAGAAGATATGAAAGGTCGAGAAGGATCAAAATACTGAAAAACTGGCGGACATGGTCCAAAAGCTCGAAATGGCTGAATTATGCATGTTAGGTGCTGAACAATAATAACTTTTTATATAGCACTATGCTGATATATTGTATCCTAACATAAATATAGATACTAAGTTAAAGTGCTGGCACTATGTAGGCTTGTTAGTTCATTATATTTGTGGGTGAAGGGGTCATACTGAAGGGGGGGGTGCAATTTCATCCTTTTTGAGGTGGATTGGTGCATATGATGGCTTCACATAAGTTATTCAACTACCTAGTGTGCGCATATTGTAGAGCATATTCAAGAGTGTTGGGAAACAATTTGCCCGGTCTGTAGAGGATGTCTAGCCAGCGTAGTATCTCGGGATATGTGTCATGGTAGGGGTAGTTGACATGGATCGTTTCACCATCACGGATCGGTACTAGGTCAAAAACTGTAGCTACTGGAAGTAGGGGGATAAATCATTGGAAGGTCTGTTGTATTTTTTGGTGTCATGTTTTTAAGTCTTTTGTGTTTTTATGTTTTGTGTTATTGGGCTTCGTGTTTTGATGTTATGGTACTTTGTGAAGGGAATAGTTTGGGCTGAATGTTGTGATTTTTTTCTTTAAACAGTCCGTCCTCGGCAAGATGTTGTAAGGGTGTGGATGAGCAGGGTCTTGGTCATGTTTCTTGATTTTTTGTGATGATACGTATGCAGGTTGTGTGGATATGCAATAGGATTTGGGTCGGAGCACTGAAACATATCGTATTGTAAAACATGACTCGTTACATGCACACAGTAGCGGTCCATGTGTAGTCATTGTTAGTATACATGTAGATAAAAGACTTAAAAGACAACCACAATATCCATCTAGGCCCTTAGAAGACCCAGAACTCCACAATGGCGACCACACGAAAACCCACGAAAACAAAGAGAAAGGGTAAGGAGCCTTCCACTAAGCGAGCTGCCAGTAAGAGTGACCTGCGGGGAGATCGAGGCAAACGTCCCGCAGCTGTTGAGAAGGCTGATCACGATACCAACCTCTTGACATTCAATGGCAGAACGCAAGGAATGGACAGCGCAAGTAGTCCGGTGGGTATTCACAGTGTGTTCCAAGGTTGTTATATATATATCTAACAAATTAAGCAAGTTATTAGGGTCCATCATCGTTCAAGTCTACAATCAACTTTCCAAACGTAGGAGCATAGAAAGCAGATCCAAGAGACTCATACTTACATGGTTGTTTCATGCAGCAAACTCGACCGCAAACCCTCGATGGGTCCACCAGGTCTGCTGGGGATCCAGCAAAAGAATCAGCTACATTCCGTAATTCCAGCTCCACAATTTTTGAGGCACCGAATATAAGCCAATCTTGAAAATATTAAGGACATTTGATTTCTACTTACATTACATCGTAGCGGCATGTGCAAGCCTCTTCTCCGTCCATACGGGTATTGGCAAACTCTGCATCTGGGTCAGGACCCTCACCACCACTGGGTGCACAAAGACGATCATTACCCCCACTAGAACTATGATCTTCACCTTCACTACTTGGAGGACTACTCCAGTCTCCACCTCTGCTACTGGATACACAGGATACCACTAGGGTGGTAGTGCACATGGGTGATAATAATCCCAACAGATCCAAGAAGGGACTGACAGGTGCCAAGGAAAAGGAACGGCGAAATAGGAGCTTCACACACTTTGAAGGGGTAACAAAAGCAGTTGTCGGCAATGCTGCAAATCGCATGGAGAGGATAACATTATTTAAAGAGCCACTGCCAGATACAGAGGGTACCGAATGTATCTTGGTAAGGATATAGAAGGAAGCTGCGGTAGAATGCGGAGTTGATGAAGAACGTACGAGTAAAATTGATACCTATATTAGTGAAAGCCAAAGTATCTGCTTCGAGATGCTGACAATGATTAATTAGTTACGGAGTATCCAATCTCGTACAAGACCCCATCTGGTGTATGGAGCAAAGCGACATATAGCCAAACTATATAAGTTTGATCAAAACTGCAGTCCAGACTATGTTCGCAAGCGGGTTAGTGAGTTGTTAGACAGAGATCGTTTCATGTGCAAGGAGGAAAAACAGAAGGTACGAGAAATGACCCTAATTCTGACCATGACTAGATGCTCATGAACCGGGGAATAATTGCAGGAGTGGGGTCATAGATTTCGGGCAATCGAAGGCGTGCAGTTTATCCACATGAATTATTTCGACAGCCCAAAGAAACTCGGAAACCAGGATCGTACATTCATCAGCCGAATTACCGGTTCATTCATGTACCTGATATTTGCAACCCTCCAGCATGCCCTTCTCACTTATAAAAGTAGGGTGTTCAAAGATGGCGACAATTTCAATTACACAAATTCAGCTGGTAGGTCGGGAATCCTCCCTCAATGGCAGGAGAAGAACACTGACAGTGCCTCAGTAGCGTTTGGTCGTATGCGAGAGCAGTGGGGTGATTTTCCTACAACACTCGAGCAGAGTCTTCTCAAGATCATACGTATGGGTATTGTGTGGCGATGCCAACAGCATGGGAAAGTGACTCAATGGGAGCAACCTGAGTCATATAAGATGGAAAGAATTGAACTCGAGGAATATACTGATGAACTGGCAGCAGACATAAAGGATGCGGAAGACGCCAGTTGGGTACTTCCGCCAAGAACCCCCAACTGGGCCTGATATAGGCGGTCGTAACAAGAGGGTATCAAGCGTAGGTGATCATGCGGACTTGTTTGAAGACGATCAGGATCCGCTGGAGTTAGCAAATGACAGTAATGCAGATGGGGATGAGAGAGATAGCTCTGAAGATCATGAGGGTGATGAGGATTCGGAAGAATATGAAGATAATGGCAGATTGGAGGATGAGGGTGGAGAGGGTAAACCAGATAGAGACAGTGAAGAGAATACAGAGGATGAAGTGGATGAATTGTAGGGCGCTGAGAGGGTGAGGTCTGAATAGTTATTTTATTGCTAGTTACATATTGGGAGCCGTTTGGTGTTTTGTTTTGTTACTGTTTATATATAGTAAGGGGATTGGGGATTATATTAATATATGGAGTAGGATCTAAATAGTCTGGTTAGAAGGGATTTAATATAGGAAGGGAACAAGAGAATAGAATGGAACGGTTTATCAGAGGCTAAGGGAGAACATAATGAGTGCAAAAAGGGGTGCGGGAGTCGCTGGTATATGTGAATCAGACAATGTTGATGCAGAGTCTGGGAGGGTACGGGTAGGGGTCTCTCAGAAGGGCATCGGTATGCAATCAGGCAGAGACAGGGGCCTGGCGATAGACATCGAGATGTAGGCGTCAGGGCGAAGTTGTATGGGAGGGGTAGCGAGGTGACAGGCCTCTCAGGGGATGCGTTATGACATTGAGCAGAGAGGTGAGCATCGTGGCAATAGTGCAGGAACATCAGGGTCAGGAGGAGAACCATGTGGGGCTGGCGTCAGCAGGCAGCCTGTGAAGAGCTGGCATCGGGGAGCCAGAGGAATAGGAGAGCGCGTCGGTAACTGGCACTTTGTTATTAGTGGCACTGAAGGCGTCAGACGCTATAAAGGCAAACTATATTTCTTTCTGATGCCGCCAAAGCTAGAACTTTGATATTGGGTCCTTATCTGCACAAACACAATAACACACCCATAACACGGGGTGAAGTACTCAACCCACATGCATAAACCATAGAATATTCTACAAGATTAATGTATGTGCCAGTGGATTAATAGAAGAATGATTACTTCTATTGTTTACCTATGTTATCATTCATATAATTACAAATGCCATGGTAAGTCACCAAACACATCGCACCGTAACATCACCACATCCACTCCACTCCACCACAACCTACTCCCCTACAGTCCTTACCTCCACCATGTCAAATCATCTCGAGATTGTCAGGCTTGAGAGCCCATACGTCTTCATACACATCTATACGGACAACTACAATAATGTTGGTTTCCAGTTCTAGCACAATGGCTCGCAACCTAATGGGGGTTCCTATGAACTCCATTCAGAGCAAGATTGTGCAGGAGGCTGCAGATACAATCCAGGAACGCGATGGTAGTCTGACCAATCTAAGTATAGAAGAGTTTGATCTTCTAAGACGCCGACTCAGACCTTGGAGTAATCAATGCATAAAGGTTTTGTTCATGATCTCTCTAGAATAAATCTATACTTTTGGAAAGAAAGACTAATATAACGGTACTTATTTTAGGATGCCATTGATAGCCGCATACCTGCCCCTCAATATATGAATAGTATTCACCAAGAACTACAACAAGAAGTTCTCAACATAATTCCGGAAGAAATCTATTCACCAAATAAGCCCGAGACAGTGGTACCAGCATCTCCATAATCAGAACCATTGGGGTCGGCAACTCCTCCCAGTATATACCAACCACACCAAGACCAAAGTTTTCCAGACCTAAACCCGGTGCAATTAGGGGCTGGTCATGAGATTGGAATGTATATTGACGAGATGCCTGAGGAAGTCTTCTATGCTATGGTCTCTGCCCTCATTTGATCTACTAGAGAGTCTCTAGCTAACCTTTCATAGATCATTAAGCTAATGAAACCAAACCCCCATGCAAAATTCCGAATTGACCGAAGTCTCTTGTACCTGGAGATGTTACAGAATTGGGTAAATAAGTACAATACAGCTCAAAAACCAACAAAGAAGCCCCAGACCAAAAAGCGTGGATATGGGCATATTTCCTAGAGGGAGGTTCAGGAGCTTCAAGCACAACTAGATCAGATAAAGTTTTAGCTGTGTATTTTTGATATATAGGTAGCAGTATGTTTCTATTTTTAGGTGGATACAATTTTGCTTTTCTTTCATAGGTAGCTTTGTTTGATTTTTTTTTGTATGGTGGCTTTGTTTTAATTTTTTTTTTGTATGGTGGCTTTGTTTGATATCTTTTTTATTTTTGACAGTTGCATAAGCTTCTTGGCAGACATTAAGTATCAAACTTTCTCTTGGCTTACATATGAACACATACGACCACCTATTAGCTCATTCCTCACCCTCCTGCCCTTCCATATCCTGCTCTTCAATATCCTAGTCTTCTATATCTACATCCTCACCCTCACCTTTGCTGAATTGCAACTGCTTCTCTGCCAACGCCTTCAAGATCACTCGGACATTCCCTACATCCTGTGATTGAACCACCTTCTCCATCTCTTATTCATCCCCCCATTCTTTCGGCCATGACACTTTCAGCCCAGCATTCTTTACTCTTTCCAGAAACATCCCTGGCCAGCGTGGAAGTGACTTCATCAGTCCATTTAGACGTTTTATCTATTCGTCTTGATTTAAGGAGTATAAATTAAATGTATTAGGGACCATGATATACAAGACTAACTCACTGATTGCCTTAAGTAAGGTATTGGTACATTCCTTCCTAGCCTGATCTCTACTTTTAACCACTTTTTGTGCCACAGCATCTCTGGCTTCCTCTTCAATCATTCCACTACGAATGAGCAGCTCAAACTGCGGAATACTAACTTTCTTGACGTCCTGAAGGACAGCAAACTTCTCCACAAGCCCCTCAGTTGCAATATGCAGTTTATCT
Source organism: Tirmania nivea (assembly GCA_015179035.1). Lineage (NCBI taxonomy): Eukaryota > Fungi > Ascomycota > Pezizomycetes > Pezizales > Pezizaceae > Tirmania > Tirmania nivea. The sequence continues at coordinate 634,097 of WHUY01000011.1, read as the reverse complement.
TCTGAAGAGACTGCCATCAACACCATTTGAATGCCTAACTCCTGAGCATAATTGCACTGTAAGGTACGAGTTAGTTAAGAGTGCTCTATCTACCAGTACCCTTTGGGATTGGCCACTTACCGAGTTGGACAAAGCTTTCAAGGCCTTTTTCCGTGCTTTTACTATTGGGTCTATGACGATTTTGACCCCATAAACAAGCTCTTGCTTCTCCACTTCAACCATATCATCGAGTACCTTTTTTCTTTCCGCGGTATATACATGCTCCTTAGCGTACCTAGCCAGTTGGCCTCGTAGCTCTTTACCGCCTTTCTTCAATTCGGCCAGTATCTCCTTTGCAAACCACTCGCAGACTCATGTTCCAGGCATTTGGCTTGTAAGTCCTGGTTCTCATAGCTATCGTAGGTAGGTCCTTTATGATATTGTTTATTGTATATCTGAAGTCCTTTCCTTGCTCTACACATAAACCCCGGATTCCTTGAATAAAGGTCTCCACAATCTCTTTGCTTTTCATTACAAACTCATCCACATCATCATCTTCTACTTTCTCATCATTAGACATTCCAATTGACTTACTGATGAGTGTGTGTGTATAGGTGTATAAGTGAGTTACCGAAGGCCTCATCTGATGGAATATGTGGTTGTTATAGAATGTTGAAAAGGCAGTGGTGATTATAAAACATAATTAAACTACATTAGTATGAGGACGAATATAAACATATGTGTATGACAAGGTTTAATGACTACTTGGCTCCCTATCGTTAACATATAGCCTAACACAATAAGCGATTTACAATTCTCGAGCTACCACTACTACTATACCACTACCACTACAAGGATATCCCACTCATATACAACCATCGCCGGGGATATTAGCTACACGAAGGCTCATCACAACCCTTCGACTTTACTGTATATGACGGGGAAGCGGGACACGACAGGGATGCGGGACACTTTCTTGGCAACGCCGAATCGGACGTTCTCACGGGTATCTCGACCAATTTCATTCCAATGTTCATGAAACTTTGGGCGGTTCTTCTTGAGGGCCTTTAGGTGCTCCTGTAGGTGCCCCAGACCTCCTTCACATCCTCTGCATTTCAAAGACCCACAGAGGAAAAAGGTACCATTTGGGCACTACTATGGCTACCATTATTCCAATTGTGTACAATATAGGGCCGCAGCTTCAGGATATCTTCATATATATATGTTCAAGTCCTGTGCAAAGTTTGGAAGCAATCGGGCAAGTATTCATTGCGTTATTAAGACTAAAAGTTAGTACTAAAGATCCTATATAAGACATGATATACAAATTAGGAAAATCTCCGCAGATTTCATAAAACCTTATATATTAGTACCGACTTACCATATACTTCCCCAAAATAATAGCGGCATATATGATTTACCTGCAGCTATGTAAACTTCTCTAAGCAGTTGAAGTTTTAACACAAACTTGTACAATGTATTAGATTGAGGGGGAGGGGAAGTTAAGTGGAGTGGCTACAAGGTGAGGAGGGCAGAGAATCTGCTGTGTGACTAATGCAGAGAAGAAGTGGTACAGAATGTATTGGCGTACTTAGGAGTGGCGGATGGAAAGGGTTGGAGTTGGAGTTGGGGGCAGATATGGGGGAGACTCGGAGTGGTGTGAGAAGTTTTGCAGAGACAGTGCGGAAGTGATCTCATACATACGATTTTTCAAGTGCGCATATATCAGGTCTTGTCATATAGGTAGACACAGAGCAGGAAGCGGCCTGGTGGTTAGAACAATACTTCAAGCGTCACCTATATGATATTGTTATAAGTGAGATGCTTTAATGCAAGCACTGATTTACTAAGAAAAAAAAAAAGGGTCGAGGGTGCTCTTTTTCTTTATCTACTCCCATTAGTATATATATTAAATATAAAGTATATGTTATAGATAGTACAGTGCTTAAGAGCTACTAAGCTCGCTTAAACTTACTTTTATATAGGCTGGATATCGGAACTTATATATATTTATTAGAAGGAAATTTGTTATGTCTGGAATAGATACATATTAGTATTCAAGTGACCTCAGACTAAACTAGGTACTCTAAGGAATTCTAGCAAGCTCAAGCAGGAAAACTAGTGAGGTAAAAGTACTTTTAGGATAGCTCAAACAATATACTAGACTAGTTTAATAAGGCTACTAACAAGTAGAGGATTTCATTTTCCCTAAGGAAGTTCATATAGCTCTAATTATATCATATATACTGCTATTATTTTGGGGAAGTATACGGTAAGTCGGTACTCCCATAATATATAAGGTGGAATGAAATCAGCGGAGATATTCATCCACTAATCCCAATTTGTATATCATGTCTCATATAGGATCTTTAGTACTAACTTTTAGTCTTAATAACACAATGAATATTTGCCCGATTGCTTCCAAACTTTGCACAGGACTTGAACATATATATATGAAGATATCCTGAAGCTGCGGCCCTATATTGTACACAATTGGGATAATGGTAGCCATAGTAGTGCCCAAATGGTACCTTTTACCTCTGTGGGTCTTTGAAATGCAGAGGATGTGAAGGAGGTCTGGGGCACCTACAGGAGCACCTAAAGGCCCTCAAGAAGAACCGCCCAAAGTTTCATGAACATTGGAATGAAATTGGTCGAGATACCCGTGAGAACGTCTGATTTGGCGTTGCCAAGAAAGCGTCCCGCATCCCTGTCGTGTCCCGCTTCCCCGTCATATACAGTACTTTGTAACCTCACTTCATTTGCCTCCTCATATGCAACCTTGAGATCTTCCATAATCAACAGATTTAGTAACTCTGAAACTACAACAAATTGGAACCACCTCACTAGTGTTATTTCTATCGGAGCTTTAGGGATCCTTTCTTGGAGCTGGAAGGCTAGATCTAGAAGCGTATCTTTGGCTTTAAAGCTGTTAGCAATGGTTAATGAAACCTACTGACATTAGGTAAGACGAGCCCTTATGACCATAATACCCTGGGCCTAACCATTCACTTGTAAAAGCAGCTTCTGCCCCCCCATTCGCTCTGAGAATCCCAAGTCTTGTCACTGCACGTAGAAGCGTAGATTCCTCAGACACTATCAACCGGTCCAACTCTGGCAAAATGCCTTCTATCCGCTGAGCTAAAACCTCTGGGACAATGTCAGGTTCTGGATAGTTGCTCTTGCATAGACTTGGTCTACGATTCAGGCTGGTGATACTATTATTGTTACAGGCGGGCTGTAACTACGGGAAGATCGCAGCGACAGTCCGGGTGTAATGCGAACTCGATATGAGTAAAGCTATATAAGACTTAGGACACCGCTTGGGGCTTGCTTTCATTGACTATCTAAGTCCACCGGTTTATATAGCAGACTTGATCTGATAAGGACATTATCAGATTAGAGTATCCCAATGCGACTACTACCCGATCGAGAGGCTATTTCCCGATACGAGTATACATGCAGACTCAATGACAACGTACGAATACATGAGCTGAACAACGAATAATAGTCGACAAGTGTCAGACTATAGAAACAACGAAGAGAGTATATACATGAGATAATGTATCAAAGGACACACACTTCCATATGCCAATCCCGTTGACGTCTACCTAGATGCTCTACCGTATCTGCGTGGGTGATCAGCAGTTAGCAGCCGTAGAAAGGTATTGGTTCCACCGTAGGTGTAGGTCTCTTACCTGAGCCGTAACATTACTTCCCGTTCCAAAGGCAGCTGTCCTCAGCTGAACACAAGTCCTTCCTACCTAGGTCAGAACAATGTGTTAGTAATAACTCAGGTAATGGCGGTGGCAGGTACTAACCCTTGGCTAAGTACCTCTCTCCCTAGGGGGTTTAGGGTACCACAAGACCGGTGCGCCTATACATGCATACCATGGCCGTTAAAAACCAAACCTCTCGCCAAAAAACCGACAACGGAAAAGGCGACGAGTAGGAGGGTAAAAGGTACCATGTCTTCATCCATTGAATAACTCGACGTAGGCCGAAGCCTCAAACGTCTCGGGTATCTCGGGGCTTATTGGGGAACTTCTCGCGATATTCAGTGAGCTTCTCGGGACAGTTGTCCAACCTATCAAATGTCTCCCAAGTATCTTCATACTCCGTGTACCCAACCCAGCGTACCCTATACTTGACCACTTCGCTATATTTGTGTGAGTCCACTATGGATTCGACTTCGAAGATATCTTCCTCATCTTCATCCATATCTTGTGGTTCCAGCTGGGAAGGCATGCATTGAACCTTTTCCTACTGTCGCGGCGTTTTTCCCACAGGGTTTTGACCGCACAGAGGTTTTTAATGGCAATGGCATGTGGAATACCCCCCCTATCAAGATACCACGGATCTATGATCCATATATATGATACACCTCATGTTTGAGATACCCTGGGTCGGTTGACCCATATTACGGAAGGCGAATTGATGGCAAGTTGCCAGTGAAGCCACTCGGTCTGATGTTTAAGCACGGGCATGATGCCACTATGTTTGAGAGAATACCTCGTCCTTTTGAACCACCCTATAAGATATGCAATAACCGTTGTGGCGTCTATCTCCGGGTCGGAGTAGGCAGTATGCCCAGATACGTGAGCACCACACAGGCAATACCATTGAGGCGTCTATTTCCGGGTCGGAGTAGGCAGTAGGTCAATACATGTGAGCATCAAGCAGGCAATACCATTGAGGCGTCTATCTCCGTGTCGGAGTAGGCAGCAGGCCAATATATGTGAGCATTGAGAGTGGATTATCATCAGGGTTGGTGAAGTTGGTCGGTCGGGACGCCCTCTAGCAGAGGGGGAGTACTGTTACGGCTGAGATTATGCAGACCGAGTTGGCACCACCACTTAATGGTGGGTGGCCTGAAGTCAACCCCGCTTTTCCTATATATATGCCCACTTCTTGTATCTAGTCTTGCTCTTCAGAACACAAGCGAAGTCTTGTCTACTGGACACCTATGAATGAACGTTTTAACTCTCTCTCTTTACCACCCGTACGTGCTCCAGTTAGGCTCGAGTCAGTGATTAAGAGGATCGAGCGACCTGAATAACCTACGTCTGCCTTGATCGCTGCCTCGCCCCTAACAAGGGGGTGGTGCCTTCCCAGCTACTAGTCTGTCTTCTCGATATTGATGATCGGGAGGTGGTGGTGTTGGGTCTCGACGCGGACGTCGGGGTGATCGAGGCGGTGGTGGGGGTGGTGGTGCTTATGGTGGTAGCGGAGGTGGTGGTGCTTGTGGTGGTAGCGGAGGTAGTGGTATCCGTCCAGCTGCTTGTTCAAGTATCTCCGCTAGGCCTTTTTTTTTTTTTGGTAAATCAGTACTTGCATTGAAGCATCTCGCTTATGGCAAGGCAGCGCATCCCCCAGGTTAAGCCTGACGGGATTATCCAACCACCGGGCCGCTCCCTGCCCCGTATCTACGTACATGACCAGATACCCCCCAAAAATCAGCTACCACAACCCCGTTATCACTGCCCCAATCACCCCCGGACTGCCTCCGCCAGCTTCTCGCACCACTCCGGGTCCTCCCATATCTGCTCCCATTCTCGCCCTTTGCCATCCGCCACCCCAGGACAGCTCAGTAGGTGTGCAGCATTCTGTGCCACCCCCTCCCCACACAACCCGCACGACGAGTCATCCGCCCTGCCCACCTTATGTAGCCACCAGCGCTGCGGTCCGCGGTCAGTAACGATGTACGTCAACCCCCGTAGGGCTTCCCGGTTCCACTTTGTCTGCTTGGACGGCCGCCCCATGGGAAAAGCCTGTCGGATGCCTGCCGGTGTGATAACGTCAGGTCGTAGCATCCTCCTGCCCACCCATGCCACCTCCTTCGCCTTCCGGTCTGCCCTCTCATTGCCTTCCACTCCACTATGCCCTTTTACCCACATCACCGTCTTGTGGCCCTTCACCATCTCTCCCACTGCCAACTCCTCTATCCACGACCGTGGCTGTTCGAAGCGTAGATTCTGCAGTCGCCTGATGGCACCCTGGCTATCAAGTGCCACTGTCGACCTTCCCGCCTGCCATGCTCGTACCACTCCTAACATCTCAGCGTCCATCACCGTGGCAAGAGAGCCCAAGTATACACCCTCCTCCCACTCCTCTCCCGCCTCTCCTCCCACTGCTGCTGCCGCTGCCACCCTTTCCTGTCGTGACCCGTCCGACCATGCTGTCACTTCCCCTGCATCCAGCTCCGCAATATCTACTTCCCTCCCCGCAGTTTCGTCCCCTCCAGACATCCAGTGGAGCACCGCGTCCGGTTCTAACACTCCCTCCAGTATCCCTTCCGCGGTTTCCCTCAACGCTGGCAGTGCCCTCCCATAAACCGACGCTGCCCACCGGATCCTCTTCGTCCACATCCATGTTTTCAGATCTGGGATTCCAGTGATATCCTCGATCTTTGTCCTCGCACTACCCCTCCACCCCCCGCATATCCACCTTCCCCACTCTGCGCTCAACCTCTCCATCACCTCTGAAGGTTCGGTATGCAGCTCGGCACCATATGTCAGTATCGGAAGCAGCTGTCCGCACACTATCTGCTTTTTCCCCTTGGGCGGTAACTTGGTGAGTCGCCGTACGAGCTCCCATGCAGCCTTCCCCTTTGCTGTCCGATATGCTTGATGCTTCCTCCGCGACCTCATGTTGACGCCCAGATGTGGTGCCTCTGCCTCTTTCCACCTCTTGCTATCATCCCATTCTAATCCGTACTCCTCCGCTGCTGCTTTCAGGAAGTTGTCCAACCTCCACTCACCTCCAACGTACACAGAATTAACGTCGTCGACATACGAAAGGGGCACAAATGTTCCACCCCTCCTCCGCCCTCGTAGCCCATCCCTACCTACCTCCCTCTCCCTCCTTTCCGCCTCTCTGATCATTCCGGACATGTATATGGTAAAAAGGGAGGGACTCAACGGTGAGCCCTGTGGCGTCCCAGATGTCATCCTGGCCCTCCCGATATCTCTGCCATCCACCTCTATCCCAAAAGCTCGTGGCTGCAAGAAGGCATCCACCCACTTCTTCAACTGTGGATATCCCCCTAGCATCTCCACCATCTTTCCCCGTCGTAGGTGGTTGAAGGCGGACTTGATATCTCGACCATATAATGTTCCCCCGGGATTACCCCGAACTATCTTGTCCATTAGCATTACGCTGTCTATTGCTCCCCGTCCCTTCCTCCCAGCAAAGGCCAGTTCATGCCATAGTTCTGGTATCTCTTGCAGCTCCTCCGCAATGATTTTCTCTGCCAGCTTGCCGACTGTATTCGCCAAAACTATTGGCCTCCAACCCTTAACTTTGGAGTGATCCTTTCCGGGCTTTGGGATCATCACCATCTTCATTTCCCTCCACTCTGCCGGCTGGACCGAGTTGAATTCCACGGACGCACACTGAGCTACATCCTTCAGTACCTCCCTACCCAAGCTCGTCCCTTGTATCTTCTTTAAGAGACTCCATGAGATCCCATCCGGCCCTGGTGCACTACCATTCTTCGTTTTCCTCAATGCCCTCCTTACTCGCTCCTGCATCCGCGATCCCACTTCCATCCGCGCTATTACCTCTGCCTCGATATCACTATCCCTGAAAACTGCCAGCTCTTCTCCTCCTTCATCGATCAGGTTGTGCTTGCTAAATGCCACCAGCTTCTCGTCTGGAGTCCTGGCAATGCTGCCATCCTCCGCAGTGATGTCACCACACCTGGGCTTGATGTTGAAGGGGTTACGTGAGACTCGAGCAATGTCCCAGACGTTCTTCCCCTCTGTCACCCACTGGCTCCACATCTCCGCCTTTGCTTCCCTGATTCTTCGTCCCAACTCCTTCCTCGCCTCTCTAGACCTCCTTCCTCTCCTGCGTAGCTCCTTCCATTCTCTCTTCCACCACCTCTTACTCTTTCCACATAGGCGCACCTCCCTGGTCCACTCGTCCGCCAGCTTCCTTCGGAGCTCCTTGTAGGCGTCCCCAAAAAACGTGAATACTACCTCCGTAGGTCTCTCCTTCTGTTCCAAAACGTACTGTTCCACTTTCACCCAGTCTGTCTCCTTCCTCCTGATTTCCTCCCGTTCTACCTCCACCCTGACCCCAATCATACAGTGGTCACTGTTCGGATTCCAGGCATTTCGAATCTTCCAGGGCCTCCCAGCTCCCCCTGTCAGCACTCGGTCGATTGTGCACTTATGCTCCCCCCATTGATGCGTATATTCCTCCACCCCAATATCCATCCACTCCTTCTCCTCTATCCACCCCTCTAGTGCGCTTGCTTTCCTCCTCCCACAGCAATTCAGATCGCCAATGATAACCTCTGCCCTCCCAGCCATCACATTCATCTTCCGTACCACCTCTGCTGCTATACGTTGAGGGTGGATATAGGCCGCTGCAACTCTGTCCCCAATCAGCACCCACTCGCCATTCCCCTTTACCGACACCTCTATCTCCTTGGATACATATACCGTCAACTCCTTCGAACGATATGCCACTTTGTAGCTGGGATGCGTCTGCCTTCTATCCATTTGCTCCACCGGTTCCGCTAGCACTATAACGTCCGCCCCTACATCACTCCCTTCCTGTAATCCCACGTCCCCTATAATCCTCCCCTTCCTCGAGTTCAGATAGGCGACTCTAAGCATAGATCTCCCAATCGGGGTCCTCCCGAGTTACCTGCGGCGGTGGGGTGTCATCTGGCATCCTCCTATTCTTGTCCTCCTTTTCCCTCCTCGTCATCCAACAATGCTCCCACCAGTGCTCCAACTGGAAACAACGATCACAAGATGGACAACCCGGGTCTCTCTTACACTTTGTTGACCAATGTCCGAATACGCCACAATTCCAGCACCCCTTCGCATCTCTATTGTCTGGCTTGCGCGGAGCCCACTGTTGTGGTCGCCATTGTGATGGTCGTCCCTCGTTAATCGTTTCGCCCAAGACGTCCTGGTACCAGGCCATGTCCCCCTTTCGGCAGTATAAGTAACACCGTCTCACAATCCCACCATCCCTCACTGTTTCTGGTAGAGGGTCCGGTTCTATATCATACCCACCGTTGTGCACCGTGAAACGCAGTGTCAAGTTGTGTCCCTGGTATGTGTCCCCTCGCCCCCCCGGTTAACCACTTTGGCGTTCTCGCCGCAAGCGAGAGGCCCGAGTCCTGGCATATTGCCCTCGCCCTGTCGACTGCCTTCTCCCCTTGTACACCAGGGAGGCCTGGCACTACTACCTCCTGACCGCTAGGCCTTGTTGAGGTGGTCTTGACAGAGGTGTAAGAACTTGATTTTCTACCTGGGATAGGCGTTCTTCAATGCTAGTAAAACGCTGGTCATAATGTTGCTGATGCCATTCTGCCTGATCTTTCAACCAGTTAAGGTTATTGTGAATGGTCTCGAATTCTTGCCGCTGCCCTGTAAGGATCAATCCTTGTATTTGATTTAGCGCTTCGGCAGTATCGTTTGATAGTCGGGTTTGGTTAGCAGCGGCAGTATTAGCAGTATTCTGTACATCTGCGGCAGTTCGCCGGATAAAGAGCCTGCTTATCCTTCATCCTCTGTACTTCCTTTAGTGCAGCTTCCTTCTCATGTTACGGCCCAGGTAAGAGACCTACACCTACGGTGGAACCAATACCCTTCTACGGCTGCTAACTGCGCTGGCCTGATCACCCACGCAGATACGGTAGAGCGTCTAGGTAGGCGTCAACGGGATTGGCATGTGGAAGTGTGTGTCCTTTGATACGTTATCTCATGCATATATTCTCTTCGTTGTAATTCCATTACTTTCTATAGTCTGACGCTTGTCGACTATTATTCGTTGTTCAGCTCATCGCATGTTGTCATTGAGTCTGCTTATATTCTGCATGTACACTCGTATCGGAGAATAGTCTCTCGATCGGGTAGTAGTCGCATTGGGAATACTCTGATCTGATAGCGTCCTTATCAGATCAAGTCTGCTATATAAACCGGCGGACTTAGATAGTCAATGAAAGCAAGCCCCAAGCGGTGTCCTAAGTCTTATATAGCTTTACTCATATCGAGTTCGCATTACACCCGAGCTGTCGCTGCGATCTTCCCGTGGTTACAGCCCGCCTGTAACATCTCAGCCTCGAGCTACTTCAATAATCTATTCATGGCGGCGGTTTCTAGTGCGGGGGTCTTGTGGCGAACAGAGGGTGTTTTACCTTTCTTTGATAGTCCTGGAGTAATTGATGGGGCGACTGAGTGTATAATGGGGTCGGGAGTAGTTGAAGATCTAGTAGTTTCTTCAATTTGGGGGCGGGGACCCCATGCGGCTCGTAACTGCTCTTCAATATATGCGGTAGCCTGCTGGTCAGCACGAGCGACACTGTTATCATCTCCCATTTTCTCATGAGAACCTGGGGGCGGGGGTAGGAGTCCTCCTCGGAACATTGTATTATGTTCGGGGGGGGGTGGTGGTATAGACAAGCGGTGTAATGTTACAGGCGGGCTGTAACTACGGGAAGATCGCAGCGACAGTCCGGGTGTAATGCGAACTCGATATGAGTAAAGCTATATAAGACTTAGGACACCGCTTGGGGCTTGCTTTCATTGACTATCTAAGTCCGCCGGTTTATATAGCAGACTTGATCTGATAAGGACATTATCAGATTAGAGTATCCCAATGCGACTACTACCCGATCGAGAGCCTATTTCCCGATACGAGTATACATGCAGACTCAATGACAACGTACGAATACATGAGCTGAATAACGAATAATAGTCGACAAGTGTCAGACTATAGAAAGTAATGGAATTACAACGAAGAGAGTAGGGGTATTCAAAGTTAAATTTGGAGCCAAAATTCTTGTGCGTTTTTTACGCCGGAAAAAACGGCCTAACTTTGAGTACCCCGCGAAAAAGGGCGAAAAAAGCAGCGTTTTTATGCGCCCCAAAACCCCGTTTACTCCACGTAGAATTTTCCCAAGATCCCCATGATTGAATTTAAGGCTAAGGGGAAAGCTAGGGCAAAAGTAGTTAGTGCTTTAAGTTAGTCAGGTTGGGTTAGTCAGGTTGGCACATGTGCCATGAGACTAGAGCTAGGTTTCGACGTAATTGGTTTGATAGACGTAATTGGTTTGATACAGGTCCCCCACATTTCAACACACCACTACGACGTATCGAGTTAGGGACGTATCGAGGTAGGGTCTGGGGTTGAGAATCGCAGTAAATCAAGTCATAGCTAACTCGGGGTGTAGATGAGGCCAAACTGGACACGATCTCAGAAGAAGACATAACCGAAAGAGAGCCAAGAGGATGAAACGGTGGTGGGGGTAGAGGGGGGGGCGAAGGGGAGCATCAAGTGGAATACACACCTGGGAAAGCTGTTGGCATACAAGCTACGAGATGAATACGCCTCAAAGTATGTTTGCGGTACTCGGATCAACGTGGCAAAGCAGTGGGCTATCGATCTCCGAATTGGTCACCCGGATCCTCGAGGAATCAAAACCAAGGGTGCAATTAGGATTATGCTCAAGAAGTATTGGGAAGCCAGGTGTTTGTATGATCGAACTGGGTCAGGGGATATCATGGAGACAAAGGTCGACAAATTATCTGTGTACATAAGATGTTGGAACAGTTCTTGATATAACCTAATCACTCTTCCCGTCTACCTTGATTGACTGCTTCTGTGCAATGCTGTGGCTCTTCAGGTTCCATCCTCGCCAGGGTTCAAAGAAGTCTGGTCACTGAATCGCTCCTGTTAGCTCACGTGAAGTTCTGTATTTGATATTTGACACAGTCGCTGAGAGGCGGGATTTGCCTGGGCCCCGTCTGGCGGATCTAACACCCTTGTGCCTACTACGAATTCAGACTAGCCTTTCACTAAGGCTAACCCACGTTGTCCTTGCTGTTCTTGGCACAATTCGCAAAAAAAAGGGCCAGATTTGCGTTTAAACGGGGTCGATTTCGGTCTTTCTGTGCGACATCGACGCAAAAAAGTTTGTGTGGCGATGGTCGCAAAAAACGAAAAAAAACGAAAAACCACCGATCTGAAAAAACGTTTTTTTCGGCCGAAAATCTTAACTTTGAATACCCCTAGTATATACATGAGATAACGTATCAAAGGACACACACTTCCATATGCCAATCCCGTTGACGTCTACCTAGACGCTCTACCGTATCTGCGTGGGTGATCAGGCCAAGCGCAGTTAGCAGCCGTAGAAGGGTATTGGTTCCACCGTAGGTGTAGGTCTCTTACCTGAGCCGTAACAATTATCTCCAGCTTCATAGTCACTCTTATCGCCAGCTTCATAGTCATAATCATCCTGATATTGTGACCTGTACTTCTGTCTATACAGTTTCTCAGCTTCCTCCTGAATTCGATTTGTCCTGGTGGCCCTGTAGTCTTCTTCCCAAAGTCGCAGTTTATAATTAAATGCTTGCTTTAAAGCCTGGTAGTCCTTCATTTGACTTCTGTATTCAAGGATCCCCTGGCTGTAGCTCAGATATGTCTCCCATTCATCTCTAACTTCTTCTGCAAACATAGCTTGCTTTGAAAATCTGGCTACTTTCTACATAGCTTTAGTTAGCAATCATATATACCCACCAATTAAGCTCTATACATACCTTTGCGGCCGTGTTCCAATCGTATATCTTTTCTAACCTGCCCACATACACACCATATCTCTCCTCCAAGAGCCAATATACATTTGTTTCATCAACTGTTGCATTTAGTTCTGGTGGTAGCAACCTTTGAGGCTTCCGTGCCAGGTACTCCTTTTCTAATAGTTCCCCAGCCACACCTTTGATTTGTTTCATCCTGGTCAAGGCGAGTCCACGGTGAGGGTATTTGGCTTTATACTGAGCATTGATTTCTTTACGTACGGCCTTAGGGTCTCGCGTAGGCTGTTATTTATTCCCCTAGAGTATATAGTCTTTATGTGATGCCTTCAGGTGTCGCTGTAAGCTGCTATTTGCTGATTTCCCTTTATAGGATTTGGTACAGCCAGGCACTGGGCATTCCATATTTAGTGATTAGTATTAGTGGTACGATCGCTGTGTTGTATAAAGGGTGAAGGGATGTGTAAGTGGGGTTGACGGCATACTAAAAAATAAACAGTCTTAAGTACGGAGTACTAATTCAGATACATATGCAACCATATGTTATGCGATGTAATAAAGCCAAAAGAGGTATGCTGTCATATGAATGCATATATCGTCATATCATTGCATCAAATCGGATCCAATCAGACAATTTAATAGGTTACATATCAAGGTCATATGAACACATACAACACTATACTATGCCTTAATCAGATCATTGAAGGTCATATCATATAATATCGCTCGATATGTTTTAATTAGTTCTGCCCCCCATAGATCAGTACTATATGTATTGGACATTACGCATTCATTGACAGTCATATAAATTCATAATGGAGTCAACAGCCTCAGGTGCATACTTACTTTTCAACGGCGCCTAGCCTAGTGGATAATAATACAGACTGTCTTAATTTCTCAATTGGAGTAGAAAACACTACGGGGAAAACACAATGGCGGAGGCAGTGATAAGCGTCTACAACCGTAGTCTTGAAGATGGCAGTCAGCATCTTCAACCCACCATGCTTCAACCGTGGACTTGAAGACGGCGGTGATAAGCGTCTTCAACCGTAGACTTGAAGATGGCGGTAATAAGCGTCTTCAACTGTAGACTTGAAGATAGCGGTCAGCATCTTCAACCGTAGACTTGAAGACATCATGTGATGGCGACAGCGGTGCTCAAGTCTTCAAGCACGGAATGGAAGATGAAATAAATATGATGCCAAGAATATCATGTGATGGCGACAGCGGTGCTCAAGTCTTCAAGCGGAATGGAAGATGAAATAAACATGATGCCAAGAATATCATGTGATGGCGACAGCGGTGCTCAAGTCTTCAAGCACGGAATGGAAGATGAAACAAACATGATGCCAAGAATGACTAATCCTGGAGCTATTTTAGAGTAGAGTGGGATTGCCCAGCCGTGCACATTACTTTAGAATGGGGGCATTTTAGAAATGCCCCCATTCTCTCCTCCCGTATGTGTGCGTGTAGCACACATACGGGGAATGCCCCCATTCTAAAGTAATGGTCAAGCTGCATGCTAGGGGTGGACAAAAGTGGGACGATTCTGCTCTCATGCTTGCCTAGTCTGGTTGGCGAGCGGCTTGTGCAAACCTAGTCTGGTTGGCACAACACCCTCCTCGCTCCTTTGTGTTGTGCCAACCAGACTAGTGCAAACCAGACTAATGCTTGCGTGCCCCAGACTAAATGCTTGCCTACGAGAGGCTTGTGCCAACCAGACTAATGCTTGCCTTCACCAAAAGCCTGAGACTACGTGAATGTCATGTGATGTGCTTCCTAATCAGGTAGCTCACCAAACTCAAAGCTCGAGGTCATTAACCATAGAATACTCACCCGACCAGTGCTGCCCCCATCTCTTACCTTTATCTACCACCTCACTGCCAACTTGACGGAGCTGAGGAAACCGCTGCCGTCGTTCATGTATGAGGGACAGACCGTTGCGGGACCACACTATTCTGGCAGGCACCGGCCTCTCGTAGAGAGCTATTCAGTATGCAAGCATTGATAATTGAGGAATGATGTGCAAATAAGCATATCATTAGCTATATTGTCCTGTGGCACGCGGGGAATTCGAGTAAGCTTGTTCGGTGGCCAAATGGTGCTTCAGTAGTGATGCTGAACCAGACTAGTGCTTCAGCCGTGTAAGCACCAAGAGTCTAGCTGCCTGAAAATTGCACTATATGTTGATACAGGCATGTCGACATTTTGATGGGGGTAAGACCTCGTTCGGAAATTCGGCATGCAGACGCTGTGCCCATGGTAGACGTCCTGATAGTGATATCACGGAAATAACTCTCGGATTTTCCCTGTCTCCCCATGAATATTGTGGAAGCATCACAGCGTGTATACCTTTTCAAGTACTCATAATTGTTTTTGTGACGTTAAACCTGCAGTCTGGCGGGCACCGCCTCTCGTAGAGATTAATCCCGATCGGAGGCGTTTCTTCTGAACCGCAAGGATCCCCTAAGGTTAACTGATTTGTGACGTCTGCATGAAGGCATTCTGCACCTTCTCCTCTACGGATAAAGTAAACTCACATCCCTAGGTCGTCCCCTTGTGATCGTGAACCTTGTATGCACCCAGAAACTTCGGTGTCCCCTTCAACGGCTTCTATACTCGTCATCATGTGGTGGTTAACCTCGAAGATACATCACTATGCATGCATTGTAATCCACTTCTGGAGGAGAAATCATGAGAAATAAGAACTCAGGGGAGAGGCATCCGAAGTATATTGAATCAAGGATCAGGGGTTAACATTTTCGAGGATCGAAGCTCGGGAACAATGGTGGTTTTGAAACAATTTCCCTATTAACCCGCCCAATGAGCCTAAATAGGTTTTGACATCAAGAATTCTGAATTTGATGTCCTCGGATTGATGAGTAAGAATGGAGCGAGAATGCTTAATGAATCTCCTGCATTGGTTGCTGAGCGTAGTCTCGTGCCTAGACCCTAGCGGGTCGTAGCTTAAGAATCAAATAAATAGTCTTGCGGGCACCGCCTCTCGTAGAGATCAAATAAAGCAATAAGTCACAGGTCCAGTGCCCCCGGTTTGGCATGGACATAATCAGGAATGCAATAGTTAGACACGTGATGCTCCGCTGAACCCAATAAACGTATAAATGTTGTAGTCCGGCAAATTCGGTGCTGAAATAGGTCCCGTAGGAATTGATTGGTATTCGAACCCTCGAGGCCTCGTGCATACAATGTAAAATCGTGAGTGAGTGTAGGCGGCCAAATAAAAGTCAACAGAAGGACTGAGGAACACGATGGGTGTTATATCTAAGAAAAAGCTTGAAGGTCTAGATTCCCACACGGCATGAAACCTCTGTATACTTTCAGCTGAAAACCCCTACATCTTTGCTGGGAGGGATTTGTTAGCAGAGGTCTAGACTTTTGGTGGGGGCGGGGGTCCAGTCAAGGACTTTAAACGGCAAAATGTCCGACAGCTTGTGGAGAAACGAGCTTAGCTTGCAGGAGCAGAAATAGTGAGTGTTCTAGACTTTTCACTTCGAGCCTTGCTTGCCCCACGCATACGATGCAGAGACGCATAGATTGCAGACCGCCAATTATCTGGTGGCAGAGGCACACCAGTGAGAACACCAATGGAATCACCAGTAAGTATGGGTGTGATTACATGCAAGCTTCCATATACAGGAACTAGTTTTGGCAACTTCTGAATTTGGCCAATCAGTTTGCTGGATATATAGCTATCGTAGCGTTAAAAATCGAAAACCAAATGATGCAGACTGCTAGGCCTTCAGAACCACTCATTGGTACAAATTCAATCACAGTACAGTGTAACAGTGTGAAAATCCATGGCCAAGGTTCTTGATGGTGACATTCGATAATCTGCCTTCGAGCAGAAGCACTGTGGAAGGTGCATCGGTGAAAGTTTAGATCCATATACCTGCAACGAAGGCGAAAGGAACTGATCTGAATTAGGTTTCACCTTGCCCAGCTTCATACCAACGCAGTGGGTTCTAAACATAGTGTAAAGAAGAAGATTCGAAGGTATGCCACAAGAGTCTTGACGACATACCATAGCGAGGAACATGCTCCTAAACCATTTTTTATTGTACAATTGCAACACGCAATAACAGTTGAATGTGTGACGGTTTAGGAAAACCTACCTGATTAAGAGACTTTGGTTGCTCTGTGTGCCGGCTTCATAATATTTGACCAGAGGAGCCACTTACGTCTGACGAATGCAATAGGTAACGATCCTTCCCATATATCCACACAACGCTTGCAGCTATTGCACGTCATAAACCAGATAGTTTCAATACGAGTACCGATTCAGCAAAAATAAATATAAAGGCTTGCAGCTGGCGACCTGTAAACATATCCTCTATTCGATAATGGAAATGCAGCAGCGATTGAAAAGCTACCTATTTCTAGACTACGCAGCAAGTCATTGGGGTTACTTTGCTCGGAAGAGCGCATGTATGATGTGAGGATATTCAGGACTTGGTCATCTAGCTGCAGGAAACGGGGGGAATATCAGATATTCGTCATCAAGCTGTGTGGTGGAAACAAGAAGGAGATCTTGCACTCGCTCCAAGTAGAAGGGAAGAGTACCACCGTGATTATAACAAACTGCTAGCGGCAACCATGTTTGGCTGAGCCTTTTGTGCCAAGATATATTGAGCAAGGACTAGTCCAGCAGGCACAGCAAGGGCTTGATGTGAACTCAAAGACCTGGCTGGCCTTACGCAATAAGGGTTTTGTTCCATTGTTCGGTTTCTGCTTACACAAAAGGATATACAACTTGATGAAAGCTTGGCCATAGGTAGACACCTTGCCTGGCTCGTTACGTCGAGAAGTCGAATAACACCATTCTGAGCTCCTCTTCGAGCGAGAGGATGTGAAACCCCTGATAAAATTTAAGGCTAAGGACTCCCTTCGGGCATTACGGTAGTGGCCCGTTCTGATAACAAGAAGCAGTACAGTGAAGCTGCTGCTGGCACAAGGTAGTCTTTGCAACTTCTGCGACTTCCTCTTTCTACTGCTTGGTGCAGTGGAGATTTGACACATGAAAGTTGTGCTTTTAAACTTGCAAAATAGGCCTATAGACGCACTCACCCGGCAAAACGCTACTCGCCTTAGCTATTGAGAGATTGTAGATGGACGCTTTTGTCGATATCTTACTCACTTCGTTCGCACAACACCAAGCTCTCAAAAGCCCATGGGCCTAGGCATCAAGAAGACATACCATTTCCCTAGTCTCATTGCACAACCCCTCATACGGCCATTCCACTACGAGGGATTGTGCAAACAGACTACCATTTCCCCTCTGGCAATAGCCGTATCAAAAGGTCGTGCGAACATTGTACGGTGTTTTCTGACCTGAGGAAAACCGATAAATGCTAATGTGTGGTAAAGTTGGAGCCGTTAAATCTTCCATGCTCCGGACCTTGGTAGATTTCCACTGTCCAAAAAGTCCTAGACCGTCCAAATTTCGTCGCCAATCAGAATATCGTGGATAATCATTACCAGTTACTCCTAGATTAGATGGTGGCACGAGCATTTGACTATCCTAGGGATCTCAAACCATATACTGCAACCGTTGAACTGGAATAAAATAGATTGATTTCCCAGCATGGCATGCACAAGGCCAGTACAAGAGAAGATGTCACATTCAAATTTGAGTTGAGGTACTGGCACTGTCATTTTCACCGCTTGGTAGATATCTTTCTGGGTCTCGAAGGCATGAACCCCGGTTGGTTGGGTCAGTATGACATTCCTTTGACGTGTCAGACGGCAGTTAATGGCCGGACTGAGATCGTGAGCTTGTTAATTGTTTTCGAAATATTGTGGATCCTAACTTCGCTTCAAAAGGCTCGGCTCCATTAGCATGGGCATGCTTCTATGGTCACCGCGAGATGGTACAACTCGTGATTGACAGTCCAGAGGTTAATATCGATTTCCGGGGTCGAGAGCTATACGAGCACCTTTAGTTGGGCGGCTAGGAATGCTCATAAAGAGATTTTGGAGGTATTGCTTGCTTGGGGGTGTGCGATTGATACGCAAGAAATAAGGACCGGGTATCACTATCTGATGCTAAAGAGGTCATTATGGAATTGTAAAGATTTTGCACAAACCTAGAGTTGACCCTGGCTTGTATGATGCTGGCAGAGGAGCCCCAGTACGATATTTTAGCTTAGTGTAGAGGTGATATTAGCAAGACAGATGGAAGGAATTAATCTTATAAGCCTATTCATGATCATGATGAGATAGCTCCTACCTAATAGGCGTATGATATATAATCCTGGTCTTGGAAAGCCCCCTGAGTACCTATCCTGACGTGTTTTGTACTTACAGCAGGCTCTCAATATAAAAATATCAGCCGGCGGTGGGGATATATTAGAGCAAAAACATTCAGAATACTACAAATTGTAAACCCAATATATAGAAAGAAAGTCCAGCAGAAATAGCTATACTCACAGCGATAATGAAATAGACAAGTAGTGGAAAGAACCTAGAAACTAAGGAAGTTGTTGATAACCATGGGTGTTTCTTGCTTCGATTTGACGCCTGGTCTCTTTTATACAAGGTGCACTGGCGTTGCTCATTTGCATCTCAGGGCTGTAGTTTATAAAGCTGTACTTCAATGCTCCAGTGGTGATTAATGCTGCTTGATGCGTAATTAGTGGCGGAGAAGGGGTTTCTTCTTCAGAACGAGGAGTGTCCATGACTGCCAGGAGAGAGGCTGCCCTGCTCGTGCGTGCTTTGATGTGGACTGTGTGAAACGGAGCTGACTATCCAACGTGATCCCCAATGTCTTGATCGGCCTGCTGTATTTGCCTGTCCTTCCCTACGAGCGGCTTGTGCCAACCAGACTATGTCCTTCCGAAGTCTATACGTGTCTCTTTCTGCTTGTCCCACTTGAGCTAGTGCTTGCTGCTGCGTCCACATCAACCAAACCTGAATAATTCTCGCCATGGTCATGCCTTATGCGAGTAATGAATTTTTTTTTAAAAAAAAAACTGAATAATCCTTATCAATTTCCCCTTTTCTTCGGCCATCGCCTCAATCACCGCCATGTTGTTTGTCTTAGATACAATTTACCATCATAGGTTGTCATTCCCCAGTAGTCACAAATCCATAAGCAATGACACTTTGCCCATTATTATCTGCATCCTTCATGGCTAGCATACCATGCTTCATCGACTGTCCATTAGTTGCTATTCTTCGCTCCAATAATCAAGACAATGAAAGCCAAGATCATGAATTCCTCTATCCTCCAGTCTTCGGTCGGTCGATACAACCCCTTCTCTCTTGTTAAACGTTAGCATACGCCCAGTCTCCAATATGACTATCGAGGCGATGATACTTTATCTAAATCACAGGCACTTGCTTCGTTGAAGCCAAAATCCGGTGTCTTGTCACTGTTACGATATGCCAGGATTCGATTGTAAACCCACTCCTTGATCACATTCACCCTATCAACGTGTACAGCGACATTGACGCCTCAACTTCGCTGATTCTAACGTCACGCTTCCTGAATTATACGATGTAATATTGACTTTTCTCCATCCTAATGTCCCCTTTAGTGAAACAGCCAAGTGCGGAGTTTATATATATCAATATAATTACTCCCTTACCCAGAACAACAGATAGATTCTCACTGGACCCTTGTTCGATTCTTATTCATTGAGGCTGGCATATGAACTGGACGTGGTGGCTGTGCCTTTGCCGGGACTCTACTCGTGTCCCATGAATTATCACACGCTGCATGCACACTGCACACTCAGGCAGGCTGCGAAAGTGAGTGGCCAATTATCAGAAGTGAAAGGTGGCAGGGATCGGGTGTAAGAATTTATAGACGATGTCCTTGTAAGTTCATTGTAACTTAGCAACATTAGTGTTCAATCAAGATGGCCGGCGGTATTAAGACTTGTGAGGCAGATTGAGAAGCATGTCTTGGTTGTAATAATTGCTCTGTGTGTGCTTTGTTAGCAAGTATTGATTCAGAAAATTGTCAGCATGTCTCTGTCCAACAAACCTACAAAGTATTTTTAAATTGGTTACGAAGTTGACATTATTTTGAGTAAGGGTACTATTATTGGTGGGGATACGACCGAGCAGGGGGAAGCGACCGACATAAATAACCGTGTTCGCCAAGGCCACCCCTCCTCCTTCTCCTCCAATATTACCAACTTCTGCGCAATTATAGTACCTAATAGCTATATTATCCGAATCGCTGAATTCAGGCCTATCTATTACAATATACTAGATACTCGTCGGCTTACAATATGGATGCAGATTCGGAGACAAGACTGCAGACAGCAATTGAATACTGCCGAAGGCACCCCTACCAGAAGGCAGCTCGTATTGTAGCCAAATATGGGGTTAATCAAGTAACACTGCGCCGTAGGGTTAAGGGTACGCAAGTCAATCGGAGGGTAGCGTATCAAGATCAGCAGCTGTTTAGTTCAGGAGAGGAGAGTGCAATAGTGGAGTTCTGTGAGTTGATGGCAGGTTGCGGACTTCCATTATCACAGGATTTACTCCATCGGTATTATGGATGGCCATTCATCACATATCAACTACCGAGTGGTACAATTTAATCATGGTATCCACATGATTTGCTTACCTCCACATAGCACACATGTGCTACAGCCCCTCGATATTGGGTGTTTTGGTCTAGTGCAGAAGGCCTATCAGCGGCACCTCCGAACCTAGTTTTCAGCGAACCCAACAGCAGTAATAACAAAAGCAATCTTTCATGGTCTATTAACCTTGACTAGAGAAGAGGTTTTTAGTATGGAAGTTATTTTGTCGGCTTGGAAGAAGTCTGGCTGCTGGCCAATCGATCTGGATTATGCTCATGGTTTCAGTCAAACTCCTTTTAAGCCAACTTCCTCAAGCTATATTGCCGATACTCCTGGCAGAATGAAGCAAATGGTTACTGAAATTAATGCTGAACTCACAGCTGGAGCTACGGTAGTGCTAAAAGAGAAATTTCAAGCATGCATCGACGTCATGATTCAAAAAGTTACGAAGTATTGGGATATTGAGAAGAGATCAGCTACACTCAAGTAGCTTCGGAGTGGCAAAACAGTCAAAACAGCTACCAGCAGAGCTTATGTAGGCAAGGGAAGGGTGCTGATACAGAAGGAGGTCGATCAAGGTATTGCAAAATTATTGAAGCGAAAAGAAGATGAGCAAGTAGCTGCTGTCCGGCGGGCTGAGAAGGTGGCTGCTAAAAAAGCATCGGATGAAGTAAAGGCCATCTGTGAGGCTGAATATCAGGCGGCATGTGATGCTGCATTGGCTGGCAGAATTCGTAAGCCCAAACGGCCCCGAGTGCCGGTGAAGGCTAAGGCAGTAAAGGGTGGGGGATGGGCTAGTAAGGGGGGGGGGTAGTAGAAGGGGTTTTAATAGAGAGGGTGCTGGTAGGAGGGGTGCTAGTAGGAGGGGCGGTGGTGGCAGGAGTAGGGGGGGAGGGCAGGTAGTGACTGAGATTAATATAGAGGCTGGTCATGGTCCTGAAGAGCTAGATGAGGTCGAGATTGAGGAGCAGCAGCGAGTTCTACAGATTCAGGAGTTTTTTGAGGTATGTAGATACCTACTGCTGGTTGGAAGCTGGAAGACGTGTGCTCGCTTGTATACTAATAGGAACATAGGGTCTTGAGTGATCTTTAGGTATCTATCCGCATAGGTAATGGGCTGTGTATGGTGGTGGCAGGTGGTATATGCAAAGGGGGGGGTATTTGGCGTTTTTTCCATCGGATTCACAGGTACTAGTCCATTGGTTTTTTTGCGGGCTTAGTTAATATGCGCATGAGATAGAGCAAGTTCGATATACCTATACTATGAGTTTACGCTGTATATGTTTGCATTGAATTCATCGTGAGGCCCGTTGAGGAGTGCCAAGTATGCAGGGGTTCATCTCGGTCGCTTCCCCCTGCTCGGTCGTATCCCCACCAATAATAGTAGACATTTTGCGCCTTGGCAGTCACCTGATGGCAGTCCCGTGATCATTAAGGTTACTAAGAATGGGACTATTAGCAACAATCCATTCCGCAGCGGCTGTCATCAGCAACAATCCATTCCACAGCGGCTGTCATCAGCAACAATCCATTCGGCAGCGGCTGTCATCAGCAACCATCCGCTATAATGAATCCCGTCGCCTGTTCCCGATGCCTACGCCGGTACGATCCCGATCACTGGACAAGTCCACAGCATAAGGGTCGAAGTATGACCTGTAATAGTTGTCGCTCAAAGCGTATTGTCAAACTGACAGTAAGTAGCCATTCAAATAGTAATCATAGACTAACAGTGAGCTATACAGGCCAAGCGTGAAGAGCAACTACAGCAGTTGCGTGTAGGAGAAACCAATCGTCAAGATAGTGCGAATGTCCATCTAATATCTCCTGTTAATCCCGGGCGGCCTCTATCCCCTCAACCCTTACCTCATCTCCGGCGGCCTCTATCTCCTCAACCCTCATCTCATCTCCGGCGGCCTCTATCTCCTCAACCCTCATCTCATCTCCGGCGGCCTCTATCTCCTCAACCCTTACCTCATCTCCGGCAGCCTCTATCCCTTCAACTCTTACCTCATCAAGATATACGGCCACAACATCAAAATGTACGAGCACAATCACTGGTACTTGGCGGTTTAAGGTCTCAGCACACCATTCCCACTCTTACTTCATTCGCAGAAGGTAAGCATAGCGGAATGCGCAATATGTGAAGAAGTGGGAATAGACCTGAAGGTGCGCAATATCGACGGTATTGTGGCCTGTCAGCGATGTATTCGGGAGCGATCACATCAGGGATGGAGTGGGACATATCGATTCAGTGCAGAAAATGATATGTCACCGGGAGTGATGCCAGTACAGTTGAGTACTTTGGGGAAGCCTACTGCGATGGAAGCAATGATTCTTGCTTTAATCCATCCAGTTATTCGAGTTTACAAGGTCCGTGGATATGGCCAATACAAGGGTGGAAAGGTACATGTGATAAACTTTCCTCAAGATCCGACAGAGGTTTTTCACATTATTCCCCAATTACCTGAGGAGATTCCTATGGTAATTTTACGAGTACGAGAGGCTGGACAACATGGTGCTCAGGACCCATCAACGCCATTGAAGGAATTTGAGATCAACGTTCATCGAGTCAGGGCCTGGATGAATTATCTATGCCGGAATAATCGATAGTATCAAAATGTACAGCAAGATATTTCCCGCCTAGACACATATGTTGATCAGTTTGAAAATATGTCCACGCAACAACGGTTTGAGGTTTTGCTTAATGAAGAATGGAATTCTGGGATAGGAGCAGGGCCAGTACAAAATGAGGATATGGATCAACAGGAGACAGGAGTCCACAGAGGACAGATTTCTATTAATGAGCGAGCTGCTTTACAGAGATTCCTAAACTTGAGACCAGTAACACAGCAGGGCCATGCACCTCAAGTCGCTTATCCTCCGGTTGAGCAAGCTCCTATTAATGAGTTTAAAGAAGAGGGCTATATTGTTAAGGCATTCCCTTGCCTATTTCCATCCGGAACAGCAGATCTGGTCTATGAGAAGTACCGTGAAAAGAAGATCACCTCAACAGAGTATTTTTGCCATCTTATTCGTTATAGAGATGGTAGGTTTGCAGAGGATCCTCGCTTTATATTTTTTGCATTAAATAGCAAATATCGCTGGCGACTGGGTGCAACAGCTGGCTATTTTGTCAAGAAGGGTCAATTCGAAACAGTGAATGTTCGTGAGTTACGAGAAGAGATTGAAAACCCTTTGGCAGTGTTGGGACAGCGACTGTGCCGGTATGCAGCATCGATTCCCGGTTTGGCACCATATTGGCATCATCAACGCTCAGAACTGCATTCAATTATTCGCTCCTCCTGCCTACATGCATTTGTCACCTTCAGTGCAGCAGATACGCATTGGGTAGACATACATTGGTTAATTGAGAAAAAGAGAGCTATGATTGTCGGAGGTCCCGTTCTTGATCTCGAAGCTCTTCCTGAACGTGAGGCTATTCAACGTCGGAATCAAAATCTTCAGTCACATCCCCAGTTCGCCAGTGAGTTTCTGGTAGTGAGATTCAATATATTTCTGGAGAAAGTACTGTTGCGTTACCCTGAGATGCAAGTTCACAACTACTGATTCCGTTATGAGTGGCAATTTCGTGGGTCTGGTCATCTGCATGGATTTATATGGATCCAAGGTGCACCTGCCGTTAGCAGTTTATCTCTTGATGATGCTGGAGATCGACTAATATTTGAGAGTTATTGGAACCAATCTCGAGTAGGGGTTGATACACCTGTTAAGGGCTTCCTTCCAGCTCTTATACATCCTTGCCGTCATAATCTTCCTCTTGATAATGATATACCCCTAGATCTCTCATACCTCTCTAATCGAGTACAGAAACATACCTGTAGCTCATATTGCTTAAGAAAAAGGCACGGGCAGGTACCAGCTGAAGGGGAGGCTGTACTTCATTGTCGGTTCCATTTTCTGGCAAGCCCTCATCCAAGAATGGAAATTTGTAAGAATAGCGATGGACGGTGGTTTCTGAATTTGGAGAGAACCACAGAGGATATTGACACAAATAAATACAATCCAATTTACCTGCAGGCCTGGCGAGCAAACATGGACTTCCAGCCAGTTCTTAGTCTGGACACTGTTGTTAATTATATCGCTAAGTATGCATCTAAGGCTGAGACATCATCTACAAACCTCCAATCAGTAATGAGGACTGCAGCAAATAAATGCAATGAAGACACTCCAGCTCAGGTCTTTTTCAAGAAAATGCTCTATTCATTTGCTGTCGAGAGGGACTTTTCTGCTCAGGAGGCATGTCATTTGCTTCAAGGATTGAAATTGGTCGAGTCCACATGGATAGTGGTTACCCTGAACCTTTCAGATACAGCACTAGTTCCTGTAACTGCTAATATACTTCAAATTGCAGATGACGAAGAGAATAGGGAGCTTCTATCAGGGAAAAGTATTCTGGAGAAGTATATCGACCGAGCTATTGAGCTTGACAATATTTGCCTCATTGAGCTTTTACAATCACATATATATCGTGGCAATGCTTGGGTACTGTTAGGAGGTAGACACCGTGAACACAAGAGGAGGGTTATTCGGACAATTCCTGATCCCCCAGTTAATCCAAAAAATGCTTTATTTTATCGGGTAACTCTCTTGAAGTATGTACCTTTTCGGACTTTAGCATATCTAGCTGGCACGGAGGGCGACCTGCCCAATTTAGGTGATATCGACTAGTGCACCAGATTGCAACACTTTGCGGATATACTCCCCTCAGATGTCAGAGAGCTACTCAACAACCGTGGACCTAGGGCGGCTAACCTCGATGATGGTCATGATTCAGATCTAGAAGAAGGTCCACAAAGAAATGATTTTGACATAGACAATGAGGACTGGATGGATATAGCTGGAATTAGGCCTCGCACAGGGGCATTCGACCATGAAGAAGTTCCAGATATTTTAGAGAGTGCGATCAGACACCTCGGACATCGCACTCAGGATATAGAGTATAACTGGAATACTGATTTAGAGGGATTTGGAGGGTATCTAGAGGTAGCTCACGGCACTAGATGGATTCAGGAGGCTAGACAGGCTCCGCAAGCAGCTGTTGCACTTCCAGAGCTATTTCCAGAGTCTCTCAATATAGAACAGCGCATTGCATTTGATCGAATAATGGCTACGTTTACTGTAGATGATACTAACATTCAAATTCCGCAGCTACTAATGATTGTTGCAGGTACTGCAGGCGCAGGAAAGTTATATTTAATCAATGTTGTTCGGTATGCAGTGTCTAGGGCTCTACCACCGGGAAGGTCGATTGATGAGGTTGTGCCAGTCCTGACATTCACCGGTTGCGCTGCTCATAACGTCGATGGGGTTATAATACATGGAGCACTGAAAATGGCGGTTGGAGGAGCACATGATGATAATATGACACCAGCACAGATCGCAGCTCTCCAACACAAATGTCAATACTGGAAACTCATTATTATTGACGAGCTGTCCATGATAGGTCAGGCATTCCTGGCCCGTATAGAACGCAGGCTTGCACTGGTATTTCCGGATCGCCGAGGAGTCATTTTTGGTGGACTTCACATCGTACTTATGGGTGATTTGGCTCAGTTACCACCAGTCTTGGACATTCCGATGTATGTCCAACCGGCAGCTGATCACAATGACAGGCCTCAAGGAAATACTATAAAATCTCTATTACAGAATAGGGGGTATGTTCTTTATCGTGAGTTTAACACTTTCGTGTAGTTACGTGTCAGCATGCGCCAAGCAGGAAACTCAATGGAGCAGGTAGCCTTTCGGTCTATACTATCCCGTGCTCGTGATGGACAGTGGACTCGTGATGATTGGTAGCATTTCGTTCAGTCTCGAGTCCTGGCGTGGCTAAGAGTAGAGGAGAGAGTTGCATTTACTAATGCTGCAGCATTGATGACCACTCACAAGGAAGTTAAGGCTTATAATGGGAGACAGCTTCTGTCTATGAATACTCCTGTATACCGAGCACTTGCCTCCCATGCAGCCCCCTCTTCAATCATTGACACCATCAGGAAACTTGATGCTGATGCCGCTGGGGACTTATCTCCCGCATTGCTATTAGCCATAGGTGCGCGGGTTATGCTTACAAAAAATCTTTGGGTTCAGGCGGGTTTAGTTAATGGATCCATAGGAACCCTTCGTGGGATAGTGGTCGGTGAGCGTCCTCATGGCCTCCCTGCCTGTCTGTTAATCGAAGTCAATAACTACTCCGGTCCACTATTCCTAGACAACTATCCCAAGATTGTCCCTATTGGACCTTTCACTAGCCGCTTTGAGCATGGGGGTTACCATTGACTGAGCACAAATCTCAGGGTCTTACGCTTCCAAAGGTCATCGTTGATTTAGGGGTCAAGGAAAGACAATCTGGGTTGGCATTTGTTGCGATATCGAGGGTAAGAAGACTACAGAATCTAGCATTCCTGACTCCGGTCCCTTTCAGTCGCCTGTCGACCATCGCCACGTTGAAGCATACTGAAGCCCGGTTGCAGGAGGAATATCGGCTGGGATTGCTAGATATTGTGTCTCATGACTAGCTCAATAAATGACAATCTGTATAGAAGTCGTGGTGTTGATTAGCTTGGATTAAACTATCATGTTCATTGCCCAGGAATGTGTTTATCATGTGACATTTCCAACATCTTACATCAATAAGGGTCACGTGGCTGAACAGGGATGATAATTACAGTTTTACCACGTGATTGTAACAAATGATCACCTAATATGTGCTGCTGGTTCTGAGTTCAATTCCCATTACTGTCATTTCTTTTTTTTTTCCCTAGAGACGTTGCCAAATCAGGGCGGCATTGAAGTCGGCCTCAGTTACCTTGTGCATACAACCCTAAAGAGCTCCGGGATAGTATGACGTGTGGACCTGTGAATGGGCAAAGCAAAGCTCACATACGAATGGATCTGGAGATTTCCAAGTTGAACACGTGCACTGTCAGGGTTACACGCTTTGGAGGCTCTGGAAATCAGCCCTTATGAGTGCTCTTATGCCTTGTATCGATCTAAATTATCATCGTCACGCCTTATGCATACGCGCCCGCTGCAATTGCAAGACTACCGTTATTATTTCGAGATATTCACTAGCGTGGGTGACGCCTGCAGTGCAGTGATGAGGAAGCAATACCTAGAAAAGTATGGCATGTACTAACTAGTGCAAATGTAGGGCTGTTCATTTGGACAAAAGGCTGTGAGTTGCACTACCCCTCGCCAGGTAGCCTGATTGGTGCAAGCCTCTCGTAGAGTACGGAGGGTCATGCAAAGAGAGCCAAAGAGGTTGTGAGTTGCGTTGCTACCCAACTCGCTATGTAGCGCGCAACCAAACAAGAGTTAGCAACCGGACAAGCCATATTAGTTATAGTCTGGTTGCATGACCCTTCCGTACGGTAACCATGGGTGAAGCTAGTCTGGTTGCATGACCCCTCCGTGGGTGAAGCCGCAAGTACAATTAACCATCAACCACAAGCCCCGCAATCAAATATATAGATAAAAACAAAGTTCATGGTAATAACATAATATTATATACAAATAAATTTCAGGAACTTTCATCCGCAGGTGTATACTCTTTACTATCAGAATTAAGCTCTTCTTGACCTTACTGCCAGCCCGTTCCAAGTGAGATTACAAATAGGATTATTCAATAAAGAAATAGTTGTTTGCAACTTCAACTAAGTATATTTCCGTGGTTGTGTGGTGTAGCGGCAGTAGCGCTGAAGTCGCGTACTGAAGGAAGAGAAGAACAAATGATCAAGCCGACTGGAGAGACGTGATGATGATGATGATGATGCTACAGGAAAGAGGGGGAAAGGGGGAGATGAAGCTTCGCACGCAGCAATGAATTCCGTCACGCCAAAATTCTCGAATCAACCTTCACCACCGCCGAACAGCTTCCGTCATGCCAAGATTCCCGAATAAGCAACATCCACCTTGTAGATGTATATAGAGGCACCCTCCCTACCTATCTATCACCGACTAACTGTCATGCTACCAACTATCACGCCAGAGTATCTAACAGTTATGAGGCTTCTGTGCCAATCAGACTAGGGGCTTTTGGCTGATAGTTAAACTTGTCCGATTGTAACTTTTGTTTGATTGTAATGTAATTTATACTACCATTGGCTACCTAAGGATATACGGAGTATCTGCATGGTAGAATGCACCCCTGCAAAACATCCCTGTTCAGACCCTCGAAGATGAAATCTCGTGTATCATATAGGTACCAGTTGATGGCAGTCAAGATAGTACCTAACCCTGCGATCAAAGGTGTTGATCTGCAAGTATTACTATAGGTGATGGTGGAAAAGACCCGATTCTTATAGAGCTTGATAGGTTTTATAGATCTATTCCTATTAGCGGTGGTGATACAGAGGCATTAGAGTATACATACTGTGTATTTACCATAATAACGGTACTCCCAACCCCAAGTTCCAGACTACTCCAACCAGACCAGCCATGCATCAAAAACAGGTGTATCACCTCGGCAACCAGGATGTAGCAGCGGTGAGACCGGGGTCCCAGTTACTCTAGATGTGAGTGCGAAAGAAAATACGAGTGAATGTTTTACTTTCTGGGTAACCTAATAAGCGCGGGCCAGCGCCATCATACGATGTGCATCAGCTTGGTGAACAACCCAACTTTCAGCCTTCCAATTTGCAGTCGTGCTTGCATCACAGTAGGGACAGAAAAAACCGGCCCTGGGGTTATTTAAGTAGCAGCAGAGCGCTTCGAATCGGAACTCCCTACACTAGCACTACGTACTGCAACTCGCTTACCATACGATTGCGACACCCAGCGTGCCGAGAGCACTTGGTAACTTGGCTCATTTCTCGAAATACGTATTTCTGGTCACAGAATTATCCGTGGGGATCAATTCCTCCTGCCGAGTCGCTGGGCATAGGGCGTGGACGCACGGAGTCGCCTTCTGAGTGATATTCGGCACGGTGGGTGGTATTATTTACAGCTCTCTATGATACCCAAGATAGCAATGATACCCGCTTCTAGCTTACCCACCCCCACATATATGATAGAGGGCTTCAAATACTCATTGAACTGACATCTTACTCCTCGAACCCTCGCCTTACTTTCCTGTGACATTTGTTCTGACTTAGAACGGGGACCACAGACCGTCAACGGTAAATATATGACAGACGATACCCCGCTGCAAGGGCGTTGAGTTCGCATATTATCGATTAAAGTACCGCCTGACGGTGTTTCCCCCCAGCAGCCAATTCTCCAGCAGACAGAAGCCAATTTCGCTGAATTAACAATAGGTATTCGTTACACATGCTTACATATATTTCTAGTGAAGCTGTGCTTTCCTGAAGTAGATCAAGTGTTTGACGGTTGATATCGGGAGTTACTCAAGGATTGGACTTGTTTACATTTAATGAAATTTTGGCTGTGCACGTACCACGAGATCCAGGACCGGAAACATAAATAAAAGACACCATTCGACAGGCACAGAAATACAAACTTACGCACCAGTCAATCCGCACCAGGTTCCTGGTGGTAAGAACATACATATCAGCTGACAACACGATGCATTTCTTCACTGGTACTGTAGCAGTAGCAGCGGCTGTATTATCTGCAAGTATGCAATCGCCTCCTAAACCTCCGTCTAAGCACATATCATGGGCTTCTACAAACACCAGCTAACCCCCCCACATAGCTTGCGCCCTCGCAAACCCCATAACCCCTTCACCTCTCTCCCGCTTCATCACTCCTCGAGGTTTCCCAGACTCCCCATCCGGTGGCTACGCCCCAGGAATCGTAAAATGCCCCACCACCAAATCTATGGCCCGCCAAGCGAGCAGTATCTCATCCAATGAAAAAGATTGGGTGACAGAGCGACATGCCGTGACAAACAAAGCCATCACTGACTTCCTCAACCGCGCGGCCATGGTTGATTTCGACGTAGCATCTTTCATGGACGGATACTCCCCGAACATCGGTATCGCGTTCTCGGGAGGTGGGTATAGAGCTATGCTTAACGGTGCTGGCGTCCTCAAGGCATTCGATTCCCGTACCGATGGCTCAACAAGGCCGAATCATATGGGTGGGTTGTTACAATCAGCGGCGTATATCGCGGGATTATCTGGTGGCAGCTGGATGCTGGGGAGTATTGTGGTTAATAATTTTACGACCGTACAAGGCCTGCAGGATTCTCGGGAGCTCTGGGACTTAAGGGAGTCGATTCTAGCACCAGAGGGGAGTCTGAGGATTTTTGATACGGCGGATTATTATAAGGATTTACACGACGAGGTGACCGCGAAGGAGGACGCTGGGTGGGAAGCCTCGTTGACAGATTACTGGGCTAGAGCGTTATCAAGGCAATTTCTCGGGAATGATGGTGCTCCAGCGGTCACCTTCTCTAGCATAGCGAAGACGGATACATTCACAAATTTTGAAATGCCATTCCCGATAATCGTCGCTAATGGACGAAATCCGGGGGAAATTCTCCTCTCGACAAACGCTACTGTGTTTGAATTCAATCCTCTAGAAATGGGATCGTTTGATCCTACACTCTATGCGTTCACATCGCTAGAATACATAGGCACAAATGTCACCAACGGCGTCCCAGACAGCGCAGACCGCTGCACACGGGGTTTCGACAGTGCAAGTTTCCTCATGGGAACATCTTCCTCTTTATTCAATATCGGCCTCATCCAACTCAAGTCCTCGGGACTGACAGGTATCCTCCGGCAATTCGCTGAGGACCTGCTCGGCAGAGTCTCCGAGAACGACGCAGATATAGCGGTTTTCTCACCCAACCCATTCTATGAAGTCAACCCTGAAATAAACCCCTCCGCCAACAACAAAGTCCTCACTCTCGTAGACGGGGGCCTCGATGGGCAGAACATCCCCCTGCATCCACTGATCCAGCCGGCTAGAAACCTCGATGTAGTGTTTGCAGTCGACTCCTCCGCAGACATATCTAACTGGCCGAATGGTACAAGTCTCGTCGCAACCTACGCCCGCTCTCTATCACCAATGCAAAACAACACAAAGTTTCCCGCCATCCCAGACTGGAATACCTTTGTAAACCTCGGCCTCAACACGCGGCCTACCTTCTTTGGCTGCAATGCAAGCAACATAACCCGCTCCTCCTCCTTTACAGAAGACACCGTCCTTCCCCCGCTGATAGTATACCTCCCAAATCACCCCTACACGTACATGTCCAACACGTCCACTACCACCATGGAGTATACGCGCGAGGAGCGAGATAACATCATTGTGAATGGGTATAATATTGCAACGATGGGGAATGGGACTGTGGATCCAGAGTGGCCGGCGTGTGCGGCGTGCGCGATTGTCAGGAGAGGGGAGGAGAAGAGGGGAAGAGCGCAGACGGAACAGTGCAAGAGCTGTTTTACAAAGTACTGTTGGGATGGGACAAGGAACGATACCGTGCCCTCGGGGGAGGTGCAGTATACGCTGCTGATAGCACAGAAGAGTGCGGCAGCCAGGATGGTGCAGAGCAGGGGGGGGTGGCTCCTGCCGGCCGCAGCGGCGGCAGCCATCCTGGTGGACCTAATAATGTAAACGATATTTGCGAGCACTGACCTTTTTACAAAAAAAAAAGTGTTTTCGTGTCGAGTGGAAGGAAAGGGAAAAAGAAGTAGCCAAGCTGGAAATGGAACATCAAAAACCCTTTTCTTTTCAATTTAATTTATTTTCTTTACTTTTCTTTACTTGTCTATACAGTTATATACTTTTATATACTTTTATATACTCCTTTTTTTCTTTACCATTTTTACAATATTTCTACAGCGGAGAGACCTTTCCCTTTTCCTTTATTCTTTTGGATTCGGCGCTTCTTGGCTCGGAGGATTCCCAGGAGCCCGGGGACCAAGCATGGCGAAGGATAGGCAAGGAAAAGGGGGGTATCTAGTTCTTTTTTAATGATGGAATGAACGCATATGCTTGCTTTTTTGTTTTTCATAGTGTTGTAAAAAGTTGACACAGAACAGAGCCGCCCCATAGTTGTGCAATTTATCTCCGCGTCTCAACAGCATCCGAAGTCCATACTAAAAAGCAAAACGTAGAGGTTCAGGGTAAGCGGCGAAATAGAAGCCGGTACACCCGTATAGTACTGTAGACGCTATGCCAGCAAGCTGCTTCGCTGTGATAAAAATAGACTTATTGGGGTAGTAGTGCTTGAGGAATAAGACTCGTTGCACTACCCCCCCCCAACCCACCCAAGTTAATCTTTCCACCCACTTTGCTCTGCTCAAAGATCATGCAACATTAAGATGCTTGCAAACTATAGTACAAATCCCTAAAAGAGGGAGTGGGGAAAAAAACGCCGTTTCATTTCATCGTTAACATCTGAACTGAAATCCCCCCCCTTCTTTTTTTTTTCCATCTACTTTTACCAACCACTCAACTTACGCTCAATCAAACGGAATCCTCGGCACCTTCCGCAACTGCTGCTTCTCGCTCTGCTCCCTCGCGCCAATCGCACTCGGCACCTTGATCCCACAACACTCCCCCCACGTGCTGTGCACATGTCTCATGCCCTCCCTATCCACGACGACCTTCCCCCCCATCGCCTCCATACTCACTCCTCCCTCCAGTCCCTCATGCCCCCCCTCCTCCCCCCCATCTCCTTCACCCATCCCCTGCGTAGCCGGCAGCAGCGTCCCAAACAAGAAGTGCTGCATAACCGCCAACTTCCCCAGCACCTCCTTCTCATACATCTTTTTCATGCCGGTGTTAACCTTCTCCCAGTTGACCGCGCCAGAGATATCATCGAGCATTGGCGAGTGCCAGCGGAGCCCCGCGGTGGTCTTGATGGAGTTGATGAAGAGGATGCAGTCGAGGTAGATGTACTCGGAGGAGAATTCCGCGAGGATGTCGTCGTCGTGGATGCATTTGGGGCGTAGGTGCGGGTGCGAGTAGAGCTGCGAGGAGCCGAAGAGGAACGGCAGGAATTGGTAGTCGTCGAGGCCCCAGACGCCGTGCGAGCCGGCGGGCTCGAGGTAGTAGGTCGTTTGGA